>CM040186.1:47560969-48093469 GCA_022606455.1 Callitettix versicolor
GCACACACACACACACACACACACTTCAAAAAGTGATCTAGATGTAACTATCAGAGTTCATTTCAAGGTCCCCGGTCTAGTACTTACCACGATGGCCATTGCAATAGTTTATTTCCCCTTGGGAATTCGCAGAAACACAAAATGGCGGATAACTGGTGAAAGAAGTGTTTACTGGCATCTGTTTATAAGCACCTCTTTCTTTATTTCGTCCTACGTAACCAGAATTACGTCGCCACATTTCGGAAACACCCTGTATATATTTGCTAAAATGAAACGATCCTGTATCGCTGTTGTATAATCTGCTTTTACCGAATCAGGACTCCAGAGTGGAGCTGTAACAGACGTCTGCACTCTGGGGAGTGTTCCCTCGCTGTACCCATTGATCCCCGTACTGCGTTGTATGCTTTACGTTACATATACTAATTAATTTATTATACAAGCTAACGGTGAAACAGGTTTAATCACCGTATGGTTACTCTTTATTGACTTATTAATTAAATAAACACTTACATTGGCCAATTTAAATTATAATCGAACAAATTTCCAAAAAAGTGACTTCTTTGTCTTACCCTCTTTTTTCAAACTCTGATTTTACCGTGCATAACTACATATTAACATTTCAAGCCTTCAAATTGTATTGGAAACACGTAAACGTTCCCTGACGGCCGTCAAATTGGATTTCTTAATTTCAGTGGATTTTGAAGATGGCCGCCATTGCGAAACTTTCGATTGGTTTTTTGCTGGTTAATGCACTTGTCCAAGCTACTAGCAGAATCAGTTTTTGTGCCAACTTTGAAAGAAACTGGATTAAAATTGCAAACGTGACACACACACACAAACACACACACACACGTGCGCGCGATCACGACCAGCGTTCATTTCAAGGTCTCGGATCTGGGTCTTACCATGATGGCCGCTCCAATAGCTCCAAATACTTTAAAATTATGCCGTTTATAGTAGACATAGATGTTTCGCTGACGTGATAGAAGCGAATTTTTCAGAGTAACAAATAACATTATATTTTAGCAGTCTTAATCAGTGTTAAAATGATATTTCATACAAATTTGATCGCTGATTACGGTGGAGAAATAAAATTTTCAAAAACGATTAATATAAAAAAGTAATAATTTTTTAATTGTTAGAATGGCCGGCATTTTTTTTTTTTTTTTGCTAAGTTTGAATTAAATTGGTCCGAAATTGCGCGAGTGAGAGTCAAAATTGGCTGAATATATACTTGTATATATATATGTTATACTATACCTTTAATTACAGCTCAAAAAACATTTTAGAAGTGCTAATTTTGAATGTTTTTCTCAAAATTAGCTTAACAATTTTTATTCATATTTCCTCAGATGCAGTCCAAAAACAAAACGTATTCTCCCCTCTCCCAAAAAAAAAAAATCCAAGAACTGAAAACGACCTACCTGTCTTTTACCATAAAACCAAAATTTGCGGAAAAGCTGATATCACATAGTTTCGATAAATCAGGCCACTTTTCCGATATTGATAGATTCTGATCCGGATTTTCGGTAAAACAGCTGAACTTTCAGGTGATTTTATGATTTTATTTTAATGGTAGCAGGCCTAACTCTGTGACTGAAAATATTGCTTTAACCGGAGATATCGTTATTTTTTTTTTCATGAAGTTAATGATCTCGTCATTCTGCAGTTTAAGTACTAAAATTTTGAAATATTTTCGTATAAATTAGTTTAAAACTAACCTCGCTATGGTGTTTTGTCTCGGACTTGAAGATTAGTGACGATTAATATAGGAAAAATACAATAGCGGTTCATTTGTGAAATATTTTAAGGTTATGATTTTCACTGGTGTAGAAACCCTTTCACCTGGTAGGATATTTCTTAATCATCAGCACAGATATATTAAAAAAATAAAGAAGCAACTGGAGGGTCATTTCTTGTTTATTTTTTATGTTTTGTGTCTGCTCTGTAGAAACCCTTCGTCTTGTATTACTGTCTATTCTAATCATCATACAGATTATATGTTAAATATACAGGTAGAGAAATGAAGGGATATTATTTTCTCTGTGTGTTGGTGCTGCATCTAGTGGATTTAGTATGAACTATCATACAAATAGTTCGTGTACTCGCCACTAGGCAGCAGGAAGTACAATGTAATTTAACACAAAGTAGTTCAACAAAACATTACAGCATAAAAAACGAGATTTTTGAAAATCATAAACGACAGATTGATTTAAAATTAAATTCTAGATCTTTTGTTGTTAGTTTTCCATTTAAATTTCAAAAAAACAAAAGATTCTAAAAGATAAAATACATGTAAATATTTGAAGTTTTGTCTGTATTTAAGAAACATTACATTTAGTAATTTTTTATGTACTTAATAAAATGGTTTCCAAAAACTTTGGAATTACCAAAATATTAGTCTTCTTATCAGTAATGGTCAGGCCTATCTCGCTATATCTCCAAATTATACGGCTTAATTAAATCATCAAAAATGTGCAGAAAATTAAACAAAGCAAAAACAGTACTTCTGGGGGAAAAAGAAACGAAAATAGTACCCACACAACGATGATTTGCATTTAAATTTAGATCTTCAATATGTAGATAAAGTTATCCAAAATTGCGTATAACAACATAAGAAGAGACTATTATGTTATGTCAACAACGTACAGCTGTTGGACACCAAGGCACACATATGATACCATGAACACTGCACAACTTAGCTTAATTGAAAAGACCTCAAGTAGAAGTTACACTGTGAATTTGGCTCTATAAACATGTCTGTTTGTTCTATAAGTATTTACATACATTTAAGTTACAGCTTAAAACTGTGATAATCTAACAGATGTCAGCCTCAATAATACCAAAAAAATTGTAAGTTAAAAGGCATATGTATAAGATATAAGGTTTTAGGTATAAGGTATAAAGGTATGAAGTACATAGGATATAAGGCATTTAGTGTAAGGTATAATTTAATATAAGTTGTACCATTTAATCAGCTTGCCATTTCATATTTTTAATGTAAAAATGATTACTCACTTTAATTTCTTTTTTTTTTTATCAGTTGGTTGACATCTTAAGTTTACTATAGGGTATTTCTCAATTAAAAAAAAAAACTCTCAGAATATAAAACATGTAAATTAATTATTAAAATTTACAAGTAAATAAAAATATAACCAATATTTTCTCATGTACATTGATAGTTTACAATAGGTAAAGAATTTTACACACACACACACACACACACACACACACACACACACACACACACACACACACACACACACACACACACACACACACACACACACACACACACAAACTTACAAAACTATCACTGAATACTATAGCTTATAGTTTTATTGTATTTACATTATTTTATGAGTAGATCTATTTACATAAATTATGAAATAAAATTAATTTCATAATATTTTATTATCAGACAGGCTTAGAATAAATTAAACTAATTGATTATTAGATGTAAACTTTACTAATCATTTGTAAAATAAATTCTATTAGCATAATCACAAAAAATGTTTTAATTTCTTTTTTGTTTTTGATTTTTTTCATAAAATTAACTTGAAGTTAAATAACTACATTTATTTTGTTCAGCAGAATTTATTAATAGTTGCCTGTCTCTCAACTTTTGGCACTTACAAATAATTTAAAACATGTTCCTTTTTATTTACGTAAGTCTTTTATAAGCGCACAATTATAATTGACGTTGCATCGCACCCAACTATTCTAAACTTAACAAACGAAGTTAAAAAAAAGTATAAAATTGGTTTACAACCAGTTTATCACACTAATGGCACTGTATTACGAAGTACATTTATATATTGCGAAACAGTACATAATGGTTAAGTTCGTATAAGTTCAGTTCACATCCTGTTAATTCCAATACTTGAAGTATTGTTAAATATTGCAAAGGTTTTGCAACATGTTTTCAAATAAATACATAAATTAACTAATTTTAACAGTTTGAAAACCTTAAACACACAAAGAACAACAATGTTACTATCGTGACGATAGGAATCTTCAACGACTCACTTGAACTTCTTGGTGAATGTTCGGGCCGCCTATCTTCTATACCATCGCGTGAATCTGTAGGTGAATCAGCTGCAGGAAAAATTCAAATAAAACAATGCATTTAAATAAACATATTTAATATTATACTATTAACAATAAATTGGTTTGTTCTGTAAACATTTCATTTTATGGTGTTTTCTATTTTATAACAGTCGATTATCGATATGGTATTTTATAAATGCATGTAATTCTTATTTAATGTAACATTTTAAAATCTGAATATCTTCAAATTCCTGTTGATTTTATGAAGTTACTTTTAAGTTATAATAAGCATAATCTAATTGTAGGCTTTAGCAATCAGTAAGTCCTTAAATTTCTTCAATGAATCCAATTACACTGTTTATGGATGGAAGATTGGTCACTCTCCTGGTTCGACCATGTAGCAAGAGTAGAAGAAAGTAGGAAGCCATACAAGTTCTTAATAGTAAAATTGATAGGAAAATAACCTGCAGGGAGACCAGGACAACACAGGAAGAGGTTTTAGAATGGATTACAGCACTCACGGAAAGAAGAAGAATGGATAAATATCTTTCCGTTTTGTCCAATTACACATAATTTCATAAGACTTAACACACTTATTCCTGTCAGAAAAATTAGCTGTCTTAATTAATAAATGAAATAAATAAACTTGTTCAACATAAAGCTAACTAATAACATCAGTTGTTATAGTGACAATAAAGTAACAAAAACAGTTTTAGTTTGTAATAAAAAAATTGTTAAAATTTAGCTAAGAAATATCTCATGAATTTGTAAGTATAATAATATTTGTTGTGAATTTTCTTTTAAAACTGAAAAATTATCCTTACAATAACTGGTATTTTTTACTTTTTAGAAGGCTGGTTGCAAAAAATATTTTTCAAATTAAAAATATAGTTTACCAAGACATGCTATGTACTTTCTGTTCACCTTTAAAATTTATTACTGGACTGAAATGTCCGGCTTAGTCAAACTATTGCATTTTATACCTTATAAAAATATGAAATAATTCAGCTAGTACAAACTTAGGATTTTACAATTTACTGCACAATGTAGCTGGAAAGCATTTCTAAAATTCACATCATTTAGATAATAATAACATAGCAACAAATATTTGTTCTTCTCATTATTGTTTACTTCTCACATACACAGTGAAAGTTATAGTCAGATATTAATATCATTTAAACATAATGAATTTGCCTCCAGAACTGATATCTCAGGAACATTAAATGAAGTTTAATGCCCTGTATTCCCGTAATAGGCCATATCTGGTTTTGCAGTAAATGTTTCATTACAAATTACAAATCATATTTACTAATAATTGTGTTAAAGTTATAACAAAATATACAAATTCAGTAAAACATAAAATAAAACAATTTTAAATATTTCATGGCTGTTTTCTGGCAATGTTGATCCTAAAAACAGCCTTTTGTGAATAGTAAATGTATTACTTCCGGGAAAGCAAGTGACCAGTAGAATCACATTGCCTTAACAATATTTTCTTTATATGTTGTACTGTTTGAATGCTGATCAGTAGGCCCAAATCTGTAGTTTTGTGTTTTAGTACTTGAAAATTTATATGCAGGCCTATAATATGATAGAAATACAGGATAAATAGCCTTATTTAATGTTTCTTTATGAATGTGTCTAAATTTAACTTTCGCTAGTCAATACTCAACTACTGACTTACTGTAAGAAACAATTAAAGATTCGATATTATTTGGAAAATAAATGTCTTACTATTTTAAACATATTTAACTATGTTTTTTTAAAATATATTAAAAATACATTTTCCTAGGAATACACGGCTTTCCTGATCTGCTAATACAAATCATTGTTAAGAAAATGAAATTATATTTTCATTTTAAGTAGAAAAAGAAAAATTATCAAAATATTACTTTTCAGAATTGAATTTTAAAAATGACAATGTTACTAAACATCTTGCCCTACCAGTAACAAACATTGTTTTTCAAAAATTTATTTTTGTAAAAAGAAATGTTAAAGCTGTGATTAGATTTATATAAAACAAACTTTAATCAATTTTAGTGCCACACCGCACTTTAAAAAAAGTCATAAGCTTTTGAATGTTGTGTTATGAATGTGAACTCTATGAGAGTTGCGTAGAAAAGTCATTGCTTGGCGCAGTTTTCGAACCTGCTCAAATCTAATGTATTAAACGGACCAGGTAAGGCCTTAGACTTTTCGCATGTTTGACACTTTACCAAGTTAACTAAAGAAGGCTAGGCTAGATTTACACAAAACTAGTTATAGCTCAGTGACCACTGGCACAACAAGAGCTAATAATGTCACAAAATGAAATTTGAATGCAATTATTTCTATTTGTGTAACTCAAAATGCTTGTTTAAATGACAATGATTTGAATGAAAACTGTATTAAAGTACAGTTTCTCTGATTTGGTGTTGTACAGTCAAACAAGCAATATTTGTGGTACATCAAAAGGCTTAACCATGTTTCGTTTTTACAAATAATTTTTTTTGTGAACCCTTTTTTACAATTTGTATTTTTTCCTCTGTAAAGCTTAATACAAAAAATAAAATTCATCTATCTTAATGATATTTAATGGGATTCATAATATATTTTTAAATTGATCATTTTTAATAAATTGCTTAAATATTAATAAAAATTTGTTTGTCTACTTGTTCATATTATTCATCTATTATAATTTAATTATCCTTTAAAATACTTAATCTGTTTCCTGTACCTGTATTTTAAAACCTTTTTTTTAGTCACAAAAAAAAAAATTATACTTCCCCTTTTTGCTCATGAAATCATGACAGTTTTACAGTGCTATTTAAAAATAAATACATTTTTATTAAAATGTTAAAAAGGATTAAAATATTTATAGATTTGTTTTAAAATTTTGCGAGGTTAACACAACGAATCAGGTAGTTAAGTAACTATTTCCTTTACTCTGAATACTTCAGGTTAATGTGAGTTTAATAATTCAAATTCTTAAAGGAGAACTAACAATCACAGTCTTGTTTGAATAAAACTTTTTTTTGCAGTCAAGCCTAAAACTGAGAATGATTTAACTTCACAAATTAAAAAAACATAGAATATGTTAGCTTTTTATGTTATTTTGTTTAAAATTTTGTATAACGTATATAATTTCACTAAAAGAAAGTTTGAAAAATTTTTAATTTACCTACTTTTTTAATAATAAAATCAGCTTAATACAACTTAATCAGTTTTAATAATTGATTCACTTAAAATATTTGTGAAATATTTTTAATAATTTATGTTTAAGGATACTCTGTGCTGTTAGAAAACCCTGCTACGAAAAATCGATTTATTTTTTAAATTGTCAGGTTCAATTTAATATTTAGCGAAATAATAAATAAGTGTAAATATGTTCAATTAATTTTAACAATATTAATTACAATTATATTAAAATATGAATTTATATATTTTGTACAATATAAACCTTACTAAATAGTTCTAACATTTGGTTAACAATTTTTGTTAAAACTAATATAAATATTACAACATTATGTTGGAACGAGATCAAAATGGATTAAAGGGAGTAAGTAGTCTGTGACAAAAGTCGAAAATGTAGTCTCTATAGAAATCCAGTGTATATTACTGACATTCAGTTGTAACAACACAGTAAAATATCTAAACTTTGTGTGGTTACACATTAGTGAAATTTGATGATTGCTTAAAGAAGCACTCAAGTATTTATTCTGTGATCACCACATTTGATCAGATCTGTACTTGTTGTTTTAAACTCTAACTGCAAACAGAATCACTCTGATCACGTTCCAACTTCAGTACAACCAACAATACATTGAACGTGTTGTGGGCAGGTTTCACGGGACTATACTTAATTTCAGTTTTAAATCACAGTTCACATCACAGTCTTTGCACTGGAACGTTCTTTCCACTCAGTGGCGCGTCTCAACGGAACCTCTGTAGTCTGAAGGGAAACCATTACAAATCAGTCTCACACACCAGACAGAAATGCACAATAATACATCGCTATAAATATATTTACAAGCATTTCGTTAGTGTTACGATTCTACAGTGTTTTGGTGTTAAGTGTTCTGATCACCATCCTATTCCAAAATGCCTGAAAAAATTCCTACGCCAAACTGTAGGAAAAAAGCATTTACACTACATTATTTACACCATATGAATTTACAATTTATTTACACAATATAAAATTCTAAACAAATAGGATACAATTTTGTTTTTAATACTGACCACAGTAAACATGGCCATAAAATATTCAATATATAATACTGATATATTATATATGTAAAAATAATATGTTGCACATCATATTAACTATTAATATAGTTATATCAGAGTCAGATGTTATATATATATATATATATATATATATATATATATATATATATATATATATATATATATATATATATATATATATATATATATATATATATATGTGTGTGTGTGTGTGTGTGTGTGTGTGTGTGTGTGTGTGTGTGTGTGTGTGTGTGTGTGTGTGTGTGTGTGTGTGTGTGTGTGTGTGTGTGTGTGTGTGTGTGTGTGTGTGTGTGTGTGTGTGTGTGTGTGTGTGTGTGTGTGTGTGTGTGTGTGTGTGTGTGTGTGTGTGTGTGTGTGTGTGTGTGTGTGTGTGTGTGTGTGTGTGTGTGTGTGTGTGTGTGTGTGTGTGTATGTGTGTGTAATATTAAATGGCCACAACAATATATATATATATATATATATATAATAATGTTTTAATAATACTTTATGAATTTATTTTTTTACAAAAAACATTAATAACACAAAAACCTCAAACAAAATTTAGTAAGTGTATAATGAAGTAATTTAGATTAACTTGTAGGCATTTTTATGTCCTTGATATTAAGGTTTTTACAATAATTGTAAAATCATTACTGTGGTCTCCAATTTCAACATTAAGATCAAAATTGTAATGTACCAGGAGTTACGAAAGAAGTTATATAAAAAATTTGATTTTTTTGCTTGAATTCTATTGTAAAAAATACAGAACCATCTTAGAAATTTTAATATAAAATACTAATATAGCGATTCATATGAGGTACTTTTAATAGTAAAAGTAAATGTTTTTCTGTAACCTTAAAAAAAAAGTTACTAAATAATTTTTCAGTTTGTGTCATTCCCATTGTTTCCAAAGAATTTGGTTTGGTTTCTGTTATTAGATCCTTAATACACAAACAAGATACTGAAATACTAAACAATTCATAACTTTGAAATAAAATTATTATTCATAAGAAAAAGTTATTATGGTATGTGTTGTGGTATTGTTATTTTTTGAAAATTTGCTTTAATTAGGGACCAAAGGTGTACCTAGGATGGTCAAATAAGGGGGGGGGTTACCAGTACGGGGGGGGGGTCCTCCACTTACTGGATAAAGACTTACTGACATGAAGGCATAAATAAAGCAAACAATATATTATCTTCTCAGTTAGGAATGTGTGTTGATTTATTTATAAATTTTACAAACGTAATAAAGTAATCCCTCATTATCAGCAGAGGTTAGGTTAATAGAATATCCAGCGGTTAACAAAACTACTAGACAATGTAAAAACATGGGTTCTGTGTAGTATTACCTGTTTCTACAAGATAGTAAATTACGTTAATTACTGATAAGATCGGTTGATAAAATCATTCTTTTTATGTCAGTTTCATTTATTCTATCAAAAGGACTCTGTGGTTGATATGGCTAAAACATCAGTCAGGTTGATGCATCTCTGAACTGTGCACTTCAAAGACATGGGTTCGAGAAGCTTTGCCCTTTCAGTTAATGCCGATCCCTTGTCCTATTTAGTCTGGTATAAAGTGTGGATGTTAGGAAAAAAATGATTATTGTATCAATACATTCTCATTTAACAATTCTTGCTATGCTCACAATGCTGTGGTACTCATATACATAACTTTACTATCATGTACAACATCCAGCCATAATTTGTGCTAACATTTATTGTATATACTTTTAATTTTAAATTGTGTTAAGCAGTATTGTGTGTGTGTGTGTGTGTGTGTGTGTGTGTGTGTGTGTGTGTGTGTGTGTGTGTGTGTGTGTGTGTGTGTGTGTGTGTGTGTGTGTGTGTGTGTGTGTGTGTGTGTGTGTGTGTGTGTGTGTGTGTGTGTGTGTGTGTGTGTGTGTGTGTGTGTGTGTGTGTGTGTGTGTGTGTGTGTGTGTGTGTGTGTGTGTGTGTGTGTGTGTGTGTGTGTGTGTGTGTGTGTGTGTGTGTGTGTGTGTGTGTGTGTGTGTGTGTGTGTGTGTGTGTGTGTGTGTGTGTGTGTGTGTGTGTGTGTGTGTGTGTGTGTGTGTGTGTGTGTGTGTGTGTGTGTGTGTGTGTGTGTGTGTGTGTGTGTGTGTGTGTGTGTGTGTGTGTGTGTGTGTGTGTGTGTGTGTGTGTGTGTGTGTGTGTGTGTGTGTGTGTGTGTGTGTGTGTGTGTGTGTGTGTGTGTGTGTGTGTGTGTGTGTGTGTGTGTGTGTGTGTGTGTGTGTGTGTGTGTGTGTGTGTGTGTGTGTGTGTGTGTGTGTGTGTGTGTGTGTGTGTGTGTGTGTGTGTGTGTGTGTGTGTGTGTGTGTGTGTGTGTGTGTGTGTGTGTGTGTGTGTGTGTGTGTGTGTGTGTGTGTGTGTGTGTGTGTGTGTGTGTGTGTGTGTGTGTGTGTGTGTGTGTGTGTGTGTGTGTGTGTGTGTGTGTGTGTGTGTGTGTGTGTGTGTGTGTGTGTGTGTGTGTGTGTGTGTGTGTGTGTGTGTGTGTGTGTGTGTGTGTGTGTGTGTGTGTGTGTGTGTGTGTGTGTGTGTGTGTGTGTGTGTGTGTGTGTGTGTGTGTGTGTGTGTGTGTGTGTGTGTGTGTTATACAGTATTTAGTTTAGTTTTAGATGTTTAATTAATGCACTGTTTCAGGAAATAGTTAACAAGCAGATTTATGCCTTACAGAGAAAAATACTAGGAGCCATTGTGGAAAATTTAAAATGCAGATAAAAAAACACAGATAACGAGAGATTACCACAATTAACGAGAGATTGGAAACAATATTATTTTGTCTATTTATATTTCTAAAATGTACCTCATACAAATCACTATGGTTTAGGTTACTAAAATACAAATACAAAATCTTACACATGCTCTATTCAAAGTGCAACTTGTCACATTCAGTGCATTTATTCAGTGGGTCATGCTCATGTAGTGCCACCAGCAGTCACCCTTTGTACATTAATGTCTACACAGTGGAGTTAAGAATGTATACACCTTCTTTAAAAATGTTCATTTTTTACTTTTAAAATCGTTTTTTTCTTACAGTGTGATAATTATTTCTAAATAAAAAATATTTACAAGAATGACTAAATTTAAAAAAATGGAACAATCTTATCAAAAGTTTTATTTTCTCTGAGATTTTTCCTATGTCTAAACTATAAAATGTCTTTTATTTTAAATTTGTTACAGTTTAAAACTAATTGAAATTGTCACTCAAGTTTCAAATCTTCTTTTTCGACCATAAATTTGAGTAAAAACTGTCACAACCAAAAATTTTTCCCAGTTTTTTGATACGAACTTCCAAATCACAACTTTTGTTAAGGTAGTGCCTCATAAATAAACTTACACTTATCTTTTGTCTATTGTTTTTATATATATATATATATATATATATATATATATATATATATATATATGCTACACTGTTATAATGTTATTCTCCTAATGACAGACATCACTAACCACTAACACTGTATTTTAAACTTGCACACACACACACACACTTAAAATTATCAGATATAAGCTTTTTCTTAACAAAGATTTTGAATGTTATAATTTTAAATATTCAGTAAGTGTATTAAATACAGTCTTAAGTAGCCGAAAGTTATCACAGCTTTGCTAAACTATGTCAAAGAGACGTAAGTTATTTGGTTAATAATTAATTGGCTGAAATACTGTACACACAATAAATTTAAAATCTTATAATTGTTAAACTACTTAGAACAATGTTTGAAAGCTTTCCTGGCAGCTACTTAAAACTTTTAATACACAGTAACCAAAAATGAAATATATTTCATTTGGTCTGCAAATGATTGCTTTGACAGGCAATAATTTTTTTTGCCTGTTACAAAAGTTTTTATTTGTATATATTTGAAATAACTTTTTTCTGACAGTATATTTGATGTGACAATGGTTTTTTTTTAATACACGATGCATGCTTTTAAATAAAGTGCATGCTTGTGAACAATTTTTTATGTACAAAATTCAGTATTCTTAAACATATTAAATATGCAATAATACTGAAATTTATTGTATATTGTGTTATTAGTTAGCCTTCTTTAGCTAAAGATTTCCCAATGTTAGCCGTCCACATCGATTTTGGAACTAATATGAAACAATCACAGAGTTCTGACCATTTAAGAAAAAGAATAATTTGTTGTTTCACTATTTTAGTGAATTGGAGCTAACATATCACAAAATACAATCAATTTTTGGTTTGTTGTAATTGATATAATTCTAAGGGACAAAATAGTGTCTGTTTTATGTTCACAACTATTTTTAGTTTAATTTTTATTTAATTAAAAATAATCAACTAAAACGTTTTTTTTAAATTTTTATTTTATATTGTGCATATTTTTTGTATTTCTGTTTGGAATACAATAAAATAATGTTTATTAATTGTTTATGTTAGGTTATTAGTGAATATTTATAATAAAATATGTTTTTATACTATACACATTTTTTTTTTTTTATTTGAAGGCACTCCTCTATCCATTTTTTGTAAGCCTTTTGACTTATGTACTAGCTGACATTTCTGTCATCTAACTGATTGTTAGTCCTAATTAGGTTGAATAAATAGAACTGTACTGACCCGAGAAAGAAAATGTTTTTACTTTTGTTAAAAAATTACTTTGATGACCAAATATTTTTTTATTTGTAAAATACTATGTTAAAATACAAAGATTATGTTATACATAAATTTGTCTTTCCATAAATTGTATTGTAATGATTTAACACTAAATTGTAAAAAAATTATTAACCATATACTTTCATAATAATACTGTTATTGATATATAGGTTACTTTAGGGGGAAAAATTCATTAGTTTTAGTATAGTTTAAAATCTTTAAATATTTTTAAAGAATTTCAAAATTAAATCATTGAGAACAAAAATAGGTAGGCCTAATTGTGTTTTAAAATTAACAGATATATTACTTAAAAGAAATTAATTGTGCAAATATTACTAGCTACATTAACAATAACCATTAACTTGTGCACAAACAAATTTTACATTCAGAAAACACCAACAAGTGCCATTTATAACCTAATATTACTATTAAATTATAGTGCAATACAGTTTTTAAGACACACATACAATATGCTGATTATTGTAAAACCAAACACCAATGTAATGTGTACAGAACAAACCATACTATTGTTACTTATAACTACACTAAAGTAATCTAGAACTAAAATTTTTGTGAAAAACTAATTCTAAAGAAGAAAACTTTTCCTAATTTCAAAGCATGCAGAAGACGTTTTACATAATTTCCTGAAATAATGAACTTACAAAATTATGAAAATGTAGAAAACATTTTGCATGCTTGTTTGGGTTAATAAACAATACAAAACAAAAATTAAAAATTATCAGTCTCATCGTAATAATTGTCCCACAAGAAATTCAGTATGCATTTCTTTATTATTTAAGTATTTTACTAATATGACAAATAAACATGGACATATATTCAAGCCTCAAAGTGAACTTGTTTCAAGTGGACAATTTTCTTACGAAATTCATCAACACTATTAATTACTTGGGTTGGAATGGATTTATTAACAAAACGAATCACTGTTTTTGGAAATGTAATTATTTAGCAACTTAAGATTCATTTAAATCAAAATTAAAGTCATAAAAAAATATTGAGGAATCAGTAGGCCTTCAAACATACACTTGTACTTTTTCTTTTTTGTTTACGTTCACCCTTTTTGCAGGCCAATGCTGTTACTCATTTTTAGTCTTATCCTTGTCTCTTAATTAAGTTCATCTTATGACAAAGAAAACTGTTGTATAAATCAGCTGTTTAGTAAAAGAATACTTTAAAGGTTAATTGTTAAAAAAAGTACTGCTTTGTTTAATTTTCATGATTGCTATGTGGACATTCGTTTTGACCAAACAAACAATTTTGTCTACAAACACAAATAATTCTCAATTTTGTACATATGTCCAAATTCATTTGAAATATTTGTTAATAATATCAAAAATAAATGGCCTTTTTACTAATTTCTTTTTATTACTTACTACTTTATTACTTCCTTTTTATTACTTTACTTTGTAAAGTGGTGATTACAAATCAGTGATAAATTTAACCCAGACACTGTTTATTTTAATGATATCAATGTTTGGTTCATAAATTCTTCAATGATTGAACTAACAAAGTTATTTATTTCTACCAATACTTTGTAAGCTTTATAATATTCAACAAACAGAAAGATTTAAGTTTAAGTGTGTTTCTTAGCTCTATTAATTTGTTATATATATATATATATATATATATATATATATATATATATATATATACATATACATATTGATCTATATAACATATGATTTCATATATAATATAACGTATCTATATAATATGTATATGCAAAACTATACATATATTATTTTGCAATATGTATATATATACAAACATATATATATATATATATATATATATGTATATGTATATATATATAATGTTTATATTTTCAAAGTCCACTTAAATGAAGTTCACCTTAAACTTGAAGAACCAGTTTTATTATTGATATTTTATGAAATCCACATGCACATGCATTATTATTAGTAAATTATATTATAGGCAATACTACTGTAAATCTAACATGCTTTAAATTGTCATTACTGAGGCCCATTTTCAAATAATATATGATACCAAATACTGATGGCAGGTAAAACCCAATCCTATATGTTATATACTGAAGATATTGTACAAAAATATTTTGTGTATGTTGTATAACTAATAAAAATGTTTTGTTAATATTTCTTTGTAAATATAATGTTATAAGGCATGTGAAATGGCTTATGCCATTACATAATACAATAAAAATGAAAAAAATATAAAATATTTTATAATATTTGTGAAATGAATATCAATAGAATATCAAGAATATCAATAGGTAGAAAAACCATTATTAGTTATAAATAAAGAAAAAAATTAAGAATTATAAAGTTAATATTTTCATATTAATAATAAATCAAAAATTTTCAAAATAATTTATTTTTGTTATTTCGAGTTGTTGAATAATATTTACATAATTGAAAGTAAATAAGCAATATAATAAATAAATATAAAAGCAAAGATTAAATAGCAACAAATCTACAGAAATAATCCTCAACCAGTAATAATTTCTTATTTTAAAAGCAATTTAATAGAATTCTGCATTACATAACCTCCAATTGTAAATTCCTGTGCAAATTGGAGGGATGAAGCCTAACTTGATAATATAGTAACATTTTAGCATATTTTTTTTAATTACTTACATATTTTATATATTTATGTAAAATATAAAGTAATTTAAATTTAATATAAAGTAAATTAATAATTTATTAATTTTTACATATTTTAGCATTACTTATCCTTTTAAAAGCTCAAGTAAAATCTAATGTCACAACAGAAATAATTTGCAAGTTGCAATCAATGGAAGTTCAGTCAAATTAATTTTCAAATTTGTTTTATAAAGAAAAATTTAGGCTATATATAGTCAAGTATAAACTGGACTTTTGTTTTCATAACTAGCGTACTGAGCAGAGTATTAAGCCATGTGCTTTGTAGGCAGGGATTGACACAGTTCTGCCCATGTGATGTTATTTGGCTCACCAGTCTGAGTAAGAGATAACACTGTCAGAATCGACAGAAATTGTACAGAAGCACTACTGTGAAGTTCCTGACGCATGCAATTCCCACTAGGCTGATTGCATAGTTTGGGAATACAATGTTGTCATGCACTCAACTGTACGAGTGGGTTAAAAAGTTCAAGAATGGGTTGAAAGTATAGAAAATAAGTTACGTTAGGTGTAAAAGATCAACTTTAACTACGATAATATTCAAAGGGTGTGAGGCTTCATTGAAGGTTATCAGCGGCTTATGACTGATGAAATTTCTAATTAAGTGCAAGTAAGTCATGGTATGTATTTTATTACAACAGTGTATCTAAATTTCCACAGAGTTTGTACAAGATGGGTTCAAAAAGTTTTGATAAATGATCAAGAGTTATGAAAATACATTTGCCAAATAATCCTGAATAGATTAAAACAGGAAAAAAACTTTTTGCAAAGAAATATAATAAGGGAATACAGACAAAACAGTACACTCTCGAATAAAAAAATAGCCACTATGGAATAGCAAAAAAGTGAAATTTGCCATGTGAAAATCAAAACATGTCTTTCAGCTGTTAAGCCTTCGCAACTGTCTTTTTTGAATGGAAAGAAGTCCAATTTTTTTCACTGACATTGGACTATGAATGCTGAAAATTATTGCAAACTCCTGGATAGTGCTGACACCACTACAGGAATAAAAAACACAACCAAACAATCAGGGATAAGAATTTGTTGTATGACAATGATAAGCATCACCCTGACTAAAAATAAATGGATTAAATCCACTGGAAAACTAGACAGTGGATCCAAAGAATGCTAGATTTACAATAGTAATGCTATAATACAATTTACTAATAATAATTCATGTGCACATGGATTTCATAATCAAACTTTGGACCTTTTGAATGAAGTACTAGGCAAACATCATTTTTAGATAGAAGACTTTAAGCTGAAAATTATCAATTGTATGATGATACGCCATCAAACGTTTTAAGAAAACAGGAACATAAAGTTATCACAAGGTGTGATTAGCAATGTAAAAGTTGGAGGAGATTTGCTGTAGAAAAGCAGTAAAATTGTTTTGAAATGTTATTTTGGTTAAATAAATTATTAAACTAAATTTCGGTTAATACTTGACTTGACCATACATGATATTTGTCATTAATAATTATAGTGAAGTAGTTAGAGCTTTGACAGCTGTTGGGAAAAGAAGAAATAGTACAGGCACTGTTATAGCTTATCAGTTCTGCTTCAAAGTGCTTTGTGAACCCTGGAATAGAACCCTCATATTTATTGCCACAGAGATCAGAGGGCTCACATTTCTGTTTTATCGACATTTAATGTTTTTGTTTAAAGTAACTTGACAGCAAACTATAATATTTAATATTAAAATGAAAAAGAAGTTATTAAGCCATTAGGTTGTTGATTTAAACTGTTGTATTATTTAACTGGCAATATTAAATGATTTTTTAATTAATGTTCAATTGTTTTTAGTATTGTAGTAAATGTGAGCCAATATTTTTTTATGGTAAAGATGTAAAAGCTTTAAACCTTTTACCATGAATTAGGGTTGGGCCTCACCTGCATCAAGTATAAGATCATCAACATCAGTATCTGAATATGGACTATTACGAGCCTCGTCTTTCAGCTCGCTGTACCAGTGATCAGAGGAACTAGAATGTAGGTCTTTACCCGCAACTGAGCCTTTGGTTTCCGATCTGCAGCCGAACCACCAGTAGCCGGCAGGTCTTGGGAATGGAGGGTCTGCACTATCCACCTTTAAAAGGACAGTCACATATAATAGTTTATTTTGTTTACATAATATTCATTTTATGCTAATTTAAAAATTAAATACAGATGGAAATAGATAGTTCAAAGTCAAAAGAACTAATCAAAAAACTTAATTAGGAAGATTTATAAAGAAATTCTGTTGGGCCTAGATACTTTTTACTACACTTAAAAAAAAGGATTTTCTTGACTTTTTTTGTAACATTTATTATTTCTTTTGGTAATACTGTATTAAAAAATATCAATGTAAGAAAAAATATAGTTAAACTTCTTCTAAAGACATTCCTTGATAGCAACTAGTTCGATATTTATTAGTATTTACTTGACAGATAGTTATTATAAATTTCACTTTGATTTGTTCAAATAAAATTTAAAAATAATTATTTTTTAATATTACATTACATAAAGTTTCAAGAACTACAACAGAAAACCATGAATCAATCATGTATTTTAAATTAATATGGGTTGATCATAAATTAAATTTTGTTTTAAAAATAAATAATAATACAAGTTAAAAATTAAATGTACCTACTTACAAATTATAATGAATTTATTATATAAGTTTAAAAAATATTATTATATAATTTCAAAAAAAAGTTAATATAATCTTTTTTATTTTTGCTACGAAGTTATTATTTTGTTGAGTAAACACTAACCTGCCTTACTGAGATTTGTCAATTATTTATTTGTTGATGCATTTTGGATTACCTCCATTATCAAGACTCAAATAGTTCTGCAATAAGTTTTGATAATGAAGGCAACCTGAACGAATCAACAAATTACGAAATTTAAATTAGGAAATTAACGAAGATTGACAAAATTAGGAAAGACAGATGAATGCATTTAAAAAAATGTTAATCACAAAGTCTTGCACTCTGACAAAATGTGCTTACTTCACAGTTGTTCAAATTAAAAGCAATTGGCAGTTGACCTAATAACTTTTGATTAGAACTAGTTTCTTCTACATTAAGTTGACTAACCCAAAATTCTAGATGTGTTGGTCAAATATAAGCAATAAAAAACCTTTACTCTAAAATAAATGGTCACTTGCTTTATTTTCCAGTTAAATCTTAGATAAAAACATGTCTAAATGCTTTATGCAATTTCTTTTGTAAACATTAAAACTTAAAATAATTATTCATACTAAACTTACCGCAAACATCCTGTCGTTGAACCTGTAATAATTTCCACCTTTGAAGAAGTACGTGTAACCATTGGTATATTGTAAAGCTGCATCCAGGTTATCAGGAATACCTTCCCAGTTCGACAGAAGTTTAGGGTAGGAATTTTTCACTGGGGGCTTCTGGGTAGGGTCAAACCTCCAAAACTTAGAACCTGGTTTTCAATTCATTGAAATATTTAGCAATATTATAAAACATAAGGAAAGTATTTGGTACTTTATTGTAAATAAGTTTTTGTATTAATGATTGTTAATAACTAATCATTTTCATATTATATTTGTAAACATTTTTTCACAAAAAATTCCTATAAATGTTAAGCTTAAAGTTTCAATGCTTGCTTTAAATTTTATAAGTTTTCTTCTCCTTTTTATTGTAGTACTTAGACTGTGAGAGTATTTCCCTTGTTCTTTTTCACTTTCAAGTAAATTCATATTTCGTCAGACAAAAAAACCTCAAATTAAAAGCGTAACTCTAATCATGTATTGACAACAAAACAATGCATAGCCTAATTATTACAAGTTTTAAGTTGTGGTTAATTAATTGAACAAATTTGTTTCTAAAGAAAACAATAATCATAAGAATTCTCAATAACACTAATTTAAATTAATATTATTTTTTAGTAATAAAAATAATTTGAAAATATTGAAATCTTGTTTTATTAGTAGAAATAAATAAACTAATAATGATTTGAATATCCAAATCTTGATTTGAAATGTTGAATTATATGAAATGTTCTGGTGTTAATTGTTGTTGAATTTTGTACTACAATTCATTAATTTAATATTTTGTAAATATTAAAAAGAATAACTATTTTAAAGTAGTTAACAGAGAAAGAATAAAAAACAGAAAGAATAATTAAAATATTTATATCTTATTTAATTACATCAGTAATGTAACCTACATGAGTATATTTATAGTTTTATAAATGTTTTCATAAAACAATTTTAATATTTTAGATTAAAAAAAATTACAATCATTAACAAAATGTATAAATACTAAATTACTTAATTGGCAGTGTTAACACAATTAGAACTTTAAAAAACATTAAATAATGTACATACTTGTATAATGTACTTATGAAATATAAATTATTACTTCTGAATATATAATGATTAATGGTATTATTATTATATAAACAATAGTGTATTGTTTTATCACACTATCATATGATAGTGTTTTATCATAATATACTCATATGATGGAAAATGCTCAAATAAATTGTCATAACATAAACATGTTTAATATTCCATTTTTAAGCAACAATTTTAAAAATATAATGGTTTATCTTTGAAAATTCATAATTCGAGGTAGGAAAGAATTTCATAGGCTTCTATAAGTTATATTTGATTAGAAATTTTAACCCTTAATACAGGCTTATATTCTAATAACAAAATTTGCTTGGTAGATTTTGCGAAAAAATGTAATATGTCATAAATTTCATCAGTCCAGAGGCTACAATGTTAGAATTAAAATAAAACTCCAGGCAAGGAAAAACAGCCTTCTAATATAAAAAACTTAAAACAGAAAATACATTCAACAAAGCATTTAAGAACTGCTGTATTGTAAAAATTGGATTTGCAGAAATGCCAAAAAAGGTAATAGAAGATATACTATAATAATATATCCCTACAATGACTGTTAATGAACCTAAATTAATAGAATATCAATGTATGTTTTTTTTTGATAGTGTTATACAAACTCATTTTTTCAGTTAAAATCTAACCCTGTATATTAAAGTTGGTAACAATAAAAATAATATAAATAGTTCAAAAATTATAACTTACATTATGGTAACTATTTTTTTGGCAACTGTAAAATGTATAATATTTTACAAATTGAGATCTAAGAGTTATTCACTTATCAATAAATATTAATATCATTCCATCTTATACTTATGGAATAATTACTTTTTCTCTATTTAAAAACTGAAAGTATTCATCATTTTTTGATGCCCTGCCAATTTTATGAGTTCTCAGATCAATATAATGCAAAACCTTTCGAGGGTACATAAATTTTTTTCTAGTGTGTAGATTACCATAAATATCTGGTACACCGTAATAACACCAACCTTTAAAGAAATAAATCTTTCCGTTGCCACCCCAAACCATAGCTGCGTCTATATTGTCCGGTATACCAGTGAAACCTTCTGCAATTTCCTTTGGATAATCACCGTCCATCACTTTCCCTGTATACCTCCAGTACTTATTGCCTTTGAAAAAAAATGTTTTGCCATTCTTATACGTAAACGCAGCGTCTATATTTCCTGGTAGACCAACCCAGCTTTTAGAAATAAGCTTAGGATATCCATCAGCTATGCTTTCATCTGTCAACCTCCAGTAATGTGGCCCTACACAGAAAATAAGTATTATAACATCATGTTATAATTAAATGTCAAAAACCAAAAGAAATATTGTGGTATGCATTATTACACTGAATGTTCAAAAACAAAACGTAACTGCCTTTTAAATTTATTTTCTTGATTTCAGTGATTTGTTAAAGTTATAAATGATAATTTAATGCTTATAATTATGGTGGAATCACAGTTTAAACAAAATATAGCATAAAATAAGTTATGATTTTTTTTCCAAGATTTGAAATAGCTACCATAAATTTGACCAATGATCTGCATCAAGTTTTGTTTTAAATCGGGAATATTTTTAAAAACATTCCCTTAGCAGAACACAGGTTTTTGAATGGCTGCATAGAACTATATTGAATAGAAACATACCAGAAATAGACCTAAAGAGAGATATGCAAGCACTCACTGCTCATGGCATCTTGCAGCACACAGTTTTCAACTACTGTCAAATAGATAACAGTACTGCCTATTTTCTCAAATGTCTCCATCCCTGACTCGCAGCATTCATAGTGGAAGATAGTTCAATTACTTAGACTTTAGCCGCTAATATCGAGCACACTTTTTACAATTGTGACTGTAATTCTAGTCCATTTAAATTCAATAATGACATGCTTGTTTCAAGGTCAGAAGAATTTACCAACTTAACTACATACATGTTAAAGAGAAGACCAGGGATTTTTTACTTATAAATAAGGGTCAAAGGTGATGTAAAGGCTATCATATATATTAAAAAAAAATTACTAAATATCTGATAAAAAATACTTTAAAAGTAGACTACACAACAAAAACATTAATTTAAGAAATTAAAAAAATGTCAATATCTACTTTTCTTGAAAAGATTTTCTTGTATTCAAACTATTAACACAATATACCTTTAAAAGCATATGTTACTCCTTCAGCAGAATTGAAGATGGTATCTATCGTTGCATCGTTACACAACTCTGCATCTTCTTCTGTATCCGATGGTGGTTCTTCTGTCGTTGGACGTCTTCCACTGCCTGAACCGAAACTATCTGTATCTTTCTTCTCACCATATAAAAGCTGAATTGAAAAGGTTATAAAATTAATAAGTATTGTAAAAAATATTTTTATTAAAGTGATATTACTTTTAATTAATTATTAATTTAACAGGGTTATATTCACAAAAACTTCATCTAGTGTGGATTGAGAGTGTTTAGATAACTAAGCATATTTCTTTATCCAATAACTTTAGTTCCTGCACTGAGTGCATCGCATACAAGAAGCAACAGGGTTAAATTCACAAAAACTTCATCTAGTGTGGATTGAGAGTGTTTAGATAACTAAGCATATTTCTTTATCCAATAACTTTAGTTCCTGCACTGAGTGCATCGCATACAAGAAGCAACAGGGTTATATTCACAAAAACTTCATCTAGTGTGGATTGAGAGTGTTTAGATAACTAAGCATATTTCTTTATCCAATAACTTTAGTTCCTGCACTGAGTGCATCGCATACAAGAAGCAACAGGGTTATATTCACAAAAACTTCATCTAGTGTGGATTGAGAGTGTTTAGATAACTAAGCATATTTCTTTATCCAATAACTTTAGTTCCTGCACTGAGTGCATCGCATGCAAGAAGCATCACTCATACTTTTTCATCACATTTTGAGTATTTCTGTATGAAATCTGATTTGTATTAATATGAAGGCTGCATCATTTAATCAGTTTAGCTAAAGTCAATGTATAAGACAAATAAGTATAAGAAGCATTAGGGTTGCACACTGGAAACATTTTGCCTACATACAATTTTCTTAAAGGTGAGGGCTATTAAGTTATATGGTACCTCACACTCATCGAACTAAACCAGAACAAGACAAAACAGTCAGGAGCTCTGCAGATTTCTGCAGTTCAAAACCATTGCAAACTGTTGCATGCCAAGGAAAATTCAGAGATATATGCATATCAAGGGTAAAATTGTTCCAGACATACACTTAAAAGAAATTCAGTAGCTTACAGCAGCGGGAACTATTGCTAGTAACTTGCTGAATGTTGATACTGTCCTACAAAATTAAGAAAAAAGTTTTGCTGTATGCTCATATAGATTTTAATAATCTTGAACTGTAAATAGGATGCCTGTATAGTTGTCTTCTTTTATTCTTTTCCAACTCATAACAACAGTACAAATAGCACAAATTTTGGCTTCATTTTTTGATAATATAATTATAACTGACTAATGTCTTTTTTGTTTTGTTTGGTGTGTCATAATATCTCAACAAAACTATTATAGCCTGGTAGTGTGAGAGAGTCAGTAAACGCTTTTGCTCTGTTTGCACCTAGTCTCAGATTGCACAATATGATTGCCAAGAATCAAGCAACAAATACAGGTCAACTGGAGATGGCTATATATTATCATTTTAAACACCACTTACATTGCTATCTAGCGGCAGAAAATGCAACTATTACAAGTGCAATAATATATACAGTAATATTTAACTGAATTTGTGCAACTTTACAATTTATAGTAGGCCTGTAAACAATGTAATGTTTAATAAGTTTTAAGAATAAATGATACTAAATAAAAGTTAACATCAGTTTTATCAAATTTCCATTTTAAAATGAAACAGTGTAGCAGCTATTTTCATGAGTAAGAATGTAAAATGCAATGAACGGTATCTGACTGTGCAAAAGAAGGTGGCAAAATGGAACAAAATCTGTGTGTGTGTGTGTGTGTGTGTGTGTGTGTGTGTGTGTGTGTGTGTGTGTGTGTGTGTGTGTGTGTGTGTGTGTGTGTGTGTGATTAAAAAATGTGTGTATATTATTTAATCTTTAAAAAAATCTGGAAGGACTAATTTTTGAAGTGAATATTCAAACTTTCAAAGTTATCGTGTTTTCAAAGTTTGACACAAAACAAACAATGTTTAGCGACTGCTGAAGACTGGTTAAATGAATGAGATGTATCTTGTCATCAAGGTTGGATATATGCACAAAGACTATAACAACAGTAATTATATCAACTATTCTTGGCAATATGATAATCGGAAATTATAATTAAGTATGTAACTCTACAGGAAAATGCCTTATTATTGTTATGTAACCGCTTCACAGAAAATTTATTGCTTTTAAAACTTCTAAACATTTCTTTCAAGCTGGATACTTTCATAACACTGTCATACAATTTACCTGAATTGCTTCAATATCGTCACTGTCTAAAGTGAATGAAGGTTGGTATCCCCTGTAGAACGGTGCCATCAGAGCTGAATGGACATCAGAATGAGACAAACCGAGAGAATGGCCAAACTCGTGTGCTGCTACTTGGAATAGATTGGTTCCTATAAAAAAAATCAGCCTTTCTTTGGTGAAATTTAGATACTGACGTGCACTTTAATCATTAAAATTTTTTAACTAAAATTTTAATGTTTGAGGCAATTTTATACATGACAAATTATATAATAATTAAATATTAGGAAAAATTGTTAATGTTAATCTAAACTATATAAATTATTTAGTAATAAAAGTGTTTAATAATTAAAATAGCTGAATAAGCCAAATTTAATACACTTACTTTCCATCCTAAGGGAGCATGAAAAACAGAAAAATTCCATTAACAATATTTGTGTATCTTATTACATTAGATATATTAATAAAACATTTGATATATGTGAAACATTTGATATTTTAATATGATACAATTTAATTTTGGAATATAAAACTTGAAAAAAATACAAGTAATATGCAGGTTTATCATACAAAATGTAGTAAATTTTATTGATCTGTTCTTTCATAGCTTGTAAATAACAGTATAAAATAAAGTCAGATCTTCTGTCGATCTAACACACTTGCTTCATAAGTATGGTTTGATGCTAATGAGGAAAACTGATTATGGTCCCTTAAAAAATGCAGTGTGAGCTACTTTTTAAATGTAACTTTTCAAAATTACTCTTCATATTTCATGTATAACAATTACACTTCTTCAGAAGAAAAAAGAAAATGCTGTAAACAATTGTTTAACTCACTTATACATCCTTTTAGCTTTTCTTCTAATGAAGTGTAATTATTATACATGAAATATGAAGAGTTTGTATTTAGTTTAATTTTTAAACTCATTCGTCCTAGCTAATGCACATTGTAGTTCCAGTAGTTGTCCTGTAACCTTGTTCACTTTATTTTAAAAAATATCTTTTTTGTGTGTGGCAGTGAAATAGTTTTTGTGGGATTATCAAACATATTTCTTGAGATATGTTACATATCCAATTAAATTAAATTTCAGTTAAGAGAAAAAGTTTAAAGCCGTCAGGCCTCCTGCAACCTACAAGTAGGTCACCACTCATACTGTAGGAACCACTGTTTGAGTGATTTATATTCTTCTTTGATTACATTAAAGAAACCATTACCTTTACTACCAAAATAGTATCTTTACTATCAAATTACCTGAATATCTAGAAACAACTGGTCATTATTGCTGCTTTAGTGACAATGGATATGCCTTCCCAATTTTGGAATGAATTTTCCATTCATTGGTACTATTGTGATATTGTTTATCTCCATATTATCATAATTTAGATAAACTTTAGACATATGTGAAAGATTTCAATGTTGGAAAAGAACTATTGGAATGACAGCTGATCGAGATGTTTAGGGATCGTTAAAAATTAAATACAAATATTTCTAGAAGAAACATTTTTCTGATATTTCCCAAAAATTGTATATATTTTATTTTTAACTTCAGATTTAAAGTGAGAAGAATTTCTATAATGGCATATTTTGATGAAATCTCATAATAAATGTTTCTATTAGAAACAGTTGTGTCTGTACACTGGTTTTCAGTAAATTCTTATATATGTTTGTTAGCACTCTTGCACTTGAATTTCAGTCTGATTTGATTGAAACTTGGCTAAAAGATTTTGATAAAAAGCTGAACCAGTTTTATTACCCAGCAAAATCTCACACTTTTTTGAAAATCTGATTTCACGATAATAGAAAATTGATCTAGATTGTAATTGGTAGATTTAAAATGCTAACTTATACTACTTTTAATCTTGACAATGATAGAAACAGATTTAAAAAAGTGTAAAATTAATAAATTATTGTAATATTACTACTTTCTAAAATTTTGTTTCCACGACGTTAAGGAGACAACTGTGTGCTGCAATTAATTATATTCTTTCTGACACACTCTGTATTTAGAGTAAGAAATAACTACTGCAGCATATTGTAGTCAAGGTCAACAAAAACTAAGCTAGATTTAAAGTGCACGAGGAAAACTATTCCTTGTATTATTTCACAAAACAGCAATAAAAATATGTAATTACTGATTCTTGTTTACAAGCTGAACAACCAGCCTATCTCGGTGCATTTACATAAACAAAGAGAAAAAATACAAAAGAAATTAAACCACAAAGAAAAAACACTACGATGTGTTTTACGAAGTATAGAAAATTGTTATTGCAATATAAGATATTCGCTGCAGGCAACTGTTTTGCTAATATCATGGATGTGACTTTCCCAAAAAGTAAGTTTTATGTTACATTTCTGAAAATCTGATTTTGTCATCATAGCGTTTTAAAGTTTCAAATTACATTGCTAGTATAAATGTACTTTATTACATTGAATATAAACGTACTTGAAGTACAGCCACCATTGTAAAAAGCATGTTCGATATCAGCGGTTAAAGTTCAAGTAATCTGCTGCTACAAATGCAGCAAGCTGTAAGGACAATAAGGAGATGTTTGAGAAGCAGTACTTTTATCTATTTAACTACAGTTTAAGACTGCCGTTAGCAGCAAGCACTCACAGTTTATCATAAAGATTGTCATTCCAGTATGATAATAAGCAAAGTAAACTATAAATTTTAATTTCACAATTTTTAATATTAATTTGTGCAGATTTAAATAGTGGTTACAATGGCGAAGTCATATTTTCAAAAAGTCTGGCAAAGAGTTGTGATTTTTTTTTAAAGATCTATAATGGCTGCAGTTTTTAAATATTTTCTCCGTTTAATGAGCTTGTTAAAAGTATCATTAAAATCGATTTTGTGTCAAGAGAGAATTACATTGAACCAAAATTGTAAATGTGCAAGTGTAAACATGTGTGTGTGTGTGTGTGTGGGCGCGCGTGTGTGTCTTACATAAGACATAATATTAATGTGATAAAAATATAGTATTAACATTTGAGAATGCAGACATATAGACCTTAACAAAATTTTTCGAAAATTTTTAAACAAACCATCGAGTTATGGGCAAACTACACCAATATGCCAAAATTCATCAAAATCGGTCAATTAAAGCGTGCTCGCTTTTGTGTGTGGTGGTGTTAAAGGGAGGAGGAGGAGGAGGAGGAGGAGGAGGAGAGAGAGAGAGAGAGAGAGAGAGAGAGAGAGAGAGAGAGAGAGACCAAAAAAAAAAAAACACTTTTTGGACTAAATTTATCTGTATTTTGTTGAAATTGAATCGATTTTTGTCACTTTTCCGAAGAGCGAAAAATTAAAAGCCTTAAAGACCTTCATGATTATTGAATATTCTTTTGACAGAATCTCTATTTTTTCGTACCTCGTTTAGTGTTGACAGTCCATTTTTCCGCATCGTCAAAATGAGCATCACCCCCGTAGACTGGGAAGAAAGCGTGCGCCAAAGTGCCTCCGGGGCCATCGAAAGGATCTCCGTCACCGTGTTCTCCCCGTTCAAAGCGGATGTCGATGTGAACAGGTCCTGAACTTTTTCTGGTAAACGTTAGCGGAGTCACGTCTGCCCAAACATCAAAAGCTCGTTGCACTTCGGCTTCCGTATCCGAGTGACTCAACGCTTTTGGGTATTTTGAAATTTTATAGGTTAGGTTCTTAACCTTCCATCTGCTGCCTGCAAATCAAAAGTAATGTGTTAGCATTTATTTATGTTTAAGGTATTCAAAAATTGTTTACTGTTTTACTTCAACTAGACGTGTTTTGCACACAGGTGAGATGAACCGGAAGTCAGTGGACAATGAAGGTCAATCAAGCGTACTTCCGTTTTTCAACCTTCAACAATCCGCCGTTAATCAATTCTACAGATTCTGTGAATTAGCTCGGATTTTCAGTATTGTAATGGGTAATACAGAGCACGAAAATAGGATCATTAGCAGCTTAGTCTTAATTGTAATAAGAACGTTAAGAGTTTTGATAATAATTACATTATGAATTAAAGATATAGTTAATGCACGCAGCTGTATCGCTGACGAGATGGAACGGATTTTCTCCCAAAAATATAGATTCTTTTCTCATTTTTCTAATATATAGATTCTAACTCGATTTTCTCTCATTTATACGGAGTCCCGTATGTTTTGTTTGGGTATGGATTTGTCCAAAATTTCAACCAAATCGTTACAGCTAATGTTGAAAAATTTAGTTTTATGTCCGTTTTCAAATAATAGGGTGCTTTTCCGGCGCGATCGACACACACAAACTTTTCGGATTAATAAGAGCCTGAAACAATTATATCCATCTCAAGATCGAGTTTTCTTCCACTAAACTTTCCTTAAACTTGCTCGGTGAGACAGTAAAACAATACAACTGTTACAAATTTTTGAATTCGTCAGAAAACAAAGTTTTTTGTCATTAGGCTATTGGAAGTCGGTGCTGTCACTTTCACCTGAATTAACTCGGTCGCGTATAGGCCTATTTTTTAGACCAATATCGATCGTCCAACATACGGCAGACTGAATAAAAAAATTGGAGCCGTAAACTTAGGCTTTTTCGTATTACCCAAGTTTTCGTTTATACGGACGGTCGATTAATCGAGACTATTACGGAAAAAATGTTGACTTTATCTTGTAAGCGTATTTTTCGTCAGTATCGGACTATATAACCAATAACCGTAAAATTGAAGATTTTCCGGATTACCCAAGTTTCCGGTTATGCGGATGGTCGATTAATCGAGACTATTACAGATAAATTGTTGACATTACCTTGTACAGCGTATTTTTTATCAGTACCGCTTGTAAAAATTGGGCCCTATAATCAATAACTGTAAAAATTAAAGACTTTCGCGGATTATCCAAGTTTCCGGTTATACGACGGTCGGTTAATTGAGACTAATACAGAGAAAACGTTGATCTTACTTTGTACAGCATACTTTTCATCGGCACCACTTGTAAAAATCGAACTCTATAATCAATAACCGTAAACTTGAAGACTTGTTTCGGATTATCCATGTTTTCGAATTAACGGACGGTCGGTTGATGGAGACTACTACAAAGAAAACTTTGACCTTACCTTGTAAAGCGTATCTTTTACTTCTGGAAGAAGAAGCGTAGCCAACTTTATCTCGTACTCCACACCTTGGTAGACTCATCACCTCCAAAGTGTCTTTGTCGAGATACCCTTAAAAAAAATAATTATTTTTCAGTCCACTAATGTCAGTTTTATTCACACATATAACACTGACAATAACATTATGAAAACATGTAGACTAATATTGGATTCGATAGTTCTTCGGCTGCCTTGTAGCTTCTAAATTAACCAATTGCAGTCAACAACCATTTCAATTACATTCGAAGTGTTTTGTCTTCAATAACTCATAACACAGTCTAAGCTTATACTATAATTAACAAACAAATTGTCAAATAAAACAATTCATTAAAGTAATGACTTTATTGGTCGTATTCTTTTTTGTCAAATACATAAGTGTTGACAATTAAAATACAATTATAGCGATTTATTGGTTTTCATAGTAAATATTCGCAATAAACATAACTCATAGAAGAAACCGCGGGATCAACTAAAGCTAAATCAGCTGTTTAGGGAAATACTACCTCTATTTTAACAAATTTTACGTTGGATATTATAACTTTTTAGCTAATTTCTGTTGGAAAATGAACTTTATAGTTACACCCAGTCCCGGTAGATGTAAGCAGATGCGCGTGCGCGCGCGCGTGTTTGTGAAGAAGCACTTCCGAGTTCGCAATTTCAGTCTGATTTAAATTAAACGTGTCACAAAAATTGAGTTCGATAATAGCTTGGATTCGTTAGTGGACCAATTAAATCCGTTAAACCGTTTCAAAATGGTGGACAATCAAAAACTTTCGTTCTGTTTATGTTAAACTAAAAACAAAATTAATTTCGTTATAGTAACTGGAGTTATAATCCACATAAATTAATAAAATCAGAAATATTTAAATACAAATTTGTAAGGTACAAATTTCAATAGTTATTATAGCAGCAGAAGAAGATAAAAAAGTACGATAAAAATAACTGTTGATAATTTGCTTCCAACACAGCGCCGGGAAAATCCATGAACAATTACAGCACGCAGCTGTCTCGCAAACACGGTGGAAGCGAATTTCCAAAAACAATTTTTTAAAATCTCAAACAATTTTAGAAATTTTGATTTCACCATCTTAATCAGGATTTCAAACTATCAGATTAGCTCTACTTACAAATTTAAGAAAGTGAACCCTAACCGTTGTCAAATTCAATTTATTAATTTCAACGGATTTCGAAAATTCAAAATGCTAAATGCAGTTTTCAACGCAGTTTACGTTAGTGAAATCAGATTTTTAAAAAACGTTTGAGACAAAAAAGTTATAACTTTTTAAAAACTTGGTAACGAACACGTCCGAGCTTATAGCGAAGTCGATGTTCGTGACTGGTTTTGTCAAATCGGACCAAAATTGCAAACGTGATAGTGCTAAAACACGCTCGCGCAACACACACACACACACACACACACACACACACACACACACACGATAATGTCAAAATCCAATAACTAATATTTTTATAGAAATTCGCTTATAATGAAAGCTCTATTTTACCTATTGAAATTAAAATCTAGAATACAGACAGACATCAGCGATAAATTAATGGCATTACAATTCAGGGACTGTATCTTTTCAACACAAGCATATAATTATATACAGATATACAGTACACGCACGCGTAATAAGGTACACCTATTGTTGGTCATCCTTCCGGAGTGAGGAATGTACGACCTTGAGGATGCATAGGCTACTGAATGCTATCGGAACACTGAATAAATACCGTGTTACAAAATATGTAATTTGTTTTTCATGCTGTGTTAATAATATTGGCTTATGTTACTGCAGCCTAGGCTACTTGAATCATGCACATTACTAATATTTTTGAAAAGAATCATTGCCAAAAAGATGTTTTTTAACGAGTTCCCATTAGAAAATGACGAGCTCCCGGATAGTTATGTAAAATTCGGAGGAAATTCCCTGGAAACATTGCTGGGGAATATTCCCAAAATCTGTTATGTTGGGTTAGGAAGTTTATTTTGACATTCAGGCAGACAAAATGTATCGAACATTTTTAATTATAAATACATTAACAAGAAAAGACTAGAAATAATCTTTTTTTTTAGTTGTGAAAATCGCTTTTACCAAGTATAAAATCGCTAATTGAATCATATGCATAATTAGTATTTTTGAAAAGAATCATTGCCAAGAGGATGTTTTTAACGAGTTCCTATTAGAAAATGGAATCCCGCTCCCTGGTAGTTATGTAAAATTCGGGGAAAATTCCCTGAACATTGTAGGGAAATATTCCAAAAATCCTTAAATTACCATGAATTTGGTAAGGTTAGGTTAGGTTAGAAAGTTTATTTTGGCATCTAGACAGACAAAATGTATCCAACATTTTCAATTACAAACAAATTAACAAGAAAACCCTAGCAATGTTCCCTTTTTTTTAAGTTGTGAAAATTGCTCTTACCAAGGACAAAAACATGCTACTTGAATCATACGCATAATTAGTATTTTTGAAAATAATTATTAACAAGAGAATGTTTTTTAATGAGTTCCATTATAAAATGAACTCCCGCTCCCGCGTAGTTATGTACAATTAGGGGTAAAATTTCCAAGAAGCATTGCTGGGAAGTATTCCCAAAATCCGTGAATTCTCAGGAATTTGGTTAGGTTAGGTTAGGTCAGGAAGTTTATTTGCATTTAGGCAGACAAAATGCATGCATGTAAACTGTCTTATGTTAAATGTTATTTAAAATTTTTAATTATAAACAAATTAACAAGAAAAAATAACAATCTTTTTTTAGTTGTGAAAATTGCTCTTACCAAGTCTAGAATCAAATTAAAAAAAACTTAAGCCTAAATTTACTCACTCTGCTGTTAATTCTTGACGGTTTAGTAAACGTAAAGTATTTGTAATTGATACGTGCATAACATGATAATTACAGTTACCAGAGCGTCTTATCTCATTACAGGATGTTAATTTGTGGCCTTTCAATGCGCCAAGTAAAAAAAAAAGAAGAAACATAGGCCTAACCTAACAAAACATATAATAACAAACGAACTTATATTCCTAATTTTATATTTAACTAAACAATACTGTTTGGTTTTGCTGATTAAATTTTCTTGTTTTAGACAGGGCGTCTGGTCTGCTTTAAATTTTGATGGACTATGTTTATTGTGAGACTTTACCTACAACTGAAATTAGCATTATTAAATAGGAAAGTGCTTTAAGAGATATAGCACTTAAAAACATAGTAGGTTAATTTTTCAGTAAGGAAGACTGTAGAGGCTACACTAATTCATTGTGTCAGTTATGTCTTATACGGCAACTTGGGAACCAATAAATCAAAATTTGTTCGTTTGGTTTGTAATAAAAACATATAAACTACATCAATTTTACTATTTTTTTAGTGTACAAGTGCACACCGAAACTGTCAAAATACTTAAAACGTAGTAATATCTAACTTTTTCAAAAAAACCACTGTTTGGGAACTTCCCAGGCTTTGGGGAAAATACCCGGAAATACTCCCATTTTATAAGTTCCTTCCCACTGGGAATATTTCCGGCCCACATCACTACTTTCCCCTCCAATTGAAGTTTTTGTGTGTTATTTTAAGGCGAAAAGCACAGTAAGGCTATTATCGCCTCTCTAAATGTAAGTGAGAGACTAAAGTCTTAAAGTCGTAAATGTAGTGTTGTTAGTGTAAGTGTGTTAGACTCAGGTATCGCGAGGGACGTCTAAATCCTCTCAATAAGTGCAGCTAGTCTGCACCCCCCTGCGGGGCAAACCCTCCAATTGAAATGAGCCACGATTCTGACCTCTAAACTGTTTTGAGGGGTCGTTTTATATATGTATACACACACACACACACACACACACACACACACACACACACACACACACACACACACACACACACCACCACCACCACCACCACCACCACCACCACCACCACCACCACCACCACCACCACCACCACAACAGAAATTAAGAAATAATTTGTCAGCGACCAGGGTTTATTTTCGTATTTTCAATGCAATTTGAAATTTTTAAATGCTAATGTATGCACATTTTAATACCGTCTACGAAGGTGAAAACGAAGATTCAAAAAGAAGGTAAGATAAGAAACTTTTTGAAACTCGCTTCCATTACTTCAGCGAGACAGCTGCGTGCCGCAATTATTCCACAATATTATGTTTGTCATAACAATACTTTTAGTCTGACAAAGTAATATTAAATACTCATCAAAACGTTGTAAAACAAAGGAATTTGTTATTGTTCATTCTTAGTTCCGGGAATAGGGTGACCGATTCACAGGTGGGCAGGACTGAGGCTGCGCTGTGAATCATTGCAGTAGATCCGCTGCACTGTGAATTAATCGTTGTGAAGGCAATCGTAATAAACTTCCAGGAAACAACACCTCATGGAATTTTAACATCATAAATCTTTGAATGATTTCCCTTTATTCACATTAAATACTGAAATTACTAAACTGTTCAAAAATGTAGGCTATAATAGCGCCACGCAAATGTCTCGCTGACGTTAAAAGCGGATTTACTAAGTACTTTTACCTCCTTTTTAAAACTCTGATATCACCATTATGATAGCATTCAACTTACACTGAAAATATGAAAATGAACCCTGACCGCCGTCAAATTCAATGTCATAATTTCTTAACGGATTTTTAAAGTCAAAACTCCAATGTATAAAGTTTTTTTAACACTGATCACGAGGGGAAATCGAATTTTAAAAATAAGACAAAAGTGTAACTAATTTTCAAAGATTTGAAATTGGCCACCATTTCGAAACTGACGAACGGATTTTGCTGGTTAACGACGAACTTGTCCAAGCTATTACCAAAATCGATTTTTGTGTCAAATTTGATCAAATCTGGCCAAAAATAAAAAACGCTAGATTTTGGCACGCGCACGCGCGCGCACACACACACACACACACACACACACACACACACACACACACACACACACACACACACACACACACACACACACATATATATATATATATATATATATATATATATATATATATATATATATATATATATATATATATATATGATTTTATATTGTGCAAGGGGGTGCAGACTAGTTGCAACTAAGAAGATTTAGACGTCCCTCGCGGTACCCGAGTCTAACACACACTTACACTTACAACACTACACTTACGACTTTAACACTTTACACTCGCACACAAACATTTAGAGAGGCGATGTGCTTTTCGCTTTAAAATGAAAAAAATATATTTGATTTTTGAAAATCTGATTAAATCATTGTAATGAAAGTTAAATTCTGCATTAAGTTTTAATTTTTTTTCGAAAATTCCTTTGAAGATAACAGACGAATTTGACGGCGTTCAGTGTTCGTTTTAGTACTGTCAACGTAATTTTAAAAATTGTTATTTTTTTGTAAATTTTATTTTCAAAAAAAGCGTATTATGAGCGGAACAGCTGCGTGTTTTATTCATTACAATAAACGCATAGCTCAGGTTGGCAGTACTGTCATTCAAGCAATAGGAATAATTTGTGCTACGTTATTGTATAATTGAACAGACAACCAGGAACTATGTAATTCGTGTGGTTTTCATAATTATGAAGAAAAAACACCTAAGCCTACATTTCTTCGTCACAGTTCACTGAAACAGGAAAGTTACACAAGTCGGAAATATTAGTCAACTGTATTCGGAACATTTGGTTAACCGAATTTGTGAAGAAATTATTCCTTAACCGTTCAGGGTGTTATTCCTTATACAGGGTGTTCATGAATTACGGGAACTAGTTAACATTCTATATCTTAAACATCTTGTTTAGAAATTGGATCATCAAATTTACTAGAATTATTGTCATAGATGAATATCATAACTAAATTTGGTGTAACAACATTTGGTTAACCGAATCTGTGAAGCAACCCCTCTTAACCTTATACATAGTGTTCAACAATTACGGGAACTTGTTAATATTCAGTTCGTTATACATCTTATTTGAGGTTACATTTTTGTTGTAACTTAGAAACGCACTACTATGACTGGTTTTTTTAGAAAAAAAACTCTTAAAGGGAACGATTCACCCTTTAAACGTCCTTTCACCACATAAGGTAATATACTTATTTTCATAACAGCTGTTGATTAGAAACAATTCCCTTGTATAACTCAATACTGGAAACAATATTGTAAGTCGTACGAAGATGTTTGAAGGTTTATTTTAAAAATCTTGGTCTCAAATATGACGGGAAAACTATAAACTTTTCTTAATTAAGGGCGAAAGTTTCCTTAAGAAATTAGTTTTAAAGATCAGCTGTGTTAAATGCCAGTATTTCAAATAACAGCTGTTTTATATATTTCGTTTATAGTATTAATTTTCATAACAAATGTTGAATAATAAAAAAAATAAGAAAAATATAAATGATTAACTTCTTTATATTGGTTTCTATGGTAACAGTTTAAAGAAATTTCTTGGAGTTGCCTCTAGCAATAAATAAAAATCGTATTTTCTCAAATCAAGCTTTAATAATATTAATAAAATTTTGTTAAAATGTTCTAACAAATTGTATAAATAATTATTTACAATTAAAAAGAATTATGTTTAGCAGCTATCGAAAAATACTTTCAAATCGTAATTTCGAAAAAATTAGTTAGATTTCTCTGTTTCATAACTCAGGTTATGATTTTTTTTAATATGAAACGATCGCCTTTTTAAAACTGTTGAACGGGTTTTGCTAGATATATTACCAAAATCCATTTTTAAGCCAAGTTTTAATTAAATCGAATCAAAATTGCAAACGTGAGCTTTTAAAAAAATGTAAACACACACACGCGCACGCGCACGCACAATGAAGAGGGCAAGATTGGCGCTCATCTCAAGGGCCCAGGTCTGGGTGTTACTATGATGCCTGTTCCAATAAGAGACCATTTTCAAGTATATATTAGGTAACTTTAAGAAGGAAAAGAAGTTAATATCATTTGAGCTTATTAAATTGGAGAGATATGAGCTCATTGAGCTGCATTACGTCACTGCTTACTAGATAATGAGTTAATGAGTAGATAACACACCTTCCTGCTTTTGTGTTACTCTCTCATGATGTTATCTGCGAATTGAAACGGCTTTCTTCATAAAAATAACTGTATTATTTTGAGAATCAGTATTATCGTAAATGTCTTATTTCAAATTTTAGTACACTCAGTTGAGTTATGTAACTTTATGTGATTGAAGATTGATGAACCGATTTTGATAAATTTGGCTGATTTTTAGGTTTTACCATTGGTAATTTGTAAACCGAACTTTTAGGATCTGTAAGCAAAGTCAAGAACGTTATACGGTGAACAATCACTTTAAAATTTGGCAAAAATGTTTTTTGTAGCGACCCAAACTCAGTAAAAATGTAGGGGTTAGACGGCGATAATAACCTTAACGGTTTTTCGCCGCAAAAAAAAGGAAAAAAAAATTAGGTGTACTTAAGGATTACAATCACAATAAAAACATTATTTTATATATCTAGGATGTGTTATCATTTGAAACTAGACGTTATGACAAATTTTCGAACAACAGGAATGTGATATTGTAGTCATATTTTCATACCTAGATGGAATGTTAAACCTTGATCGAGGAGGCAGTGCCGAGGCGCCATATGGTATAGGCCTAAGTAAAAGTAAGGTTAGGTTGTATTACGTCATAAATTAAGTCAAGGAGTTATGCGATACTGAGTGAGTGACCTGCGCCAAGCTTTTTGGTAAGCAGAATTAATAAAAAAACAAAACAACAAACAGTTTTTAGGTTATAATTTTTTTAAAGGTGTATTCAGGTTTGAATTGTGTATTTATTCTGAAATACACAATCCGCTAATCCAGTAATTTAGGAAAGATCAGGGATAAAATCTTCGAAATATTTTTTTTGTTTATATAGTGTGAAGTATCATTCGGAACTACAAGTGGTACTGTTTCCAAATATATAATTTTCGTGGGAAAAGTATTTATGTAGATAATTCAGACCTCTCAAAATATCAAGAATTTATGATCTCTATCTAATTTTTACATGTTATAAGGTACAAAATCTAAAAAAAAATAGAAATCCTTGAATAAAAACAAAAACAAAAACGTTTTTCATGATGTTTTCGTTATTTCATATATTTTTTTGTATTTATAAAACTTGACAAAAGCTTGTTTTTGAAAATTCACCAACAATTTTTAAGGTTTTATTATGGGTAAAAATAAACATAAAAAGATTCAAAAGTAGTTTTTATGTTTGGGCATAAAATACGCTTCAAAAGGAGCATTTAAATCGTAAGCTACGAACGGTACAGTCCGCATCGTGGCAGTGCAGTCGACACGGAAGTCAGCTGATCTATTCTCGTTAATAGTTTTCTGTTTAAGCGTAGAAGTACAAGTTCTTGTGAGTACTGCATTTAGGCGTACAAGAAAAAGCTTAACTATTTTATAAAATTAATGTCAGCAGTCGGGCACGCAATAACTTATGTTAGACTTCAACGGGGTTGGTCATCGAAGCAGGCAAGGTTTAATGTTATTTAAGGCGATAAATTATACGCACAACAAAATAATTGTTAATGAATTCAGATTCATGGCAACGGAGACAAATCACTGAAAGACGATACTTTCAATAACGACCAATTAAATGTCTTTAATGACTTTAATTGTTTAATTGCGCTATAAATACAGATCAACACACGTCAGGCGCTTTTTAATAAATAACTGATAAATTTTTATGAGAAAAAACTAAAGGATAACACGACGCATGCTACATAAATTGAGTGGTATTTATGCGGCCTATTTACCAGACAAGGTCCTTTGATGAAGGCGTGCAACAACGACTGCATTTAATTCAAGGATATTTATGTACAGGGTGACTGGAAAATGTGTGTCCTGACTTCAGGAAATCTACAGTTCCTGTAGATACATTACGTTTGTCTGTAGCACAAACTTAATTTAATAATAGCTTGGGCACACATTGTTGGACAATTTCAAAACGGCGTCCTTTTGAAATATTCAAATTTTTAAAGAACACTGAACGCCGTCTGATTCATTTTTAATGTTTTCTATGGAATTTGGAAATTTAAAACACTAATTTATGCGGATTTTAACGTTGATTATAATAGTGGAATCAGGTGTTAGAAAACAATTTTTTAAATAAAATGTTACGATCTCTTGTTAAAGATTTGAAACTTCCGCCATTTTGAAACTGTTGGACGTATTTAGGGTAACGGATTCGTTCTACTTATTATGAAAATCGATTGTCGTGATGGAAAATGTCGACTTTGAGTGTCAAAATCTAAATCCCTCCATCGTAATCTGCGTTGCGATCTGCATTCATTAATTACAATTTGAAACTGTTCAGTTCCATTGAAATTACGAAAATTAACGGCGGTCAGGGTTCAATTTTCGTAGACTTATTTTCAGTGTAATTTTAAATTCTAACAATTTATGCAGATTTTAACGCTAATCATACTGGTGTATTCTATTTTTAAAGTAAATTAAATAAAGTTATTTCGATATTGTGACTTTTTCAAAATTCCCTTCCATCACGTCACCAAGACAGCTGTGTACCGCGATTACCCTGAATTTTCTCGTATTAGTATACGTATTTTCGAATCACCCTGTATACTGGTACGGGTTAAAAGTTAAACATTTGAGAATGAGGAAGTTATTTGAGTAAAGTGAATTGCATCAGAACGATCGATAGGGGCACAAGAAGAGCGTTTGAATTAAGTGAATTAGCAACAATAGCGGCACGCAGCTGTTTCGTTGACTTAATGAAAGCAAATTTCGAAAAGTATGTTCTTTTATCATCCTTTTTTGAAATTACGATTTCACCATCATAATCAGCATTAAAATCTGCATATATTAGCGTTTTAAACTTTCAAACTGCAATGAAAATAAGAAAATGAACCATGACCCCCGTCAAATTAAATTTCTTAAATGTTGATTTTAGTATTTATACTACTTTAAGTAGATATTCAACATTAAAAAAAACTGTTATTAGATTACCATATTGGCTTACCATAAAGTCTTAATTTGTTTTCACACTTTTTAATAATTAGACAAAAATAGAGTATTTGAAACTCTGAACTCAATATCTTAACTACATCCAAAGCTACAAGTTTCTTTTAATAAGGAATAGAGGTATGTCTTAACACGAAGCTGTTCAACACAAATGTTGATTGTCTGAAAACGAAGCTGCTCAGCATAAATACTGATTGTCTGAAAACAAAGCTGTTCAGCACATATAATAACTGTCTGAACACGAAGCTGTTCAACACAAATGTTGATTGTCTGAAAACGAAGCTGCTCAGCATAAATACTGATTGTCTGAAAACAAAGCTGTTCAGCACATATAATAACTGTCTGAACACGAAGCTGTTCAACACAAATGTTGATTGCCTGAAAACGAAGCTGCTCAGCATAAATACTGATTGCCTGAAAACAAAGCTGTTCAGCACATATAATAACTGTCTGAACACGAAGCTGTTCAACACAAATGTTGATTGTCTGAAAACGAAGCTGCTCAGTATAAATACTGATTGTCTGAAACCAAAGCTGTTCAGCACATATAATAACTGTCTGAACACGAAGCTGTTCAACACAAATGTTGATTGTCTGAAAACGAAGCTGCTCAGCATAAATACTGATTGTCTGAAAACAAAGCTGTTCAGCACATATAATAACTGTCTGAACACGAAGCTGTTCAACACAAATGTTGATTGTCTGAAAACGAAGCTGCTCAGCATAAATATTGATTGTCTGAAAACAAAGCTGTTCAGCACATATAATAACTGTCTGAACACGAAGCTGTTCAACACAAATGTTGATTGTCTGAACACGAAGCTGCTCAGCACAAATATTGTCTGAAAACAAAGCTGTTCAGCACATATAATAACTGTCTGAACACGAAGCTGTTCAACACAAATGTTGATTGTCTGAACACGAAGCTGCTCAGCACAAATATTGTCTGAAAACAAAGCTGTTCAGCACATATAATAACTGTCTGAACACGAAGCTGTTCAACACAAATGTTGATTGTCTGAACACGAAGCTGCTCAGCACAAATATTGTCTGAAAACAAAGCTGTTCAGCACATATAATAACTGTCTGAACACGAAGCTGTTCAACACAAATGTTGATTGCCTGAAAACGAAGCTGCTCAGCATAAATACTGATTGCCTGAAAACAAAGCTGTTCAGCACATATAATAACTGTCTGAACACGAAGCTGTTCAACCCAAATGTTGATTGTCTGAACACGAAGCTGCTCAGCACAAATATTGTCTGAAAACAAAGCTGTTCAGCACATATAATAACTGTCTGAACACGAAGCTGTTCAACACAAATGTTGATTGTCTGAACACGAAGCTGCTCAGCACAAATATTGTCTGAAAACAAAGCTGTTCAGCACATATAATAATTGTCTGAACACAAAGCTGTTCAACACAAATGTTGATTGTCTGAAAACGAAGCTGTTCAGCACATATAATTATTGTCTGAACACGAAGCTGTTCAACACAAATGTTGATTGTCTGAACACGAAGCTGCTCAGCACAAATATTGTCTGAAAACAAAGCTGTTCAGCACATATAATAATTGTCTGAACACGAAGCTGTTCAACACAAATATTTATTGTCTGAAAACAAAGATGTTCAGCATATATAATAATTGTCTGAACACGAAGCTGTTCAACACAAATATTTATTGTCTGAAAACAAAGATGTTCAGCACATATAATAATTGTCTGAACACGAAGCTGTTCAACACAAATGTTGATTGTCTGAACACGAAGCTGCTTAGCACAAATATTGATTGTCTGAAAACAAAGCTGTTCAGCACATATAATAACTGTCTGAACACGAAGCTGTTCAACACAAATGTTGATTGTCTGAACACGAAGCTGCTCAGCACAAATATTGTCTGAAAACAAAGCTGTTCAGCACATATAATAACTGTCTGAACACGAAGCTGTTCAACACAAATGTTGATTGTCTGAACACGAAGCTGCTCAGCACAAATATTGTCTGAAAACAAAGCTGTTCAGCACATATAATAATTGTCTGAACACAAAGCTGTTCAACACAAATGTTGATTGTCTGAAAACGAAGCTGTTCAGCACATATAATTATTGTCTGAACACGAAGCTGTTCAACACAAATGTTGATTGTCTGAACACGAAGCTGCTCAGCACAAATATTGTCTGAAAACAAAGCTGTTCAGCACATATAATAATTGTCTGAACACGAAGCTGTTCAACACAAATATTTATTGTCTGAAAACAAAGATGTTCAGCATATATAATAATTGTCTGAACACGAAGCTGTTCAACACAAATATTTATTGTCTGAAAACAAAGATGTTCAGCACATATAATAATTGTCTGAACACGAAGCTGTTCAACACAAATGTTGATTGTCTGAAAACGAAGCTGCTCAGCACAAATATTGTCTGAAAACAAAGCTGTTCAGCACATATAATAATTGTCTGAACACGAAGCTGTTCAACACAAATGTTGATTGTCTGAACACGAAGCTGCTTAGCACAAATATTGATTGTCTGAAAACAAAGCTGTTCAGCACATATAATAACTATCTGAACACGAAGCTGTTCAACACAAATGTTGATTGTCTGAACACGAAGCTGCTTAGCACAAATATTGATTGTCTGAAAACAAAGCTGTTCAGCACTTATAATAATTGTCTGAACACGAAGCTGTTCAACACAAATGTTGATTGTCTGAAAACGAAGCTCCTCAACACTAATATTGATTGTCTGAAAACGAAGCTCTCAGTACATATATTGATTGTCTGAAAACGAAGCTCCTCAACATTAATACTGATTGTCTGAAAAAGAAGGTGTTCAACACAAATGTTGATTGTCTGAAAACAAAGCTGTTCAGCACATATAATAATTGTCTGAAAACGAAGCTCTCAGTACATATATTGATTGTCTGAAAACGAAGCTGTTCAGCACAAATGTGTGATTCAACTCGACCGTTTGCCATTTGGTTTGTGTATTTATCTGTTTCTTACGCAGTTTTGGCTAAACGAACTGACTATTTTTTGAAAATCTTTAAGAAGGTACCTTTTATATAGCTCCAACTACCAACTACATATATGAAAGATTTTTTCATTCATTTCAGTTTCAAAATGGCGGCCTTTGATTTAACTATGACGAGTACAGTTGCTGGCTATTACCTGTAATACTGGCTGAACGGCACGTTCTGTCACAATTTTGACTTAATCAATTTTCAATAAAGTTGGTCCAGTAACCAGTTACCGGTTAATTTGGCGGGTAAGGTAACGAGCGCGTCAGAGCGCTGTCACGGCGCGGTGCCAAGCAATTAAGAATATACTACGAGGTCTACTGTTCTTTGAACTACAGCATTTACTGTCATGTAAGAAACCCACTCCAGAAGTCTGGCGCTACATTTCAGAAACACCCTGTGTATTTTCGCTGTATGACATCCACGCCAGCAGAATTGTACTACGTCACTTTTGCCCTGAGGCAAGGCCTTTCCAGACTTGTCTGACTAGTTCTGGCGTCAGAGTCAGCACTCAGAAATTCTTGTTCTAAAGGTTGGACAAACTGCGTTTAACGTTTTCTCGAAAACACTGAATGAATTTTTGAAATAAAATCAGCTGTTTCGACATAATACGACTTGTAATAAATGTACACAATTTATTACAATTTATAAATAGGCCTACCTATTTATCTTGTAGGCCTAATAATAAACTACCAATATGTATTTTACCTTTTCTCAGAAACAGCTGTAATGGGTTTGATATGATTTTAGATGTGTGGGTTTTAGCCGACATAACAAATTTAAAATAAATCAATATAATTTATTAAACCTGACGGCGGTTTTGGTTCACTTTGATAATTCCAACCAAATGTGAACTTTTTTAATGGAATTCAAATTTTTACAGTAATAATTATGATGGTGATATTAAGAATGCCGGAGGACAGAATCCTGAGACAATTGGTAATGAGAAGCATCAACAGGAAAACACAGGGAATATACATCACACAAGTCCTCAGGGACCTCAGTGAAATAGGACTGAAAATGGATGATGCAACAGACAAATGTAAAATAACACGCTTTCTTAAGACTAATAAATTTAAAGTGGATAAACCGAAGAGACACAAAAAGGTGAAGATCACAGATGCCGTCAGAAAGCAACGATCTGATCGAATGAGGGATTATTGGAGAAAAAATTACAGCCCGATGTTGGGAAGAACTGAAATTTAGATTAAAGTGGTTCCATGAGTCAAAAAAAAAAAAAAAAATATGATGGTGAAACTGATTTTTGGAAAAAAGTAATAAAATAAAACAATAATAAACGACATTTTCATTTACGTAGTTAGAATATAATGTATAAAACATATTTTTCTTGATAGGCCTTTAAGAAATTACCAATTAATTAGAAAAAACCTGTTAAATAAGGGTAATTTTTTAAATGTCTACTTAAAAATTAAAAAAATAATAACTGCAATGCGAGTGAATAATAAAGCCGAATAAGCGCTAAGTTTCATAACAAAAATATTCGTAAATATCAATAACTTTTTGTATTCAATTTGTATTATTAAAGAAGAAACATATGTTTATCTAAGTAAAAATGTCAATCACATTTATTTCATTACAAAATATATAAATACTGGTAATCATTACTACTAGTAATTTTTTGACAAACATCCAGCGAAGGCAGCTGATGCGTTTATCAATCCCATCGTACCTCTAGATAATACTACTCAAGACACACACGTGCTTGACTCTAAAAGTGTACAGCTAACTCTAAAAGTGTAAAGCGACCCGTTCTGTATAGTGAATGACATTGACCTAATGGTGTATCAAACGGAGCCCTGGGACACCTGGCTCCCTTCGCCTTACATACACGTGGGACTCTATAGAAGAACCCTAACTACTCGTGGGAACAAAATGAGTAAGAATGTACTAATAGTTCAAAGTAAAGTATATTCTCAATAACATACAAAGAGCTCCATAATATCATCCATACCTACTCCCGCCAATTTAACCGGTAACAGTAATATTCACGAAAAATGTTTCTGGACCAATTTTACTGGATATATGCCCTTTCTCTACAAGCAGTCAAAATTATGCTAGGTTTTGCTGTGTAGCCAGGATTACAGGATTTTTTTATTTTAAGGCGAAAAGCACATTGAGGCTATTATCGCCTCCCTAAATATAAGTGTGAGTGTAAAGTGTTAAAGTTGTAAGTGTAAGTGTGTGTTAGACTCGGGTCCCGCGAGGGACGTCTACATTCTTTCAATAGGTGCAGCTGGTCTGCACCCCCTGCGGGGTACAGGAAATAAACAGCAACTACACTCACAACGTTGAATCAGATCCCACCAACCTAAAACAGAAGCGAACGGGAAAAAATCTTACATGTTCGTACATACCTACCTTTGTACCAAATTTCAAAACAACCGGTCAATGCGTTTGGCAATAACTGCGTAACAAAAGCACAAACCGAATGCAGAACGTCGAGTTGAAACAGATACCTCGCTTAGCTCAGTCAAAAATGAGCATGATCTCGCTTCACAACAATAATTTTACAAAATGGAAAACAACCATCGTGATTTGTGTCAAGTGAAAGAAAAATTGAAAGGGAATTAGCAGAGCAAGTATCTGCAAGCACTTCAGTAACGAACTGGGAAATCACTTGTTAGAAGTTACCAGTTTAGAATCAAATCCAAGCCTGAGATAAGAGCAGGAGAAGGATCCGTAACTCCATCTCAGGAATGGAGATGGATCACCGGTTACTGATTGTTACATAAAAATTTACTTGTTTATCTAGGAATATTCACTATCAGCGAGACATATGCGTGACAGTTATTGTACAAGCCACCGGACCTAACTTCTAGTAGCATACCTGTAGTATTGATACCAGCAAAAGACTGGAACTCTGCTATAGCCTTGCTGAAGGCTTCCTCTGACATGAGCTGTCCTGACATTGGGTTTCTGACGGACGGGTTGAGGTAGCCAAACTGGGAAAGGTACACCTGAAACATATCGTTGCCGTTAGTCTTAGCTTGTAAAAATTAGTTAACGAATTTCCTTAGAAAAAGTGCTGATCCCATGACGTCAGCAGAAACACCTGCTCAGCAGTTATTACAAAATACGATCACTATTAAGAATTAAAATTTTAATTTTAATAATAATAATGGAGGTTGTAAAGGATACAACCAGAGAGTAAGTAGTATTAATAAAGATTAGAAAAATTATGAAACCGCTGACATCATTACTGTTGTTATGAACAATAAAGCATGTACGAAAGCAGTTTAGATAAAACTTGTGGAAAAAGTATCTTGGAAAACAGTCTAGAGGAAAAACAGTGTAGCGTTTCTGACCAAACGATCGTCACGGGACGACTGATAGCCAGGACCGCCAGTGAAGAATTTCCGTAGGAGAATTTACTGGGCGTCTGCGAGGACAAAGTCAGTGAGTAGATACGTCACTTCTGAATATTTTGGGTTAAAATCATTAATATTTTCGCTAAAACGTACAAGTAATTTGTGAGAAGATAGTGTTCAGTCTTTGGTAGTGGCCTAGTAAAGCAGTAGTTCAATACGTAAATAGAGACAGTAGAGTTTAATAGGTATAGTTTAATAGGTATTAGTTTAATAGGTATAGTTTAATAGGTAAAGTTTAATAGGTATTAGTTTAATAGGTATTAGTTTAATGGATATAGTTTAATAAGTATAGTTTAATATGTATTAGTTTAATAGGTATTGTTTAATAGGTATTAGTTTAATAAGTATAGTTCAATAGGTATTAGTTTAATAGGTATTAGTTTAATAGGTATAGTTTAATAGGTATTAGTTTAATAAGTATAGTTCAATAGGTATTAGTTGAATAGGTATATTTTACTAGGTATTAGTTTAATAAGTATAGTTTAATAGGTATATTTTAATAGATATTAGTTTAATAGGTATGGTTTAATAGGTATAGTTTAATAGGTATAGTTAAATAGGTATTAGTTTAATAGGTATGGTTTAATAGGTATAGTTTAATAGGTATAGTTAAATAGGTATTAGTTTAATAGGTATGGTTTAATAGGTATAGTTTAATAGGTATAGTTAAATAGGTATTAGTTTAATAGGTATGGTTGAATAGATCGCAAGAAGAATAAATATTTAAAAGAAACACGATCTTATAATTTATTCGTATTGTAAACCACCGAAGGGAAGTTGGGCAATTGAGGCGTTAGTCGAATCAGTTTTACATAATACCACAGTTATCTGATGTTATTGCTACCGCTACAAATTTGTACCATTGACGTTCGCGCAACAGGCTACAAACGACCGGAAGTTCAAATTACAGTATGTACTTCCGTGATATGTTCATTTTTTTTTTACTGATTTCGTTATTATTATTGTTTCTTTTTTTTGTCATTACTATTGAATTTGAAATTACAATGAAACCTTATTCACAATTGTCTTTTACCATTGAATATATACGTACTAGAATGATAACCTTTATGAAAGATACGTGAGCGCTCGCTACTGGTGGTGATAATACCTAAAAGGTATTTTTTAGATAATACCTAAAAAGTATCATAATAGGAAACAAATATTTCTTAAGATATTTTGATGGATTCATCCGTTTTATGGTTTCCTTCGAGTCCGAAAAAACACAGTGTGTGTGTGTGTGTGTGTGTGTGTGTGTGTGTGTGTGTGTGTGTGTGTGTGTGTAAAAAACTCGTTAACGTCTTACAAGCAAACTATGTGAAGAAATGTAATAATATTAGGCTAATATTCCAAAGTATTCGAAAAATTATATAATTTTAAGAACTATTACTGCAGTTAGGCTAATAAAAAATGACACAGGCCTATAATGTAGCTAAGGACTATTAACCACTCTGAAGGCCGTATGATTCATAAAGAACTGTTATTAGTAACAATTAGTGACATGTAATTATCACTGGCAGTGGAACTTGTGTAAAATGACCTTTGCCCACGAAAAACTGGAGTATAACTAGAAGGCCACGGCTGCCTTTTTTATCGCCAGGCCTATTGCAATACCAATAATTGCGCGCAGCCGTCTCGCTGACGTGATGGAAGCGAATTTCCAAAAATAAAAATAATATCTTAACATTTTCTGTTATGTTAAATTTGCCGTCATAACCAACATTAAAAACTGTATATTTTAAAGTAATAAATTACATTTGACATTGACAAAAATGGCGGACGCGAGTGTAATAAAAACACACACACACACACACACACACACACACACACACACACACACACACACACACACACACACACACACACACACATTTATATTATTAATATATTTCACCGACCTTTCAAAAAATTGGTAAGGTCACGGGTGTTACCATAATAAACGATCTAACAACTATTTTAAAATTCAGCTAGTAAAATGCCAGTGATACTTGTGGATTAGATTGGTGCTAGATAAGCCTTGTTTACTGTAATTATTGTCTAATTTCCATTGGAAGTAGGGTGACATCACGGTAACATCCAGATCCTGAAGCACCGAACGTGACCTACATATCACGTTTTTGAAGATTGGTTAAGATCCTTTATTTCACATATTATAAAAGACGGACGCTAAGCATTCCGTTCGGTTTTGTGTCAACAATAAGGATATGCTTTATTGAAGCTACATATATGGGGTACCTACAGGTTCGTCAGAACACCAGGGAACTCTCACGCCTCATACTTTTTTCGTTTTAAGGCTTTGCAATAAAATAAAACCGATAAAAGATCTGTAAACAAAATTCCAGGAGCAGTATAAAGTGTTCCCGCCAGAGTGCAGCACAAAATGCAGGCATAAGTGACAGATATAATTGTGTGTGTACCAAAACAGCTGATTGCTAAAAAAAAATTGTTTAAAGTAATATTTTAATTATTACTGTATTTAAGACTTAAATATTTATTGACCGAATCAGTTTTTAAAGTAGAATCGGTAAGACAATCTAGGCCAGTTCTAATATGTAAATGTTATTAAATAAAAGACTCCATTTTTAATAAGCAGTAAATACTGTGTCCTAATTTAGGTATGTAATGTAAAATCCGGTTATAATAGGTTTTATTTTTAAATATTTCAATAAGATACAAAGTCAGATTTTCAAAAAGTATAATATATAAAAAAATATAGTTAAAAATTGCCTTCTATCAAGTCAGCGAGACAGGTGCGTGTCGTCATTATTTTATGATTAAGTTAAAAATTAAATTTAAATAAAATTTGCGGATTTTAATTTTTAACAGTTTCTTTACCAAAAATGGTCTTGAAAATACCTTTCTCATGAATATAAAATAGACTCAACGGTTAAAACTAAAATTTCTAAAAAGGTTTTTTTGTTTTTATTTACGATCAGAATAAAAAGTTTGATGGGCTGCGAGATGGGGAAAGTTATAACCACGACGTTTAAAGACCCACTGTACCTTTTATGTGTTGTTATATCACATTTTTAAAAGATCTAGTTACCTTACACCAACCACACTGTTCATTTGGTTAAAGCCTGCGGAAGTATTATCACTTTGGTTAAGCTGTGAATCACCCTTATCAAATCTTTCTTTCGCTGTCGACTGTGAATCAGTCTTGTGAGTCATACCAACTTAACAATCTCAAATAATAACGAGGCATTTCCCGTTTTTAACATTTTACACAGAAAAACTAAATCTTATTCGTCATGACTGAAGGGAATAATCAAAATTTGTTTTGTAAAAGTAGTGTACAAACTATTTCATATTCAACTAAACTGTAATTAATCGCTTCGTCGTGACTGTCTCGCTGACGTGATGGAAACGAATTTCCTGAAGTACTTTTTATATTAACCTTTTTTAAAAAAATCTAAACTCATCATTACAATCAGCATATATCTCCATACACTAAAACTTTAAACTTAAAAAATACACGAAATTACGAAAATAAACCTTGTCCAATTAAATTTCTTAATTTCAAAGGTTTTTGAAAATTCAAAATGCTAATTTACGCAGTTTTTAACGCTGATTACAATGGCGAAATCGGATTTTCAAAACAATTTAATACAAAAAAGTTATGAATTTTCAAATATTTCAGATGATCGCCATTTTGAAACTGTGGAACGTATTTTGTTAGTTTACGAAGTTGTCCAAGCTATAACCAAAATCGATTTGTTTACCAAGTTTGAATCAAATCAAAGTGAAATTGCGAACGTCGCGCACGTACACACACACACACACACACACACACACACACACACACACACACACACACACACATCTTATATGTATTAATACATTTTAACGGCCCCCTTAAAAAAAATACCTAGATGTTAGAATCGGCTCTCATTTCAAGTTGGGTGTCCCTAGGTTTGGATCTTACTATGATTGCCACTCCAATAGCTCATTTAAATTCGCTAACTATTATCACTAAGTGCAAAACAAAAAATGGTAGGCACACGGTTAAGATTGTTTTAAACAAGTGAAAAATCGCTTTGAGTATACATCAACAACTCCATCAGGCAAGAGCTCCAAGACACACTGTATCTATAATAAAAGGAACATTAAAATATGGTAAGGTGAGAATTGTCTTGCAAGGTTTTTGATGACATAAAAGGTGTATTTTTGTTTCCTGAATTCTAAAAATAATTGTAATATTTACTATGTAATTACCAAAGGTTATTGGACTGTCCTTGGTTTTATTTAAAGACCAGTTACTTATTATTTGGCGTTTAAAGACAATCTTAGATATAATCTCTGCACGCAACTGGTTCGCACACTTGTGGATGTGAGTATCCAAAAAAGGAAATATATTTTTATATTACATATTTATTTTTTTTAAATTCAATTACACTATCATAATCACCGTTAAAATTCTCTAACTTAAAATTTTTCTTCTTCACATTTTGTACACTGAACAAGGGCAGACGTGTCCTAAATGGACAATGCACCGATCAATCTTCTGAGTGTCTTATTTCTAGGTCGTATGTTCGAGATCACAGTTACTGCTGTTTACCCTGTTAAAGTCGGTCTCTTGTATATAGATCAAACGTACAGACCATATCAGCTGCCTTTCACGTATATTAGAAAGAAAAATTGTGGAAAAGCAGAAGGATGGATAATAAGAACAAACAGGGAAATTAAAGATATACTCAAGCGAAAAAACATAAGTAGAGTTGGTAAATTCAAACGGCTGTCATAGCTTGGGTATGTGGAGCGGATTAGAGAACGGATACCCAAGAAGTTGTTACATAGCAGAATAGAAGGAAGTCGAGGATGTAGAAGACCGAAGAAAAGATCGATGCATGAGGGTTGTGCGTTGGAAGATTATGAGAGAATGTCCAGTCAAGGAATGAAGGCAAGTTAAAAGGGAAGTCAAACCCACCAAGGGCTGTAACGCTAAAGAAAAAAACAAGATTCTGAATCACGTTTTTGGGTTAATTAATTGAAAGTACCAAAGTTTGTGAGTTCGTGGTAATGACTTTGCAGTATTTATTTATCAAAACGTGAAAAGAATAGTGAAAAAATCATATTTTTAGCTCATTAAAAAAAAACATAAATTACAAAACTATTTTCTTTAATCTGAACAGGCCTATTCTCAGTGCAGTTAATTACCTGAACAAAGCTCCCCTATTCTGTCCCGCCTGTTTAACACTTAACAAAACACCACTACCTTGACATTAATACTGCAACAAGCGGGAGGGTTCTTAACACCCTCTAATAGGGAATTAAATACCCCTACATTATTTATCGTCCCACATTACTTACTTCAGTTTTATCACAGATACGTAAAAGTATTTATTCTTTTCAAATACCTTTAGTGTTGAATTTATTAAATTTCCATTTGAAAATGTATCAGAGCTGCCATCATGGTAAGACCCAGACTGGTATCTTAAATTGAACTCAGATACATGTTTTAGCAATCTCAAGTTTACAATTTTAGTCCGATTTGATTCAAATTTTGCACAAAAATCGACATTATTAATAGGTTCAACAACTTTGTTTCCCAGAAAAATCCGTTCAGCTGTTTCAAAATGGCGGCAATTTTAATTATTCACAATACAATTTTTTCAAAAATCTTATTTCAAACAGCCAAAAATCATTATAAACTGCGTTAACAGTTTAAAACGCTAATATATACAGATTTTAACGCTGATTATGTTAACGGAATGAGATTTTCAAAAAGCCTAAATATTATTGTTGGAAGTTTGCTTCCATCACGTCAACGAGACAGCTGCTTGCCGTGATTATTATTTTTCAACCTTGTCCTAAATTTTTGAATGTTTATCTAATCTTTGATTTTATCTTTGCAATGCGCCCAACAAGAAAGTTTGGTTTAGAACTAATATAATACACTAAATACAATTTCTTCTAAGTTAGCACGAGGACATGTGTATCTATTTGGACTTCAAAGATTAGATAAATATTACATAATTCTCAGTCATACTGTGTTAAGTACTTAAATGTAGCTACGTAAATCTTATAGGGAACAACTTAAGTAGAGTGCTCGTAGAAAAGTTGAGTGATTTTAAGTTTTAACGTATCGCCAGTGGAAAAAATTTCTATTATTTAACCAAAAATAAAAATCATGTATCATGTTTTTTCTTCCTTTTTTATTTCAATTACGATAATTTGTTCGAAAACACGACTAATTAACATAGCTAGTTTTGAACGATATAACCTGAAACTTCTTATAGCCTATCAGCTGTTCAATGAAATCAGCTGATTTTTACGAATTAATGTAATGTAATATAACTCGTATACTTAAATCGGTCAAAGTTCTTCGTAGTGTCCGTAGTGTAGTGGTTATCACGTACCTCCTCACACGCGAAAGTCTCCGGTTCGATCCCGGGTGAAAATACAGTAATTTTTAATTATAATTAATTTAATATGAGACTTGCGACGTGCAAAATATACTGTATTATATATATATATATATATATATATATATATATATATATATATATATATATATATATATGACACAAAGACCGATCACAGTTAAATTTCCATTAGAAAGCAAATGGAACGCATTTGCCGTGATTATTATTTTTCAACCTTGTCCTAAATTTCTTTTGTGCGTTTGCCTACCACAAAATAAATTGTGGGTAATCAATCTCAAATAATAAGATTGATACACTTCAATCTTATTGACACACAATTTACCTTTTTTAACATTTTTAAATGTTAAAATCTTTAAATGTAATTTTTTACATGTAATGTAAATTTTTAAATGTAAGTAAATCTTAGTACAGTTCATGTTTCAACTCGCATTAGGTCTGACTTTTCCATACTTTATAAATCACTTGAATAAAGTGTGGATATATAAATACAATCATGTTCCTCGCATCACGAGTCCCGCAAAATCCAACGTCACAATCAGCCCTAAAACATGATACATGTTAAAAATCCATAGGCTCGTTACAAAATGTACATACATTTATTGCACGATGTTTTGTCTCAATTCATGACAAATACAAGATGACGGCCCTCTGATTTAACGATGAGTAGAAAGAGCAAATAATTTTCAGTAAAGATGGTCCAATAATATTATTCTTAAATATTACTGTTACCGGTAAAATTGGCGGAAAAGATTTCCAGAGCCGAGTTGGAGCGGTTAGGCAATCAGTTGCAATACGCTGCTAATTCTACTGTTTTCTGAACTTCTAGTGTATGGTATTATGACCTCAACTAGTGTTCCAGAGTTTATAACCGGTGTTCATTTCAAGGTCCTGGGTCTGAGTTCCACTGTGATGGTAGCTTCAAATAGTACAGTTTCAAATAAAATTTCGCTAATGGAAATTACGCTCTTCCTCCAAAACACCTTAGTAAAACGACCCGTTCAGCGAGTATTAAGCCGCCATCTTGAAACGGAAATAAATAGAAATAAAATCTTACACATAAGTCGTTGAGGCTTTATAAAAGGCAACTATGTACCAAATTGCAAAACTATCATTGAATGCGTTTGGTTAAAATGGTTAACAAACAAAACGGCGGACAGTCGAATTGAAATACAGATCTCGATTCGCTTCGATCAGTAATTTATTCTATCTTAAAGGAAAACGTTTTAAGAAAATCAACATACAAAAATTGATTAGTACAATAAATAACTTACAATATTTTAGTTCGCCGTTTATCAGTGTAGGAGCGCTGTGTGTATGACGGAATTATCTCCAGCTGTTCGAGATAATTGCTTACCTTTCTTATCTCAGACAGCCCATTTAGATTATATTTGCCGAACCTCTGGGTAAAACCTTATTTAAGTAAACTGAAATTCAGTACGTGTTGATAAAATTATTTATAGATAAGTGCAGTTATATACAGTTATTTATAAAACAAAGACTTACGCAGCTCTTTCGCTCAAATAGCAAATTTTTAACATTTTTCCTCCTTATCTTAAAATCATTTGAACATTCTGATTTCACAATAACAATCAGCATCTAAATGTGCATAAATTATCATTTTAATCTTTCAAAATTACATCGAAAATACAAAAAAATAACCCTGACCTCCGTCAAATTCATTTTGTTAAATTTTAACAGATTTCGAAAAGTTTAATTTACTGATTTGTAACGTTGCTTACGACAGTGTAATCACTTTTTAAAAACATGTAAGATACAAATTTATATTTTTTAATATTTGAATTGGCCGTTTGAGGGAGGGGTTAACGTCCATACTTCATGCTTTATGCCAGTTAGAATAATGAGGATGAAGGATCAGGTGATAACGGTAAGGGAAAAGTAACGGGAGCAACTGCGGCTCGAACTAAGAACCTTTAGGTGCGCAGTTGAGTGACGCAGTAGACTGACCGACGCTTTACCAACTTCGACTACCGAGCCCCCCCCCCATATTTTTAAAGAACCATAATTTGAACACTGTGGCAAATCGATTTGTATAAATCAAACCGAATTTCCGGTTTTCCTTGCAAGCTTCAGGATTTTATTTTACGATTTTTTTTTTTGAGAAATTCTTTCAATTGGAGAAATGAGCTGTTTATCTGACATTATGGTAAAGCGTAAACCTAGCACCATAAAATTATCGCGATCATCACCACTATAACACTTTTTCAGAGATATTTTAAAAATTGTAAATATCAACTATGCATTGTGTGTGTGTGTGTGTGTGTGTGTGTGTGTGTGTGTGTGTGTGTGTGTGTGTGTGTATTTGCAGTCTCACGATCTCAATTTTGGTCCGATTTCATTTAAACTTCACGTAAAAATCAAATTCGGTAATAGATTAAACATACGAAAATTTCTTCAACCGTTTCAAAATGGCGGTCATTCAAAATCTTAAAAAATCCAAACTTTGTGTTCATACTTTTTAAAAATTCGAACCATGAGCGTTTAAAACTGCACAAATTAAAATTCATTTCAGTATTTCCAGAGGAAATTTTAAATTTTAACACTGAGTGCCATAACGAAATTACATTTTCAAGTAAGTGATGCTTGTTTACTGATCCAACAATCTGTTTCAACTCGACCGTTCGGCATTTGGTCTGTGTGCTTGTTACGCAGTTTTGGCTAAAAGCATTGACCGATTGTTTTGAAGTTTAAATGCAACTTGTATAAAGCCCGAACGACGTATTTGTAGATTTTTTTCGTTTACTTCCGTTTAAAATGGCTTGCTGTAGTTGCCGGATATTTCCTGTATTGTGGCTGAACGGCAAGACCTATCATAATTTTGACTTCATCACGGTGAAAGAGTATAAAATTTCCAATAAATTTGATTCAGTAACATTTTCCCCAAACATTACGGTTACCGGTTAAATTGGCGGAAAACGTTACGAGCGCTGTCGTGGAGCGGTGGTTTGGCGATTATTTAAGGATATGCCGCGAGGTTTACTGTTAAGACCTTTCGGTTAGGTGAATGGAAAAGAACGTAGGCAGCTTAAAGAATTTACAACCGTATGATTCAGAAACTGACTCCACGATGCTTACATAACGAAAGTTGAATGGATGACTCAACGCAGGAAATTCTTGGAATACACGACAAAGACAAGTTACCGCAAGTGGTTTGGTAACTTCACCTGTTCCATTAGTCAACCACCTCCTGGTGTGCTCGAAGTCACAAAGGATCATTCTAGACCAGCGTGACCGACTGTAACATATTTTCGTCAATTTTTAACAAATTCCAATTTGAAAATGAGCTATTAGAGAGGCCATACGGTAATATCCTGACCAGGGACCTTGAAATGAGCGGTGATGCTGACTTCACTCTTTGACTCTTTGAGGGGTAGTTAAAACTTACAAATATTTTAATACATAAAAATTAATTTTATAAAACAATTTGCTCATGTTCGGAAATTTAGTCCGATTTTATTTAAACTCGGCACAACAATTCCAAAATGGCGGCCATTTCAAAACGTAAAATACTCTTTCTAGGAGAACAAATTTGGTCCAATAATATTTTCATAAATACTAGCAATTCGAAGAACAGTACACTTCGCAGTATATTTTAATCATTTGTCTGGCCACCGCTCCACGACAGCGCTCGTAACCTTTTCCGGTAACCGTAATATTTAGAAAAAACGTTACTGGACCAAATTTAATGGGACATTTAATCAGAGACCGCCCCATCTTGAAAGGTAAATGAACGAGAAAAATTTTTACACATTCGTTGATCGTCCTTTAAACAATGTACCAAATTTCAAAACAAACGGTACATATCAAATGCCGAACAGTCGAAATTGAAACACAAACCCCGATTTGGTCAATTATTCATAATGCAATGGCATTGGCTAATCCTTGTGATTACACTACAGACATTTAATTAAAATATACCGCTAGGTCTGTTGTTCTTCGAGCTACTAACGTATTAATTAAAAGAAAATTAAGCAGTAATCACTTTCAATGGAACAGTTATTTACTGAATTATAACAAACCGCGAACTAGGAAGACAAACTGAGACCACAGTTGCGTAAAAATCGATAGCAAATAAACAAAAAAATATTGTGGTTAACTACACAACACTTCGATACTAGCTGGAACCGATTCAGATGGCCTTGGCTTTTGTTGGGAAGAGTCGACGATAATGCATGAAGTCTAGGCTACTTCGTTCATTAGTTACAACACGTGTTTAAGCTGTACGTCCAGGGAAACTGCAATACAAGATTCTCGCATGTAGAAATATTTATTAAATGTGTAAATAAATTATGCATTAACTTTCTCGCGTTGGATTATTTAAATTCAATCAACAAAAGCTCAATAACATTAGGGTGTTTAAGAGAAATTATCTTGAGCAAAGAACCATAACCCATTAACAATAAAGTGTGGATATATAAATTCTTGTGATGGACCAGTGTCAAATACATAATTTCAGCAAGCAATTGTCTCGCTGACGTGATTGAAGCGAATTTCTGAAAGTATTTTACTTCATCTTACCCTCTTTTTCAAACTCTGATTTAACCATCATAAACAGCATTAAAATTCGCATATCAAACTTTCAAAATTGCATTTAAAATACGAAAATGAACCCTGACCGCCTTAAAATTATATATCAACGATTTTTTTGAAGACACCACGCTGCTAATTGATGCACTTTTTAACGCTGATTACGACGGAACATCTAAGACGGAAAAGTTATGAATTTGTAAACATTTGAAACAACCGCCATTCTAAAACTGTTAAACGAATTGAGCCGGTTACCAAAATCGACTATTGTGCCAAGTTTGAATCAAATGGGAATTAAATTGCAAACCTAGATGTCAGAATCGGTGTTCGTTTCAAGAGCCCAGGTCCGGGTCTTACTATGATGGCCGCTCCAATAGATCATTTTCACAATGGAAATTCGCCCAAAAAAGTATCTCAAGAATAATATCAAGGTGGACGATAATATGCTAGTTAGAAGAGGAAAGAAAGGAAGGCGATGATTGAGTGATCATTGAATATAAACGGACTAGTAGTACAGCCACAAAATATAAAAAGTATGATCGATATTAGCGGCTAAATTCCAAATAATTGGACTATCTGCCACTACGGACGCTGCAAGGACAGAGGGTGGAGACGTTTGTGAGAACAGACAGTACTGTTATCTATTTATAGTTGAACACTCCGCTGCAAGATGTCACCAGCAGCGAGCGCTCACATATCTTTCATAAGGGTTACCATTCTTGGTACGTTTGGCGAACATCAAAACAGAATAGCACACGTGGTTGAAAACGAGATACAAGCAGGTCAACACAACCATCGGTGAGACCACATAAAAGATAGAAGAAAGTTGGAACTCAAATTCGCAGGAGAATCAACCAGATTAACACAGCCTTCTAATCAATAGACCTTTAGGTCTTCTTGAAGAAAAAAAGAAGTAGGAGATTTAAAAGAGGTAAAAATAAAATACTTGTTCATCGTAACAAGAATTTTGGGCAATTTTTCCAAAATAAATTCGGCTTTCATTTCACATATAAATTAATAACCTAAAATCAGCGAAGCAAATTTAAAATGAAAAATTACGAATTCAGAGTAAAATTAACAAAAAAGTACCCTAGAAGTTCTTTTCAGTATTAGAGAATTTCCATTCGAAAATAAACTCTTGGAGCGGCCATCATGGTAAGGACCCATACCCGAGACCTTGAAATGAGCACTGATTGTGACCACTTTTAGAGGGGTCGTTAAACTGTTTATATTCAGTTAACACGCTCAAGTTCGCAATTTTAGTCCGTTTTGATTCAAACTTGGCACGAAAATCGATTTTGTTAATCGTTTGGACAAGTTTGTTTAGTCATTTTCAAAAATGGCGGTAATTTCAAATCTTTAAAAATTATCTTGGATATTTTTGAAAATCCAATTTCACCATCGTTGTAGACAGCACAAATTAGTGTTTTTAATTGTCCAAATAAGTTAGTTATGAAATTTATGTTGACGGCGGTAAGGGTTCATATTAGTATTTTTTTTGTGATTTAAAAGTTTAAATTTGCCCGTATTTTGAAAAAAAGTGTGTTGGATAGCACTTTTGAAAGTTTGTTACCGTTACGTCAGATAGATAGGTCAGATAGGTACTACCGGTATGAATTAAATATCTAATGTACCGATTTTGTTAAATTATGTCGATTGTTCAGTTGTGTAGATAATTAGCAACAAATACACTGTTTAGGCGGTCGACTGTCAAATTTCAAATACGAGAAAATTTTTAAAACCTTAAGTTATAATAAGTTACTAACTACTCAAAAAAAAAAATAAATAAATAAATAAATAAATACTTACCATAGCTTGCCTCTCGGATTCCAAACTTTTACATCCCGAAGTTAGAATCATAACAATTAAACATAAAGAAAACCTCAAAAGTAAAAACATATTGAATTGTAAACCGCTGAAAATACTCTTCACTGCCATTGTTTATAAAATGTTTTTTACGCCAAACTTAAATTAACTTCAGTATAAAAACATACACATATTTCTTTTTAAGAAAACCAGTTAAACACTCGACTGATGCGCACAAATTGAGGTTATGTTATAGATATGCAAGTTACTTGCTCGCGCAGGCGCACTAACTTGACACACTACTCCGAGAGAACTTCTACGCAGACTGGCCCATCCAGGCAGTCACTGCTCACTTAAATACCTCGCTTGTACAGCCTCATACGTCACGCTATCAAGGAAGCATTGACGTATATCGCTTCAAAAATTTTGGCGTTTTACTTTATATAAGCCAAATGCGGTCTTGGGTTTTAACATTGAATTAGGTCAATTTTGATTTGTTTGAAAATTAAATTCCTTGAAATCGATGAGTGTACAAGGGATTGTTTTCGACCTTCGATGTTTTTTCGAGTCATTTATTCTTGGAATTTCGGTTAATAGGTTAATGTATGTAAAAAATTACATAGTATGTAAATAATTAGGTAAGTGTTCTTGAAAATATGTCTTTATATTTACTTTTTCGTTACACAAAATGGTCAAGCACTTGCTTTAGCACTTACTAAGAATTCAAAGCCGATTTGTTTCTATTGTTAAATAGGGGGGGGATACCACTACTGGAAGTTCTGGATATATTTTTCTAAACTTAGATGCAAAAATACCTTCTGAGAGAAACTTTACAATTCGTTTATGTTCTAGGAAATATGCTTAAAAAACATATTAGGTTATTAATATGTTATCTTATGAATTACGGTAATTAAACTTGACTTGGAAAAAATAAACATTTCTGTTATTGAACCAAAAATAAAAATTATGTATCATGTTTTCTCTTCCTTGTTTATTTTAATTACGATAATTTGTTCGAAAACACTACAAATTAACATAACTAATTTTCAACAACACAACCTAAATGTTATTATAGCCTGTCAGCTGTTCAATGAAATCGTCTGATCTTTACGAATTAATATTAAACTGATCTTTTAATATAACCACCAAAATTAAATTAATGATTCATTTCATATTTAAATCGGTCAACTTCTTCGAAATATCCGTAGTGTAGTGGTTAATATGCGCGCAAGATCCTCAGTTCGATCCCGGACTGAAACAGTAATTCTTGATTATAATTAATTCAATATGAGACTTGCGACGCGCAAAATATACTGTTGTATATCTATATAAACATGTTCCTCGAATCACGGGTACCGCAGAATCCAGCATCAAAACCAGCCTTAAAACATGAAATATGTTAAAATTTATTTTACTGAATATCTATTTTAAAAATGTATCACGTTTCAGGACTGGTTGTGATGATGGATTTTGCACGCCGCGTGATTGGTAGTTATAGTAAAAGATCAGGTGTTTTATATTAATTCGTAAAGATCAGCTGATTTCATTGAACAGCAGATAGGCTGCAAGTTTTAGGTGATTTTAAACACTAACCATGTTAATTTGACGTGATTTAAAACAAATTATAGTAAATAAAATAAAAAGGAAGAGAAAACATGACACATGATTTTTATTTTTGGTTCAATAACAGAACTTAGTTTTATTTTGTATCCTACTACATGCACACACAATTTTGGTTGGAAATATTAGTGAACTGAAAGGTCAGATTAAATAAACGATTGAAGTTTTATTATTTTTTCATAAATAAACGTTATAACTAAGTTTTTGTATGAAGTAATTACTCAGTGCAAGTCCTGTACTGCCTGCCTATCGTAGTTGCCTAGTTTTACGGAGCATATACAATCAAAGCTTAAAGTGCTGTAGTTCGGTAGTTTTGTTTTAGAGGGTTACAAGAACAACACTTGGCCACCATAAAAGAATCTACTTGAGGGATACCACAAGTAAATTTACCAACAACGGTAGCATTAAGACAATGTTCACGTAAACAATATAGCTCCTAATTTAAAATTACAATTTAAAAAGTGTTGTTTTAGAAAAATTAAAATCATTCTTACAAATATTGTTATGCATCCTACACAAATAGTAATCATATTCATCCACACACCTTTAAAAAACGATAATAATTATCTAATGTGTACATTTAACAAATACTTACAGGAAAAAATTGTACTATTTGTTGGCATTTTGAATGTCAAAAGACATTTGCTAAAGTAATAAAAAATTTGCTAAACTAATAAAAATTTGCTAAACTAATAAAAATTCTCTAAATTAATAAAAATTCTCTAAACTAATAAAAATTTGCTAAACTAATAGAAATTTGATAAAGTAATAAAAATTAGCTATACTAATAAAAATGTGTTAAATTAATGAATAATCGCTAAACTAATAGAAATTTGATAAACTAATAAAAATTCTCTTAACCAATAAAAATTTGCTGAAATAATAAAAATTTGCTAAGCTAATAAACATTTGCTGAAGTAAACTGTGTAATATACAGTTTGTTATTAGAATATGTCTTAAAAAAAATCTTCGTTTTTTTAATCAAAATGTGCTACAACATGGAAAACCTCCCTTGGATGAGCCTTTATAGACAGTTAAAATGTAAACTTGAGTGTGTTATGAATTATAAAGCTGACAAGAATGGATCAGCTGACTTCCGTGACGTCTGCAATTCGCCCAATCGCGCGAACTGCATCGCTTAAAAGCTTGAGATTTATGTGCTGATTTCGAAAAGTAAATCGATGCACAAACATATAAAATGCATTTTCCCCATAGTAGTTGAGCAAAGTGGTTGTTCAATGAAATCAGTTGATCGTTACGAATTAATACAACACAACTTATCTTTTTTTACTGTTACATATTTATCAAAATTAAATCGATTCACGCGGCCTCTGATTTACGATAAACAATATACACAGTCTTAAACATACCCACGGACCGATTGTTATGAAATTGGATGCAAAAGTACCACGTATGTGTAATGTATATAATGTAATATAATGTATGTGTACCACCCAAATGACGTATGTGTAAGATTTTTGAAGTGAAAACTTCTTTAGAGGCGTTTAGCACTTTTTGGGTGGGTAAAAAGCATTGAACTCGCGTCACGCTAAATCTGTATACGGCGAGTCATATCAAGTCAATACAGCTGCGAGCTGCGGTACGACGAGACTGCCGAGAATGCAGTACACGTGTAATATTTGTATCAGCCTATCATGTGTTTTTATAATTAAATAAATATAAAAATGTGTCCATAAAATGTGTATAAATAAAAAAAGATTACTTAGTAATTAATTTTGAGAGATTACTTAGTAATTGATTTGTATAAATAAAAAATATTACTTAATAGGCCTAATTAAAGTTATACTTACAAGACCGGATCTATTTCTTATATTGAATTTTACGTAAATTTGTTTTGAAATATAAATCAGTACATATCAATTAATACATTTAAATGTTACAATGTATATATTTATATTAATTGTATTATAAATACAATTACATTGTTTTTATTTGTACTGGGCTTTTGTAGCCCATCATGTGTTTTTATAAATAAATAAAAAATATAAAAGTGTAAAAAATAAATTAAAAAGATGAATTTGTAATTAATATATAAAAATTTTCCCTGTAGGACTTCTTTCTTATAATAAATTTTAAGTAAATATTCGAATCATGAATTAAAATATAAATATAAATATATATATATATATATATATATATATATATATATATATATATATATAAATTCGGTTTCTTTTATTTCAGTTTTCACTTCTGTCGGCCAGACCCGCGACTGCCAATTGTTTTAAAATTTAATTTCGTTTCAAAATGGCGGCGTCTGATTATTAATGACGAGTGTATGCAGTTTTGGCAAAAGGCGTTAACCGATTATTTTGAAATTTTGTATGAAGTTATTGTATAAAGCCAAAATGACGTATACATAATATTATTTGCAATTTACTTCCATTTTTAAGACATCTGACGAGTATACAAAGTTTTAATCAAACGCATCGGCCGATTGTTTTGAAACTTGTTAGGATGTACCTTGTATAAAGCCCTAAATACGTAGGCCTACGCGTAAGTTTTTTCCCATTCACTTCCGTTTCAAGATAGCGTGCTCTAATTCAACGTTGAGATTGCACTTGCTAATTATTTCCTGTAATGCGGCAAAACGTATCATAATTTTGACCGCCTCTTGAAGAAAGAGCATACAATTTCCGTTAAATGTATTCTATATTACAGTTATCGATTAAATTAGCGGAAAAGTTTTTAAGCGCTGTCGTGGAGCGTTCTCTATATTAAGAATGTACTGCGAAGTCTATTGTTTTTTGAACTACTAGTGTAAAACAAGCACAGTGAACAAAATGGCAGAGCAGCAAAGTGCTTGGGAACCAGGGGTTAGTGGCCAAAATATGCAGAGTGAAGCCCCCTAATATATATATATATATATATATATATATATATATATATAATATATATATATATATATATATATATATATATATATATATATATATATATATATATATATATATATATATATAAACACGCAAAACATGCTCTAAAGGTCTGAACCCGGGCGTTCATTGCATTGTCCCGGGTCTGGGTCTTACCGTGATGACGCTCAATTGCGTCATTTTCCAAATGAAATTCGCTCACAAGAAAACATTTAGAATTTCAAAATTACAGAACTTCAAAAGAATTTCTTTCAAAGCTCTAAGCATGCGCACAGGCAAATAAAACGAGCAACGCTAAATCAAAAAAGTCTGTAAAAGTATAATTGCTATAAATATGCCACATATCCTAGATTTTCTTTTCTCTAGAAAGTCATTTATGGGTTTAATTAATAAATACGTTATTCAGAAGCTGGTATAACAATAATTACGTTGACCCCTGCATGTTTTGGACACTCTTACTTGCCTTGCACAGCTGTATGCGCAAATTGCATAACCGACTCCTTAAATTATTAGGGCACTTTCCATTGGCTATTGAGCTACCTTAGCGGCTATGACAGTTATACCTATGACCTTGAAGTTTTATATATATATATATATATATATATATATATATATATATATATATATATATATAGATAGAGAGAGAGAGAGAGAGAGACTCGTGGAGAGAGAGAGACACACACACAGACACACACACAGGAGGGAGGAGGAGAGAGAGAGAGAGAGAGACACACAACAGACACACGTGGTCCACACACACACACACACACACATATATATATATAAAAATTCCTATATTTTATATATACGAATGTACATAAAAATTCGTTTTACAGTTTCACAATGGCAGCCATTTCAAACCATTGAAAATTCGTTATTTTTTTGTCTTAAATATTTCTGAAAACCTGATTTTACAATCGTAATCAGCGTTAAAAGAACGCATAAATTAACATTTTTTTATTTCCAAAATCCGTTGAAGTCAACAAAAATAAATTTGACGGCGATCAGGGATCGTTTTTGTATTGCTTTTATGACGATGAAATTAGTACTTCAAAAAAAAGTCAAGCATTTTTAATCTTGCGCTTATTTTCGAAACTATCTTTTATTTAGAAAGAAACAGAGAAATACTGCAACGCAACATCCCATGCTCGTAGATGTTTAATGTGTTTTTACATGCAACGCCGTTATTAACAATAAAATACCGCAAATACTTCCCGTAAACATCCCTGACACAGTCTATTGTTTCACGTACCACAATGTGACCGAATATTGGAAATGTTGTTGGAATATTCCACGCAGAAGGTCTCCGTCAGAACGTTGGATCTGATCCAACATGCGCCTGGACATTCGAGGAATATTCTAACAGCATGGATGCGGACATCACTGTGTTCAGGGTGACATGCTACATTATACAGTCTAAATGTATTACTCATGCGGAAGGAACTGATTCTGTTGAAACTTACATACTATTCACTAAACAAACTCCGTGAACCAGGTGTGCAGACAAATCAAAGCTGTGACAACTTAATTGTGAATCATTCTTCCAATTAGAAACTGTCATTAATTGTATCACGGCTTAATTGGTTACGGAACAGTAATGGAGCTGCCGTCTCTAAAGAACTTAACTCAGCAGGTTTTTGTCTGATTTAAATTGGATAAATAGCCGTCATGGTAAGACCCAGACGGACCTGTCATTACAGGAGAACATTAGAAATTATTTTGTTAGTTAGTTTTCTGTTTTACAAGTAAAAAAATTTTAACACAACTTTTCAACATTTATTCTTATTTTCGTTAGGATAACTTAACAAATCAGTCACACAGCTAAGTGACTAGGAGCAATAGCTTGCTTCGTCAAGTACATTACGTAGGGAAAAATTCCGTTAAGTTCTTTTTTTTAAATAACTTTTTATGATAACCGTTTTTTTTTAAACTGATTTCACCCCCGTAATCTGCGTTGAACTCTACATAGATTAGAATCTTCAAATTTCCAATAAAATTTGAAATATTTATACAGATTTTAATGATTATTACGATGATGAAATCAGATTTTCAAATCATTGTAAAAACAAAATAATCCGAAATTCGCTTCCATCACGTCAGTCTCAAAGCTTTTTGTCTGCGTTACATACACCACTTCGCGCACTGCTTATGAGCTTTTAGTAGTTAAGGAATTAGACAAATTAAAACATTTCTTTTTCAATATCTGCGAAAAAGAAAACGAACAGGTTTTGCGTGGCTACATATAACTGCTGGATTTGTAAGCATTTTTCAACTAAATGCAAGAAGGTTTTTGTACTTATTATTGCAGCAGTTAGTTGAAACATAATGGTAGAAGTGTTTCAACGGAATTTAAGAATAAACACACAGTGGGCAGGACCCGGTAACTGAGCTGAAGCCAAGGTGGGTGTCCCAGTGTCTGCTCGCCTTATTACATGTGCAGTTCCGAGAACACCGGCCGTGATTCATCGTAGTAGCCTCCAGACAGTAAACATAGCACAGCGAGGGAATCGCTGCACGCAAATGTCTCGCTCGTGATTTTAGAGTGATTTTTTTGTCTTACGTTTTTTGAAAATTTGTATTTCACCGTCATAATTACCGTTAAAATTAGCATATATTGTTACTTTAATCTTTTAAACTACCGGCACATTGAAAACACGAAAATGGGCCATGACCGCCGTCAAAAATCGATCAATTCAACGGATTTTGAAAAATGCAAATTCATGCAGCTATTAACGCTGATTACGACAGTTAAATCAGATTTCCAAAATTTTTTAAAACAAAAAAAGTTATGAATTTTAGAAAGATTTTAAATGACCTCCATTTTGAAATTATTAAACGAATTTTGCTGATTAGTGTACTTGTACAAGCTATTACCAAATTTTTGTATCAAGTTTGAATCAAATCGGACTAAAATTTTGAACGTGACTCAAATAAACAATAGGCTATACGAGTCCACAACAACAATATAGGGACAATATATAAGGGGATAAAATAGGGACTCGTATATAAACGATCCCTAGTGCTATATTTTCTCAATCGGAGTTAATTTTTAGATCCCAGGTATTAGTGTTACCGTGATGGCTAATTTTCGAATGAAAATATGTTAAAAAACCTGTTGCATACCCATGGGCAGCCATATTGAATTTTTTCGTTCCCTTATCTTAACAAATTATACAGTGAGACCAACCTCTCAGTGCGATTATATATTATATTAATCCCTTCAAGATATTCATTCATAGCTTAGTCTGAACACTGGAAGGCTTGTTCTTCACTGTGGCTGGAATAAATCTAGTGATAAGCAATTGAGGGCTATAAATAACTGAATTAATCTCTAAGGTTACTATTGCAATGCGATCTATTGTGCCCACTTTCTATAATCCTGAGGTACTCAGATACAGCGCCTTCTCCACTTCTAATCTCTTCATAAAGCCTATGATTTGGAAAGGTTTCAAGATAGGTAAATCCTCTACTATTAATACGTAACTTCCCAATTCGTTACTGAGGTGCTTGCATATTCTTGCTCTGCTAATTCCCTTACAATTTTTTTCCTCTTGCCCCTTATCATCGACGTTGGGCTCCGATTGGTCAGATTTTTCTTGTGTGGTGAGATCCCGCCCATTCTATTTTACGTTGTTACTCGTGACGTTTCCCAATATGCACGATTGGTAAGGTTAAGGTGCACTGGGTAGTCGCCAGGTATCGTACACGATTAGACCATTGTCATTCACTGCATCAGCACGGGTCGCTTTACCCTTTAAAGAGTCAAGTTATGAAGAGTATTGTGTTTGTGTGTGTGTGTGTGTGTGTTGAGTAGATGAGTGAGAGCAGTATGAGCTAGAGGTACGGTGGGATCGCTAGCTGCTCACTTCAGCTACCTCCGCCGGAAGCTCCTAAAGATTACGAACTATTCTTCTGTGAACTCATCCTGTCTGGGTACCAACGGAAGACAACAACCATCTTTGTGGATGACAGAGTGTCGATACACGTTTGGATGTAAACACAAGCTGTCCACTGGACACCGTGATCTCCCAGCACCACTCCTGTCGTCTTCTGCAATTAGAGAAGTGCTATAAATGGAATGCTTCATTTTGCTTCAGTGGAAGTATAATTCACCAGAACAAAATTTTTTAATCTCAAGGAAGCATTACAATCATTCCTGTACCTCCGTAATCGATATTTGATATACTCGGTCCTTGTTGGTTTAGCGTGTCTAAGCCCGACTTGCCCAGATGCTTGTGTAAGAAGTTCAACTTCGAAGGCATTGTCACAAACAGCATCTGTGCACTGACTACCAACTGTCATCTGCTTTTCTAAGTTGTCTGACTTAGTGAACCTGGAAATGACGAGATTGGATAGCTTGATGAAAAAATTGTTTGACGGAAGAATGAGAGTATCAACAAGTTAGTGAGACAGCAGCCGCGATTATATTTGTTTTACATGAATTTACAATAACAAAGAAGTTAAAATGCACACCGGATGACTGAGTCACGAGAAAAAATGCTCGAGGCAGCAAAAAGATCAAGTAACTAAGCCTATTGTCTGAATCACAAAAAGCTTCTTCTCAACAGCTGTAAAATGACTAATCAGCTGTTAGTCACCAGCTGATACATGTGTTTCGTCTGCTAAACAGTTTAGACTGTCACATTTAAAGCGTAACTTTAATTAATTGATTATCATGACGTTTTCGGATCACTGTATTTAGGCAGGTAGTTACACCACACATAGACATATTTGTATTTAAAATTTGTAATATAAATAGTTTTATAAAATTACTAGGAGCCGCCTCGGTGGTCTAGTGGATAGCGTACTAGGCTTTCACCCCGAGGACCCGGGTTCGATTCCCGGCGAGGACTTGGCATTTTCATACGCTATACATATCCCATCGTCTGCATTAGCCCAAGCGTGCACAATAGTCGGACGGACAGTACTAGGAGGCTACGACCCCTGGTTACTGTGCGGCCCTACTCCAGTCCTTGCCTTCCATTCACTTACTGTCAGATAAATATTTATCTTTCTTTGTTTTTCCTCCTAGGTGAGCTAAACTAATGATTTATAATCAGCTGTAGCTCAGCTAAACTGACGATTATAACCAGCTGTAGCTCAGCTAAACTAATGATAATATTTTTTTGTTATTTTAAGGCGAAGAGCACATAGAGGATATTATCGCCTCCCTAAATGTAAGTGTGAGTGTACAGTGTTAAAGTCGTAAGTGTAGTGTTGTAAGTGTGTGTATTAAGACTCGGGTACCGCGTGGGACGTCTAAATCCTCTCAATAGGTGCAGCTAGTCTGCACCCCCTGCGGGGACTAATGATTATAATCAGCTGTAGCTCGTACTAAACTAATGATTCATAATCAGCTGTATGACAGCTAAACTGGCAATTATCATCAGCTGTAGCTCAACTAAACTAATGACTATAATCAGCTGTAGCTCAGCTAAACTAATTATTATAATAAGCTGTAGCATAAAAACAACCACTAGTGTGCAGTGTGATGAAAAACAAATTTTCATTTGTTTTCAAGTGAAAGTTAATTGTTATGAACCTCTGCAGGTCAATATAACCGTTTTAGAATATTTTCTAATGAGATCTCAATCAATGTGGCGTGGTGTAAAGAGTATTTTAATCATCTCGCGTGCTTTATCATCTGCAAATATTGCCATGTTACTGTTACCAGAAACCGGAATAAATATCTCTTGTAAAAAGGAGACACAATACCGATCCTAGGTCCTAAGACACTCCTTGTGGAACACCTGCTGCAGTTTTCTTGAACCAGAATGTTCTTCCTCACTCCTTCTACGAAAATACGGTCAACAAGGTATGACTTCAAGATCTCACGAAACTATTTTGTATTCCAAGCCTTGTGCCACACTTCGTCAAAATCTTGAGCTAGGTCTAAGTATATTGTCGCGTAGCGAATATCCTATTAGAGAATTTCTTTTAGAGAAATGAGTGATTGAAGCGGCCATCATGATAAAACCCAGACCAGAGACCTTGAAAAAAGTTCCGATCCTGATTAATGGATCACGTTTTGAAGGGTTGATCAAATTTGTGTGTGATCAACCGGGGTAAATGAGGTTTATGGCTTGTACTTGCTCCTTCGTTTGTCAATTTTTGTTTCGTTATTCTCAATTCGATTCCACTGCAACACAAACATTGCTATAAAAAAAAAACACACACACACACACACATTCCATCCACACAGCTCTTTCTCTCCCATGTTTTTTCCTGTTGATGTATTTTCTTCAAATTTCCCTTTACGTTACTCTTAATTCGATTTCACTGCACCACAAAAATAGTCTGGTTTCGTCTGCATTAGCCCAAGTGTGCACAATAGTCGGACGTTAAACACAAAAAAAAATCAGTATTACATCATATATATATATATATATATATATATATATATATATATATATATATATATATGTGTGTGTGTGTGTGTGTATACAACATTCATATTGACAAAGACGAAGGGCTCTCTGCTATTGGATCATACTAATTCCGTTGTAGACACGCTAAAATTATTCGGTCACGGTTAAAAGTTACAAAATATAATTATTCTCACAAATATACTGCTTTGTTATTAACGGCACGTGTGACCTTGGTCGACAGTGACGTGCAGTTTACGATAAAGTCTTACTGATTTTATAATTTCCTGTTACGTTTTTGTATATACAAGACTACAGGGCTCTCGATCCAACCCCCATTCTTGCCTTATTACTGGAATCATTTATTTATCTAGATATATTATTTTCAAAATGTCGGTAAAGTAAGACATTTATTGTAAATAAAATCCGAAACTGCACTGAATCCAGTGAATAGTTATCCAATCTTCATAACAAAGTTGTCTTCTTTATTAGCGAATTCCCATTGCAAAATGAGCTATTGGAGCATCCAACATGGTAAGACTAGATACGTGACCTTGAAATGAGCACCATTGCTGATCTCTACATACTAGTATTTATGGTAGTCATTTGTCTTTATGAGAGTTAGACTAATGAGGACGAGGGATCAGCGTTAACGGTAAGGGAAAACAACGGGAGTAACTGCTGCTAGAAGTAAGAACCTTAAGTGTGCAGTTCAGAGAAGCAGCAGACTGACCGGTACTTTAACCGCATTGACCACCGTGTCTCCAATAACTTTCTTTATACTTTGTATAGTAAGAAAGTACCTTTTTTAATCAGGCGAAATTCACACGAACATAACTATTCATGTTATGGTTTTATCATTGTCTAACAAGAACAAAACTATTACAAAAAGGAGGAAACTAAAACTAAACACTTACATAAAAGATAATATTGTTAAAATATATAAATGTAACAGAAAAAAAAAATATTAACTAGAATAAAGATATTAAAAACATCAATAAAAACAACGAAGTGAGTAGATAACAGAAACAAATGTTTACTTAAAATAAAAAAATAAAATAAAATTGTATAACACTGCACAACAAAACCATGGCTAAAATAGTTCAAACATATTTAGTCGTAAGAAATTTAAAACTCGGTCAATGACCGACCAATCGTCCTTTAAAAATTAAATGCGCTTAGTTTGTCGGTTAGGTCATGTGATCCTTGGCACCGCTATCAAAGGATCTATTGTGCAACTAAGTCTCTATTATTCTAATTCTGTAAACTGGTGTCCTCAACGGGTTTTTGCAGCTTGCTGAAGGTCCTCTAGCTGGCAAGAACCTCAAATCGTATATTATGTGACCAGCAATTCCCTCTTTCTTCCTACACACAGTTTCTACGTGGTATTATCCACCCTCTCATTCAGTGCTCTTTAATGAGTTCCAAGGTTTTTCTGAGTTACCCTCTACCCAGGATACCTTCTGTTTCTCCAACTCCTCGAAGAGAGATTTTCAGTGGTTACTGATAACTCGATCCATGAACTCACCCAGTGAAAGCTAACAGTCTAGCCCACACGTTCCCATTCTCAACTAGAATGTATGACTCAACATATTAATAGGTTATTTTGAAACAAATTTAATATCTTCTAGACTGTAACGGAGGTCTCCAAACGCTCTAAGAGCACGTCAAGCCTAAATCAAGTCGAAGCAAACAGAAAAATTAAAAATTGATTTTTGAGACGGGCCTATATAGTTTTATTAGCGATTTTTTATTGAAAAATGACTCGGGATACATCGGCCATTATGCCAAGACCCGGGATCCGGAAATAAGCGACTATCGTGACCTCTAGATCATGTAAATTATTATATAAATGTGTGGATATAATTATATATTATGAGATATAAATTATTTTTTATTAAAGCGTTGCTTGTTTAGGCGCGTTATTGCAGTTTTTGTATGAGGTAAAAGCATTGGTTTTGCGTCACGCTCGAGCTGTACACGGTGAGTCATCGTACGTCTTGCGGTCGTTTATACATTTGTTGCAGAGTTAATTTTTACAAGCTCACACTTTCTAAATTTATCATTTTAAAATTAATAAATTTTATTTTGTTATTTTGGTTTTCTCTCGAAGATTATAAAATGAAAATCTACAGTCGAGTCAAAATAGTAAATCTATTGAACTATTAATGTCTGTAAACTCATAATTAGGTACTAAAAAATGAATTATATTTCTATATATATATATATATATATATATATATATATATATATATATATATATAAATAGTGAAATAGTGTGCGTGTGCGTGTGTGTGTGTGTGTGTGTGTGTGTGTGTGCGTGTGCGTGTGCTACGCTACGACCGTGAGGCGTACAAGTTCAGACACAGCGACACTGCAGAATGAGCGGTGACTTAACTGCCGCACTCGTTGTGTTTGGTTACATATGGACTAAGTTTTGACCAAAATTGTCACCGATGTTTTCCAGCCGTTAATATTACGATTTTCTGTACACCAGGAAGACGGATTATCTTTTACAATAAAAATATTAGAGTCACTCTAACATCATGTTTATATAAACAAATTTAAATCTAAAAAAGGACACCACATTAACAGCTGATGTTTATTAGTTATGTAACCTTGAACTCGACTGACTCACGGTTGATGAACAAGACCGGTTCAGTTCTTAGAACTGGGAGCACGTCATAGTGCCAGTGACGTCATCAGTTGTAGAGGCGGCAGGTTATCTGGTCTATCAGCTATAGGTTACCGGTCTGGTTGTATCCAACCTACATGTGTGTACGTTATGATTCACCATTGTTTGGGCAAATGTATAGTGTCAAGGTATAACGGTGAATTCGGTTATCCATTCAAGATTACCGGAATTTTGTTACCTGCAACTTGAAAGCCTGGACAGGATAAGAAATTTACTATACACATTAATTAAAGAACATTATAAAATATAAGTATAATTTTTTCTACAGTAACACATATCATGTTTTAGGGCTGGTTGTGATGATGAATTTTGTGGGAGGCGTGATGCGAAGAACATGTTTATATTGATACATAACAGTATATTTTGCGCGTCGCAAGTCTCATATTAAATTAATTATAATTAAAAATTACTGTTTCCGCACAGAATCAAACCTGGGACCTATCGCTTGTGAGGCGGACGTAATAACCACTGGGGAACTACAAAGAATTTTGACCGATTTAAGTATACGAAATGAATCGTTAATTTAATTTTGGCAGGTATATTAAAAGATCAGGTGTTTTATATTAATTCGTAAAGATCAGCTGATTTCACTGAACAGCTGACAGGCTATAAATAAGTTCCGGTTATGTTGTTAAAAACTAGCCATGTTAATATTTTTGGTTCAATAACAGAAATGTTTGCATTACGGTACACGCCCAGCCCTTCCTAACCGATATGTACTTGTTCATAGTGCACTAAATAAATTTAGTGCGAGTCGTGAATCATTTAAACGAAACGAACGTGGTCCAGCATCCATCAACTTCGAAAGATTTGTACACTACAAAATTTGGAGGGTTTTCACTTGCAGTGCCGTGCTGTGCTGTTTTGCACATTATTCACTTCAGTTGAATTGAATCGATTTGGAAATGTTATTGCTTGTGGGTTATATTTGTACTTAGAATATTTCTGTAGACCAGTTTAATCTGGAAACATATTTTCTTTGATGTGCTTATTATCATAATCTATACGTTGGAGGTTATATAAACACTCCTGGTCTCTCACTAACTCAGTCAGCAATTTGTCCATTCTTCCTTTGAGAAAAACAACAATTGGTCGACAAAAGAACTAACAACAAATTAATTAAACACGTGGTGGATGTCGAAATTTATATGCACTGTGACAGGAGCTGTTCTGTGTAGCTAATGACGAATAGACACGAACAATGACGGAAATAAACGAAGTAGTATAAACGACACTTAACACATTTGACCACTTTCACCTGTAGTGCTGAATGGTGCTGAGTTAGTGCAGTGCCGAAAGGAATCGCTCTGCTGGTCAGTTCAAATGGCACTAAACCTACACGACACTAACACAGCACTACTAATGAAAACCCGTTTCTGACTTTCTTATACAATAGCGTGGATAGTACTGTAAAAGCAATTCAGTTCCAAACATCACAGCACTAAAAGCGAAAACCTAACTTTTGTGTTTCGCGAACATATTACTGTTCGCGAGCGATAAGATGACCCCCAAGCCGGCCAAAAATATCATACATCGAAGCAGTATTAAGTAATTTTGCATGCACTAATCTCCCGTGATGATTTATTGGACTCGCGTGACCTTATCTTTAAGTTCCCGTGATAATATACAATCGGTCGTTATTTGTAGATGTTGAAAGTAATTTTTGACTGGTGATGCAATGGGAAAAATATTGCCATTATGTCAAACAGTCAAGTATCCATTAAAGCACTGTATTCTCCATCTATCAGCTCGGCAATGGTAAGGATATGCTTGCGAAAGTTAAATTGACACATTAGGGAATAGAGGGAAGTGAGATAGAAGATAAAATGGGCATCGATTCAACTTACAGGATCAGATACGTTTGGCGGACTTGAAGGCAGCTGCTTTAAGTTGAAGCTTCAAAAGGAGGAAGAGCTTGAAGATCTAAGCTCTGGAAAGATAAGAGAGTTTTGAAAAAAGCCAAGGAGCTTGGAGAACTTTGACAGGAGCAGATCGAAGATCTGCCTTATTAATATGCTAAGATTGCTGACGGGCTTCCTTACGGAATAGAAAATTCAACTTTCTTATGCTGCGGGAGGAAAGAGGAAACTCTTTATCATCTGTTGGTAGACTGTGAGACGGTTGCTACGAGAGCTATTATTTTGGAAAGTTACCAATTATAAGTGAGGGATCTACCCATTTTGAAACTTCTCTAAACGTGGACTTTATGAAGAGGCAAGGACTGTAACTGAGAGTCCCAAGAATATTGGAAAGGGAGGCATAATATATGTAGGAAAGTAGCAGTGTGTTTGTAACCCTAATGTCCATTCATTAATAGGCAGTAATTATACTTCTTTTTTTAAAGTCAGATGTTCTAACTTTCTTCAAGCTCGGAATAAAAATGTATACTTGTACGAAGTACAAACATACAAACACACCTTGAGTTTTTATACAGAGAATACGACATTTAATGTACGTAATAAATAAAAGTAAAAAATTTAAATATAAAAGCTTACTTATATTATTTACAATTTATAAAAAGTATTGATTTTAAAAAGTAGAATGGCGATTATAGCGCCTTCAACTTGTAAAATAAGCCACTGCATACGGATCTTTGTGGGTAGTTGAAAAAATTATTAAAAACTAGTTGAAAAAAACTATATTTTTTAATTAGAAAAATTTCTACACGTGGCCAAAGTACATCTAGTATCTGCCAAAGTGTATATACCTGCTAAATTGGTCAATTACTGTAGTTTAATTTTCCGTTTCTACACGAAAACAGACAGACATTCAACAACGATTTATGTCACTACAAAATTACCTATTAGTGCGACGTCACGGTAAGATCTACATTGCTATTTGTGACGTTTGAAGGCTGAAAAATAACCTTCATTTTCCCCTTTTCCTTTTTACAACGGTCTTGATCAATGTTTTTAGGCTGACGGTCAATTTTCTATTTACGATACCATTAACAGATGAAAAATTTAAAATCGATGTATAGTGTGCATTATTTTTCGAAATAAAAATTTTTTCCTTTAGAGTTTTGAATCAATTCAGATATTTTGATTTTATACCATTTTTAGATGTAGAATTTCAGTTTAGAATCGTTTTACAATACATTTACTTCAATATAGTTACAGGTTACCGAGTTATGAGCACTTAATTGTGGTTGTTGCTCACAATCCGCTCCCAACCAATGACACAACGAAGCAGTTTTCCTTTTCTTGCCGGCAATAATTACCTCGGATAATTAGTAGCCGACCCTGACCGCCGCGTAAACACTTGAAATCATTTATCTCCCCGATAGAATTACTATAATAATATCTCCGAGAACCGATCACGCTTTGCGGGTAAATCTGAAGTCTTACAGCATAGAGTGAGGCAATCAGAGAAACGTGAGCGTGTACTTGTGTAAATGATTTGCACTGTTGAAGTCATTTCCGATTCCAGTGAATAAACCAACTTGTCAGAAACGTTGACTTACAACAGTTCATTTTTTGAGGTATAATGTCGACAGCTAGGATGAAAAGAATAAACCAACTTATCCGAAACGTTCTTTGATTCATTTCAATGACAACAATTCATTTTTTGAGGTATAATGTCGACAGTTCGGATGAAATGAACAAATCAACTCATCCGAATCGTTCTTTTTACTGATTCAATTCACTGACAACAGTTCATTTTTCAAGCTATAGTGTCCACAGTTCGGATTAAACGTATAGACTAACTTATCCGAGATGTTCTTTGTACTGATTCAGTTCACTGGCAACAGTTTATTTTTTGAGTTATAGTGTCCACAGTTCGGATGAAACGTATAGACAAACTTATCAGAAAAGTTTTTTGTACTAATTCGGTTCACTGATAACAGTTCACATTTTGTGAGCTGTGATAGCGACAGTTCGGATGAAACGAATAAACCAACTTATCAGAAACGTTCTATACACTGAGACAGTTCACTGATAACAGTTCGCGTTTTGATCTATGGAGTCGAGAGTTGTTTGAATGAAAAATGAGTTGATTCCTTATTTGAAAATTACTTTTAAACGCGAGTAGTGGCTTTGCAAAGAACAAAATCACGTTAGCATTAGTTTTGTTATAGTGATGAAATCAAAATTTCAAATTTTTGTTTACCTAATCTTCTTTTTGAAATTCCAATTTCACCAACATAATCAGCATTAAATATTTATATCTTCAAATTACAAAACATGTTGTTGTTCAGTTCATGTTTACTGTCAACACATTAGATCTACAAATTTTCTGCTCTTTGCTTGTTTTTCTTCTCTTTTCCCCAAATTATCTTTCCTGTTGTTTGCCTTCGGATTTATTACTTTACTTTTGAATTCTGAAAACGACTTACAAGGTCAAACAGATAAAACTACAATTAAACGCGACATAGGCGACTTGTTGTGACGATATTCAAAGAAAACCTGAGAAATCAGTTTTCTGGTGAATATAAACGAGAATAATTCCTGTATCAGCTGTCTCATTGACTAGATGATACCGAATTTCGAAAATTATTTTGTATTACCTCTTTTTTTTATTTAAATTATGACGTATGTGATAAAGAGGCATGCGTTAGCGATTTTTGTCAGATTTAGTTCAGAAATTGGTTTTGTTTTGCTTGATTCATAGTTTTGAAAGTTATATCGTTCAATGTTGGCGGAGGCAGCTGATGGGCTTAGCGATCCCACCGTACCTTTAGCTCATACTACAAGACACATATTCACTACTCTACAGAACTTGGTTAATTCTAAAGTGTAAAGCAACCAGTGTGGGAGTGAATGACACCGGTCTAATGGTGTACCAAACTTAGCCCTGGGACACCAGGTAAACTCCCAGTGTATCTTAGTCTTAGTGGCTTTCCTAGTTACTCATGTTTCCGTAAGTAAGAATGTAAATAGCATGAGCGGGAACTCACCGCACAACAAAAATTCTGACCATGTCGGGCACAATCTCCGTAACAAGAGTCAAGAGTAAGGAGAAATTGAAAGGGAATTAGCAAAACAAGCATCTGCAAGTATTCAATTGGAATTGGAATTCACAATGATCAGATTACACACACACACACACACACACACACACACACACACACACACACACACACATATATATATATATATATATATATATATATATATATATATGTGTGTGTGTGTGTGTGTGTAATGTGTGTGTGTGTGTATATATATATATATATATATATATATATATATATATATATATATATATATATAAATAAATATATACAGTCGACCTTGGTTAGAACTCCCTCGGTTAGAACCCTAACACCGTTATAGCGTTATTTTCATAATGTCTCCAATAATCTATAATAAGTGTGCATGTATATTATGCTCGGTTACAACGCTATGTGAACTCGGATAGAACGTTGTCAACTGCTGTTTTAGTCCAGCCACTAAGTAAACGGCCTGCGCGAGAATTTCTGGCGCATGTAGGAGAATTCCCCTCCTGCTCCCTCCAACAGTTCAGGGACACGGACTGCCATTCTGAGTCTACAAACTATTACTACTCAGCGATAGTGAAGGAAAAAGGAGGAGCTATGGTGAACGAGTGGGGACATGACCTCTCACTCGCACATTTTGTTCTCTCTGTCCCACTGGTGCTTTTAGCAGTTTTCTAAGCTGCTGACCTAGAGTCACTCTCACTTGAAATACAATTTGTGTTTTATTTTTAGAATAAAGGTTGGGAATTCTTTATTCTAACCTTTATTCTTCTAAAGGTAAACAGACCCCTTCTTAGAATTTTGTTGCAGGCTAAACAAACAATGCAAATTGTGTCGGTCCCGTAAAAGCGTTTCTCTCTCTCTCTCTCTCTCACACACACACACACACACACACACACACACACACACACACACACACAATTATGTAATATGTGTAATAAATTGTAATAAAATAGCCATTGATTATGTATACATAATCATGTATACAGTACAAAGTATGCTTTTCTTTCAATACATACAGTAATTCCGCCGTTTACAAACTCGTTTACTGTAAACTCGGTTACAACGCTATCTCGTTTACAGCGCTCATATACGTTTCGTCCCTTCAACCGCGTTATATCAGAGGTCGACTATATACATACACACACACACACACACACACACACACACACACACACACACACATATATATATATATATATATATATATATATATATATATCACACACACACTTACACTTGCAATACTAAACTTACGACTTTCACTTTACACTCATCCGCCTTAAAATAAAAAAACAAAAAAATCTTCTGTGTGTGTGTGTGTGTGTGTGTGTGTGTGTGTGTGTGTGTGTGTGTGTGTGTGTGTGTGTGTGTGTGTGTGTGTGTGTGTGTGTGTGTGTGTGTGTGTGTGTGTGTGTGTGTGTGTGTGTGTGTCTGTCTGTCTGTCTGTCTGTCTGTCTGTCTATTAATTATAGTAATCGAATCCTTTATCAGTCGATTAATTCCATTACATTTTGATATCACTTAAGCCCAAAGCGGCGGAACACGCGTTCATAATTTCACTTTATTATACAATGTTTGTAACGGAACGGTGAGACCACTCGAGTTGAAAGTCACTGCTTACTAGAGCAAGCAGCCACAGTCCACAGCTATTGCGACAGAGACCACAGCATGATTATAAAGAGTAGCATGCTGATGAAATTATAAAGGCAGTGATCTTCTATATTTAAAAAAGACAAAATACTGATTGCCTGACTGATTCATAATGAACGTAGAGAAAATACTATAATAGCTAGACACTTAAGATTTTCATGACCTATTCGTATTGTTATGAAAGTGTAAAAGAAACTATTTTCCAATTTTTTAAACCTTTAAAAGAGTATAACAGTTTATTTTGAAAAAAATAAGCTTTTGGTCAGATTTTTTAAAACAACGTAACTACTCTAAAACACAAACAATGAAACACGTATTGCAGCACTTCTCAGAATTCGTCCGCCTAAAGGTGTGAATTTGAAACAAAATATCGACAATAATATTGTATTTGATCATAAATTTTTGGAACTTGACATCAAACGTATATAATTAAACGGGAAACTATTGTTGGAAAGTTTATCAACACGTACCGAACTGCATCTCCTAAAAGAGATGAATTTTTTGACATCCAACATAAAAGCTCTAAAATACAAATATTTAAACACGAAAATCAGCGGTTTTTAGAATTCTTACCCTAAAGGAACGAAAAGGAGTTATAAAATTGTGTATTGACAAAAGAGAACCAATCAGGTTTTGAAAAGGCTAAAAATGCGTTTTCGTAAATTATCTTTTTGAAAAATTCCCCCCCCCCGTTTAAGTGGCGATAGGCTAAGTCCTATTCCATACCCCTGAAAACAGGCTTATCCGAAATATATTCTTCCACAAATCATAGTTACTCCAATGATACTTCACACATAATTTGCATGTTGGGCATGCTATATATATATATATATATATATATATATATATATATATATATATACATACACACACACACACACACACACACACACACACACACACACACACACACATATATATATATATATATATATATATATATATTATTATTATTATTATTTGCGCATAGACCCTGTTGGATCACGCAAAGCACTCCGACTCATGTCTTGTTCCTTCTAATCCTCCACACCTCCCTCATCCTGTCCCCATGGATCCTCTTCCGCTCCTCCGTCCATTTTACCCCTGCTCTCTTTGGGATTTCATTCTCTGGGACCTTCCAACCGAGCATCTTTCTCCGGTATGCGTGCCTATCTTCAACATCGGTTGAATCTATTCCTGCGTCATGTAGGTCTATTCTGACTTGTGCGATCCACGACGTTGTTGATTTGACACCTTGTATATACTTAAGGATTCTGTTGGCAAGTCTCGTTGTTGGGAGTCTACTGATGTGTCCATAGAACCGAAGCCTCCTTCTTCTGATATCTGCTGCCAGGTTCGATATCTTCTCTGTGGTCTTCCGGGAGTGCAACCTGTATCCATCTTCTGTTAATCTCGGACCAAGGATCTTCCTCAAGATTTTGCGTTCTTCCTTCAAAATACCCTCCATGGTAGCTTTTGTGTGGAGTGCTATATATATATATATATATATATATATATATATATATATATATATATATATATATATATATATATATGTGTGTGTGTGTGTGTGTGTGTGTATATTGTGTATGTATAATACAACTCTTTATCACGCCGGGTTGTACAGCCAGTCTATAGGCCTAATAAATCTCACTTTGACGCAAATACTTTCTAAGTAAACAGGAAGGAAATAATTGGATTAATATTTATGACAACGCTTCAACACCAAATATCTCAACATGACTTGCAGTTTCATGGACCTGCCGGATAAGCGTGACGTGATGGAAGCGAATTTCCAAGAGTATTTTCCCCTCATCTCATGCACTTTTTGAAACTCCGATTTAACCGTTGCAAACAGCATTGAAATCAACATATATTAGCGTTTTAAACTTTCGATTTTGGACTGATAATTCAAAAACTAACCCTGACCATCGTCGAATTAAATTAAATATCATTTTTCGCTAATTTTTGTCAATTCAAAACCCTAATTTATTCAGATTTTAACGCTAATTACGATGGTGAAATGGTTTTTTTTAATTATTCAAGACAAAAATATAAATCCTAGGAATAATAAAGATTTTAAATTCCCGGCGTTTTTAAACTATTGAACGAAATGCAAAAATCGATTTTTGTGCCAAGCTTGGTTCAAATCTAATTTAAATTGCGAATTGTGAACGTGAGCTTCTAAGAAACACACACACACACACACACACACACACACACACACACACACACACACACACACACACACACACACACACACACACACACACACACACACGCGCGCGCACACACACACAAGAGGATCAAAGTCGGAACCTGATTACCTGGCAGCGACGGTGAGATCAATCAGCAAACGGACGATGAACGCACAAACTCATAAGCAACATTCAGGATTGGTGCAACAAGAAGCATGGAGAGGTGGACGTCTACCTCATACGGGTTCTAACTGGACACTGTTGCACCGAGCTTACCTGTTCCATTTCCGGCTGGCAACAGACTCGTTTGTCCCCTCTGTCTTCCAGCAGTGGAGGAAGATGAGGAGCACGTATTTTTTTCCTCTGTCAAAGATTCGATGAGGACAGGATGAATCTGCAAGGCAGTATTACACCCACAAATCTGGTTGCGACAATAATGACTTCAGAAGCCAACTGGAGGATTCGCCGCAGTGATCATGAAGAGGCTGAAGATGAAGATCATGAAAGAGAGATGGATAGGCGGACAGTCAGTCCACCTCCCCGCGAAGTAATGCCTGGCGGCGGTTCCTTCTGGTGGTTTGTAGAAAACAGGAATGCTTTTGGTGGTTTTTTAGTGGGTAGCAATATCTCGTGAGTCACACACTCTGGGGAGTGACGGTACCCTACTCCAGGTAGTCTATAAACACACACACACACACACACACACACACACACACACACACACACACACACACACACACACACACACAAACACTATATCTCAGTTGTACTATGATAGACATTTGTTTATAAATACAGTTATATTGGCACAAATATATGAATAGAGTTGTGTTGAAAATATTGTTTACTACATTGGGTTTTGACAGTACTATGATAGCTGTTGTTATAACAGCGCAGTAGTCTAAGCCTAACACATGCTGATCGGTGTAAGATCTGCCGATTGTGCAATCGTTTATGATTTATGTTTGTTTACTATAGTAAATTTAATGCTATTTATTTGTAGGCTAAACATTCTTGGTTTTCCTTGTTTAAGGCGAATAAAGTTAAATGTCAGTAGCCAAGAACCAGTGATTCGTCCTTCGTGTGTTATTCAATTGGAAAATGAACTATTTGAGCGGCCATCTTTTTAAAACCCAGACCCGGGATTTGAAAAGAGCGTCGATCCTGACCTGTAGCATTAAATATAAACGTTCTAGAATTACAGTCACCATTATAAAGAGTGTGCTTGATATTAGCTGCAAAGTTCAAGTAATTGGACTTCTGCCGCTACGAACGCTGCACTGCAAGGACAACGGGAAAAGACATTTGAGAAAATAGAAAGTACTATTATCTATTTAACTGTAGTTGAACAATTTGCCACCAGCAGCGATCGCTCACATATCTCTCATACGTTCAAGTACGTTTATATTCAATGTCTGTACTTTTTGAGAGGCCGCTAAAATATACAGAGTTTCCAACCAAATATTTATTTGGAACCATTCAACCAAATTTATTGCGTGGTTTTGTAGGTCGAAATTAGCAAATAATGCATTTAACATGTGTCTTAGTTTAGAAGTTGTGTGTGTGTGTGTGTGTGTGTGTGTGTGTGTGTGTGTGTGTGTGTGTGTGTGTGTGTGTGTGTGTGTGTGTGTGTGTTTATCTTATGAGTGTGATGTACAGTAGTCTCTCAATTATCTGAAGTAATTGGGACCAAGACTACCTGGGATAAGGAAAAACTAGGATAATACAAAGTTTGTTTGTAAATGACGAAACAACGAGAAAAGTAAGTTTAATATTAAAAAACAAGTTATACACCAACAACTAAACATAACTGAGCAAGAAACTTGAATAAAAATAAAAATCTGACCAGTATTTGACCTTAAAACAAAATTATTTTTTGAAAATAGTCTTTGATTGTTTTCTAGGCTAACTTCTTGCCTCTCTTGAACGCGGCGATATTGCGACAACGTTGAAGAAACAGAATATCGTGCGGTGAGGATTCCTTTTGCTGTCCAATGTAGGCAAGGATTCAAATGCTTTTAAGCCATCAGAGTGAGATATTTTCTGGATTATCTCGTCAGAAGGGTTCTTTACCATATCGGCAATTACGTCGTCAGTAAGTTACATCTGCACCGATCATGAATGTCTGCATTGTCAATTAAAAGTTCAACATTAGGTATTTTGGCTATTTCACTGACGGAGTTTCCATTCCCCTGTTCTTGCAAATTTTTCTAGTTTTTTCAATGCCAAACAGTTTCCTCCTCGAATTTTGTAAGGTCGAACATTTTACACTAAATTGCCAAATATGCCCAAAGAAGGAAAACACCTCTGTTATATTCCTATAATCGGTATTGGCCGAAGCTTGGGAAAGTGCCGGAACAATATTTCACAACAAATTCTTACGTTATGGTTGGTGGAAAATTACCGCCCATTCATCCACCCCTAATCACATTTCAAACAACCAAACAGAATCACACATTCTAAAATATCGCACCCTTTGTATCCGTTCCTAATTCAGGTGTAGGCCTAATGTACTGTAGTTTTTTTAAATGACACTGCTTCGGTTAATCGGGAGTCTCGGTTGTCCGGGATTCGGATAATAGCGACTCTACTGTATTGTATTATTTGCTGGTTACGACATGTAGAAAATACGTAAAGTTTGGTTGAATGGTTACTAAACATTCTGTATACAATTTTTATTGGTCTAGAGGTCGTTTTAATCGCTCATTGCATGGTCCCTGGCCTGGGTTTTACCGTGTTAGCCGGTCTAACATTTCGTTTTTTCAGACTCAAGCACTGACAGGTTAATGCAATTTTGTGGGTGGTTGGATGATACACTTTACAAGTGAGCCTCCCTCGGGGTTGAAAATTTTTGTAATAATACCCAAGAACTAGTAGCCTACTATTAAACTGTTTCGAGACATAAAACAGATTTAAAATAAGTAAAAATGTATTCCATTTTAGACGAAAAAAATCAGTTTTTTTTGGATTCCTAATTTTTAAAACTTTTACAAAACTGTCTCCATTTACAATAACTTCCCCTTTTCTCAATATACCTATATACAATTTTTTATACATAGCCAGTTGCTTTACCCTTACCGTTAACGCTAATCCCTTGTCCTCATTAGCCAAAGCAAATCCAGTTAAGCGTCATAACAGTTTTTCAACCACGTTTTAAACAATTTTAGAGTCGAAGAAAATCTTTCTGCTGTTGCATTTAACATTGAAATATAAGTGAGAACCAACATGAAAAAATCTAATTAACGCCGTTCTCAATCTCAGTACAAGCGTTACAAAATGCACAAACGTACAAGACTTCATGTACATACAAAGTTGAGATCGGGATAATGTGACGGGTTTCGGAACCCTCAGAGGCCTCAGGTGTCTGACTCTTTTCCTCGAAGCTGCGATACTTCTATTTTAAGGAAGTCAAATAGGATCTTTTTACATTTTTTTATTTTATTTCTTTTTGTTACCCTGGGACAGCATACAACATTATTCCAGGCTGAAGTCATGGCCATTAATGACTGTGATCGGAAGAACTTGAATCGAGGCTTCAAGAAGCTAGTACTCATATTCATACCGATAGCCAGGCAGCAATAAAATCACTTGCGGGTCCTATAATTCAGTCCAAGCTGTTCTGGGAGTGTCGGAAGAACCTCGACGCTCTGTCCCAAGGTAACCGGGCAACTCTTCACTTGGTTCCGGGGCATAGGGAAGTTGAGGGTAACGAGGAGGCAGACCGACTGGCTGAACTTGGATCTGCATCTGAGTTTATCGGACCTGAGCCTGCTTTAGGGATCTCTCTATCGTTGGCCAGGTCTGTTATTAATAGGTGAATTACTAATCAACACCAGGTAAGATGGAATAACCTTCATGGGTATCCCCATAGTAAACGTCTCTTAAGCAAAGTTCCTTTTGGAGGACTCAAAGGGACAGTAGAAGTCCTGGGCAGAGCACAATTCAGGAGGATCATGAGGCTCATCACAGGGTATTTTGGTCTGAGGATGCACAAGAACAGGATAGGTATGTACCATGCAGAAACCGTGTGTAGGTTGTGCAAGAAGGAAAAGGAAACTACAGATCACATAATTTATGATTGTGAGGATCTTGCTAGTAAGAGGCTAGGGGTTTTTGGTTTCCAAGACCCTAGGGATCTTTAGCAGAGTCAGCTAGTCAGTGGGTTGCTGGAAATTATTAAGGGCACCAATCTGCTGAATTAGGTATTTTTAAGAGGTTTAGTTGCATAATAGGTCAGTCGATCTTAGTGCCTGGGGTTGTAATAATCCCTTCCTCTAGTCTTCAATATTAATTTTAAATCAAATAGGATCTGTTTACATTTTTTTATTTCTTTTCTTTTGTCTCGGGAGGGCGGTCGCCCCTTCCCCCCTTTACTCCTCCCTTGGGCCGGCGGAGGCAGCTGACGTGAGCAGCTGATGGGCATAGCGACCCCACCATACCTCTAGCTCATTCCACTCTCACTCATTTACTCCACATACACACAACATACACACCACATATATACACACACACTCTCACACAAACACATTTACACCCGCAGGGGGGTGCAGACTAGCTGTACCTAATGAGAGGACCTGGACGAGCCTCGCGGCACCCGTGTCTAACACACACTTACACTTACAGCACTACACTTACGATTTAAACACTTTACACACACACACACACACACACACGTACATTTAGGGATTTGCTGTACTTGTTCCGTTATGTCTGGGAGTGGTAATACTGCTTGGTTTCCTTTGGCGGGGCCAAGTATGTGGAACCTGATGTGTGCCTGGCACTGCCGAGGACCGCTGATGGGACAAGTGCTGGGACCGAGCAGCCTATAGGCGCCTGGCAAGCACATGGGTGTTGAATTATGGGTGTCGGAGCCTATAATTGGGTCTATCGTTACAAATGGTTGCATTCTGTGAGTACATGGAGAGCGGCTGCCAGTGGTACTTGGGTTTGGGGAACCGTAACGTTGTACCGGAACCCATTCCTAAGATTCTGGAGTACTTCGGCTCCAGGATATTGGAGGTCCCCCCCAATTTATTGGGGATTCTCGCTTTAGTTCGAGTATCCTGGGCTACTGGTGACGTTTGGGTGCACCCTGTACCATTTGTGCGAGATATCAACATTCGTGGAATCGCTCGGTAACAAAATTATGGAAAACTCAAAACAAAACGCCAAGAATTCGCTAAAGAGGCCTCGTTCGACTACGTCGAACAGGTCTGTTGATAGTAGTGGAGTCGTGAAAATCTGGAGGAAATGGAGATGTGTGCTGTACCTATTCAGCTACCATCTCCAAGATTTTTAATATTTAAAAATTGTGAGGAAGGTTCGGACCTGTCTAAGGTGTCGCCCTTCCTCATTAACAAAGCCATAGTGGGAAGAGCAGGTCCCGTAGCGTCTATTAAGAAGCTGCAAAACGGGACGCTGTTAGTGCAGACAAATAGCGACAAGCAGAGCTTGTCGCTCTTAAAAATGACGTCTTTCTTCGAGAAAGTTAAGGTTGCGGTGAAACCACACAGGTCTTTGAATTCCGCTAAAGGAGTTGTAACCTGTAGAGATCTCCTCCATTTAGACCTGGAGGAGATAAAGTCGGAATTAGCATCGGAGTCGGTCACAGATGTACAGCGGATTCTGAGGAACGAGAACGGGAAAAAAGTTCCAACCGCGTCCCTCATATTGACTTTTGGAAAGCCTGTTATCCCGGAACACATATTTGCTGGGTATCAACGGCTTTCTGTCCGTCCTTACGTGCCAAACCCAAAACGATGCTTTAAGAGTCAGGGTTTTGGACACGTGAGTTCTGCATGTAGAAGGCCCGAAATATGTGGTAATTGTGGTTCCAATAGCCATAATAGTGACAATTGCTCGGATGACCCAAAGTGTTCCAATTGTGGTGGAGATCATCCGGCTCGTTCCTTTAACTGTCCAAAGTTTAAGGACGAGAAAGCAATTCTAGCAATTATGGCTAAGGATAAAGTCTCATTTTCAGAGGCGAAGAAAACTTTCAAGAGCTCCAGAATAAATATTGAGGGAAAATCTTTTGCCGCTGTCGCGTCTAGCAGCAAGGCCTCTTGCCGCAACTGTGAAGAGCTGACAAAAACCGTAAAAGTTTTAACCGAACAAGTAGCTCAACTCTTATCTCTGTTTTCTGCTGGTAACACTCCTGTTCCTATTACTAAAACATCTTCTTTCTCTGTAGACAACATTTCGAAAGACATTAAGTCAACTGCCGCTAAAACTCAAGCTTCAAAATCACTTGTGACTAAAACTGCAAAACCTGCAAGTCCTGAGGTAATTCCATCTTCTTCGAACTTGAAGACCCGAACCAAGTCACAAGTGCTAAAGCCTGCTTCGAAAAACGTTTCTCCTGGTCTCGCCTATTTTTTGAAAAAATCGAACACATATCCACCAGTAGTTGCGTCTAAGACTTCAGAAAAGAAGTTGATTAAAAGTACAGCTAAGCAAGATAAAAAAACCAAAATTGGAGCCGCTTCAAAAGCGGCTTCTTCCAAAACAAACACATCTGCAGAGTCCGACTTAAATCACAGTAGTGATTCGATGTCGGTAGACTCTGATAAATCAAAAGTAGTAAATGACAAAAACGAACAGAACCCGCTACTATATTAATTTATTTTATTTCAATGTCTGCATTTCCAATTAATAACAATGTGATACAGTGGAATATTAATGGATAAGAAGCCATATGGAAGATCTCAAAGTTCTTGTGCGAGATTCATCTCCTTTAATAATGTGTCTCCAAGAGACGCACTTGCATGAATCCCACACCTTCAATTTTAGGGGTTATTCTATTTTCAGAGCAGATTTCGTCACTGAGGAAAGAGCCAGAGGTGGCGTAGCCATATTGGTTCACAACTCTGTCCAGTCCATATCTGTCAATATAATAACTCCTTTACAAGCTGTTGCCGTTCAGATTACCGTTCCATTCAAAGTTACCGTCTGTTGCCTTTACTTGCCGCCTAGTTACAATTTCCAACATCATGAAGTATATGATTTAATATCTCAGTTGCCACAACCGATTTTATTGACAGGTGATTTTAACGCTCACCATACTTCATGGGGTTCCTTATCCTGTAACTCAAGGGGAATACGAATCGAAGGAATACGGTCAAACTTAGATTTGTGCCTTCTAAATGACGGTTCTCCGACTCATTTATCAGCATCTACTGGCGGATGGACAGTTGTCGATTTGTCATTTTGTAGTCCAGTTTTGGCAACAAAGTTTGAATGGTCGGTGTTACCAGATCTGTATGGCAGTGATCATAATCCCATTAATATTTCATTTTGTACTTTCGCTCATGAGCAACGACGCCTGCCGCGTTGGATTCTTAAAAAGGCAAATTGGGAAGAATTTGCAAAAGATTTGTATCACCAGACATTGAAATGAACTGCATTAACACAGTGGTTAAGAAATTCACCAATACGATTTTAAATGTAGCCGAAGATGTTATCCTAAAACATCCGCATACCCACCACGTCCATCTGTTCCTTGGTGGAACGAGGACTGTAAGGAGGCTTTGCGTTTACGCCGAAAAGCACTACGTATATTCAACAAAAGCCCGACAGATGAAAATCTTGAACGTTACAAAATCCTTCGAGCTAAAGCTCGAAGAATTTTTAGACAAAGTAGAAAGGAATCTTGGTCGCAATATATCGGAACAATCTGTAGAACAACGCCAACATCTGTCGTCTGGAAGAAACTGCGCTCTATATCTGGCCGTGTTCCATCCACGGAGTTGATGGGTCTTAAACGGCCGAATGGAGAGTTAGTTTCTCAGTGTTCCGATATTGTAAATTTATTAGGATCATCCTTTTCTAGCTATTCCTGTTCTACGGCGTATAACGCTGCTTTTCGTAAATACAAAAGTGCAGTGGAACCATTGCCGTTCATCATCGGTACTTCTGACGACTCTCCTCTTAATAGGCTGTTTACTCTGCATGAGCTGGAATCTGCACTGTCTTCAACGAAGGACACAGCTCCCGGTCCTGACAACCTCGTATATTCCATGATCAAAAACCTTCCAACGTCAGGTAGGTTTGCCCTCCTCGAGATATACAATCGTATATTCGATGAACATACTTTCCCTGACGCTTGGTTGGAAGCAATAGTAATTCCTATTCCTAAGCCAGGTAAAGATAAAACTGATGCAAGTAACTATCGTCCGATTTCTCTTACCAGCGTTCTTTGCAAGCTAGTAGAAAAAATGGTAAATCGTCGCCTTGTTTGGTATTTGGAAACCAACAATTTACTTTGCAAAGACCAGTGCGGCTTTAGGCAAGGACGAAGTTCTGTGGATCAATTAGTATCTTTAGAATCTGCAATACAAAATGCGTTCCTCTTGCGTCAAACACTAGTAGCTGTTTTTTTCGACCTAGAGAAGGCATACGATATGGCTTGGAGAAGAGGAATTTTGAACACATTAAAATCATGGGGTATACAGGGCAGGATTCTGCATTTCATCAAAAACTTCCTCAGTAATAGGTATTTTAGGGTGCGTCTTGGTAGTACGCTATCAGATCGTTTCTACTTAGAGAATGGTGTTCCACAGGGGAGTGTACTTAGTGTTACTCTGTTTGCTATTGCAATCAATAGCATAACATCTAATGTACGGTCCCCTGTCAGATGTTCTCTCTTTGTAGACGATTTTGCTATTTACGTAAGCACCAGAAACATGGCAACAGCTGAAAGAACCCTTCAGCTGGTAATAAATAGGTTGCAGACCTGGACGAAAACTACTGGCTTTAAATTCTCCGCTGCTAAAACTCAGTGTATTGCTTTCAGTCGCCGTCGACAGATCCAGGCTCCGTCGTTATATCTTGATGGTATACAGCTTCGGACTTCTCCATCCGTTCGATTCTTGGGTCTAATACTCGACGAAAGGCTCTTGTGGAGCCCTCACGTGCGTGATTTAAAATTAAGATGTAATAAAATCCTCGATATGTTGAGGGTTCTTAGTGGGTCTCGATGGGGTGCTGATAGGACCTGTATGCTGATGTTTTACCGTGCCGTAATTCGTTCGCGAATTGATTATGGCAGCATTGTTTATTCATCTGCTAGACCATCGATTTTAAAGAAACTAGATCCCGTCCATAACTCTGCAATCCGCCTTGTTTCTGGTGCTTTCCGTTCAAGTCCCGTCGTGAGTATTCTCGCCGATGCTGGGGAACCTTCCTCTCTCGACGGAGACAGAAACTACAGTTAACTTATTTAAGCAATCTATCATCTAAACCATGGCACCCTGCTTTTAATACAGTTTTCAAAAATCAATTGGTGCGACAGTATGAAACTCGACCGAATGCTACTGCTCCTCTTGGTATTAGAACTTCCCGTATTTTTGATGACTTACGTATTGAACTACCCCAATGTTTGAAAGGTCCTTTTGTTTTGTCCCTCCGTGGAAAATCAATATGCCGACCTTTGATTTCTCCTTGTGTGCATACCAGAAAGACAACACTCCTAACATTGTGTATCAACGTGAGTTTTTTCGACTGACTAGTTCATATCCATCTGCTAAATTTATTTTCACAGATGGTTCTAAGATGAACGATAATGTTGGGTGTGCATTTTACTCACTGGACGAAACGTATAAGTATGGATTACCCTCAATTTGTAGTGTCTTTACGGCCGAACTCTTTGCCATCTTAAAGGCTTTGAACACTATTAAATTCGATAGTTTGCATTACGTAGTTTGTTCAGATTCAAAAAGTGCCCTCCAGGCAATCCGGGATATGTATTCGGTAAACCCTCTGGTTCAAGATATTCTGTGCTCTGTCCATAGACTTGAACTACGAGGTGCAAGAGTATCATTTATCTGGATTCCTGGCCACTGTGGAATATTAGGAAACACTGTAGCGGATAATGCGGCAAAGGAAGCAACTTTTCTGCCGCCATGCACTCAACGTGTAATCGTGTCTGACTTCCTTTGTCACGTAAAACATTTAATTCATCTACAGTGGGGAAATGAATGGGCAGCTACAAGCAGTAACAAATTGAGGGTAATTAAAAATACTGTTCGTCCTTGGGGGTCGTCAATACGTGCAAGTCGTAGAGAAGAGGTGGTGATCACCCGCCTTCGCATCGGTCACTCCATGTTAACGCATGGATTTCTGATGGAACGCGGGGACCCACCTAAATGCGAGTTCTGTAGGGAAACCATCACAATAAGACATATATTGCTCGATTGTGATGGTTTCCAAAATGTGCGTTTTATGTGTGGTCTGAGCAACTGTTTGCAGACGATGTTGGGAGATAGTGCCTCGGCCGTTGACCGGGTTCTAGACTTCCTTCATCGTCTGAATGTTTTAAATAAAATTTAATTTATTGTATTTGTAATTTCTTGTGTTATTTTATTTATTTATTTTATTTAAAAACTTTATTTCTGTTATGTTTTGCATACTTTTACGAATTGTTATTAAATTTTATTCATTATTTATTGTTATTTAGTTCTTAAGTATTTATTATTAATATAGTTATAACTGCTACTTAAATTTTGTTAAGTTTAATTTTACAAATATAGTTTGTTGTAGTTTTATTTATTTATATATATATATATATAAGTATATTTTGTTAATTCTTTTTTTTTTTATATATACTTTCATTTAGCATGACGGCGATGATAACCTTAACGGTTTTTCGCCGGAAAAAAAAAAAAAAGGAAGGTTACTCCTCCCTTGGACTCAAGCTACCTAAAACAGTAAAGATAAATCGGGTGCACAAGACTAACATAATCCCTTTATACTTCCCGTAGTGAAACAATAAAATGTAGGTTTATGCTTGTACAAAGTTATTTAGATTTTCCAACAGTTTCCCGGAAGTTGTACACCGCCAAGCCTACCTTACATCTAAGTAATGGAATTTTCCTCGCGACAGTCCTGACACACACAGCGTCGGCAAGATGTAAAACTAAAGATGCAGATTAGATAAAACGCGGTATGTTTGTCTGCAGTGTAGGCTTTGTTTGGTATTTCCAGGAAATAAAAAATAGGAAGGAATCTTCAATTGAGAAATAAGGAAACTGAGTTGTTCTGTTTGATGTAACGCGCACGACACACTATCCATACGTACAGAAGATTTTCCTTCAAAACCAATTATTTTACGCGCATAAGCAATCGTAGCACGCAGCTGTCTCGCTGACGTGAGTGAAAAGTTTTTCCAACATTTAAAAAAAATTTTAAAAAAATATAATTTCACCATCATAACTGAAATAAAACTTTTGAAAAAAGCGTACAGTATGACTTAGACCTATATTAGGATTTATGGTAGCCATTTTGAAACTGTAACGGAGAGGATACTGTAACTGAGAGACTCAGGAATACAGAAAAGGGGCGCAATAGATTTACAAGATCGCAGTTTGTTGGTAACCCTTATTATTCATTCATTTGTACTACAGTTGGTTCCATATAAGTTGAAAGTAAATATGAGCACAGATAAGGAGCTGAAGTTTTGTCCCTACCTGCTAAGCACTATTCAAATGTACTGGGTTTATGAAGGAACTTTGTTAACACGGTTATTTGTGTTAATAAAATACGGTTTTTGAAAAAAAATAGTAACACTGTAAACTATTTTAATAATAAATCACTAAAACGTACAACTTAAAAGGTACACTATTAGAATGTATTGTCTTTAAATCTATAACACACGTTCAGAGAGTTTTTAGTATGGATCGCGCTAAATTAAAATGCTCGGTTTGTTATTGCGCACTACGAACTAATATGGAATGTATTGTAGAGCTTCTGTGATGTGACATTCTGTGAATCATTTAAGAAAAATGTAAATACCATGCAATCATTAAATTATACGGGCTATTAGAATAACGAATTTGTATTGTGTAACAAACAACCTTTTTCTATATATACAGAGTGTCCCGTAAGCTCCTGAACGTCAAAAAATTGTTGTGCAGGTCATGGTGAACGCTAAAACTGGTGCTAAAACATTACACAAACTTTCTAACTTGAAAAATTATTTATTCAAATTACGATACGAAATTTGAAATAAATAAAATTTACAGTTCCTCAGTTAATTGAAAAATAACGAAACCGATGACGGTCAGGGTTGAACAGTTTTTCATTTACTTCCGAACAGTGAATTCCTTTTATTTCAAGTTTTTCAACAATGACATAACAATATATGATCACAATTTGAGTGAAATCTGGTAAACTGATATACAGAAAATGAGTCTTCGGTTTTGTTTTAATAACTGCAACTTAAGGTTTTTCAGATTATAACGATCACATGTTTAGTAAAATGTAAAAAAAGGAAAATTGATCAAAATTGTCGCCTCGCGCGCGCGCGCGCGCACACACACACACACACACACACACACACACACACACACACACACACACACACCACTCTTATGTTTGCAATTGTTGTTCGATTTAATTCACACTTGATCAATTGCTATTTCGATTCCTTACTAAGCAGAATCCGTTTAACAGTTTCAAATTGTCTGCCATTTCAAACCGCTAAAAATGCATAACTTTTATTTGAAAATCTGATTACACCATCGCAAGCAGCATTAAGCACTACACAAATCAGCATTTCGAATTTTCAAAATCCGTTGAAATTTTAAAGCTGAATTTATATACCGCAGTCATGGTCCATTTTCGTTTAAAATGTAAGTAAAGTCTAAGTTTTAACGCTTATGATGGTAAAATCAGAATTTAAGAAAAGTCAGCGAGACAGCTGCGTGCCTAGTTTACTTATTATTTGCGTGCATACTTTATCTCAATGAGGACTAGGGATCGGTAAGAGAAAAATGTATAGTACTAACTCAATTCTACGATTTTCTCCATGCAACTACAAACTTGACGTGCGCAGGTTCACAAACAAAGCAGAGGACAGGTGTCTATTACCTACCCCATGCGAAGAAATCCAGAAAATCACGTCAGTGGACGTGGAAGTCCCCTTCGTATACAATTTTCAACGACCCCCCCTCAAAACCTATTCTAAAGCTCTAGAATTTCTTAAGGTCCCGGGTTTCGGTTTTAGGGTGACGTAATCCACTAAAAATAACATGCGTAAATTGTGTTATCAATTCACAAACATAATTCTAAAAATGTTCCCCCCTATTCTCCTCCCCCGCAGAGTGCCAACATTATGTGACCTCACGATAGTAAAATAGCTTCGTTTCGACTTAATCAATAAACAATAATTTAAATCGATAAGTGATATCAATGTTTTAGCACAGTTGTGTCGAGCGTAAAGTGTATAACCAAATATATATCAACAGTTAATTGTCCGCGATTGTTTCTTTGTTTTGACTGGTACACAACAATAAATAGTACAGAAAGATTTCATCAGGATATAAAAGTTTGGCAACACTGTTACAATGGAAGTGTCACGTGATACAGGTATAGTTAATATATATATATATATATATATATATATATATATATATATATATATATATATATATATATATATATATATAGTATGAAGTTCAATTCCCCTTTTTCAGAAATAAGAAAAAATATAATTTAAATGTAGGCCTAATAGACTAATACTCTGAAATCAACAAATACAATCACAAATATTATTATTAAATAAATTAGTAAATATTTAAAGAAGCTATAAAAAAACCATTTAAAATTAGATTAAGTTTAGCATCTTAATACCAAGATATTGGATAAGTGCCGACTTTTGGCAATTGTATTTACATACTCGAAGGCTATTTGCATCTAAATTTGTCTATCTTAATTTAACAAAAACGAGTACTACTGAAGAACAATGTGACCACCGTTGACTGAGAATTTTTCATTTTCTTTGAAAATATACGTTATTCTGAATATTACGGCAACAAAGTTTTTGTGGGGACTCAAAAATTGTCGCCGTAGCGGTTTTTTCAAAATTTCCAATTGTATGGAATAAGATAGCGGTTCCGAAAACTGCTTTCTTTACGTGAAATATTCGATTTATATAAGGTTTATCACTGAATAGTACAAATATTATATAAACCATACTTCAGCATTTATGTGGTCACTGTACATAACAGCAGTTTTACACAAATATTTCCAACCAACAATTTTGTTTACATGTCATGGACTGTTCCATTCCTTATCCCTATCACATCATTAAACTAAATAAATATTTATTGCGGTGCAGTTAGCGAATTTGCCACAATAAGCAGCACAAGCGCAACTGGAAATCATGTTTTTCTATTACATACTAGCATTACCCGTTGCGGCTTTGCCCGTGAAACTTAAACTGTTTCAATAATACAACAATTTATAAACATTAAAAAATATATTAATAAGAATACGATCGTCTAATTCACAAATTAGTGATTATGTTACAATGAATATGAAAAAAAATACAATATCCGGAATATGATACGTTTTATTGACTTAAAATATTTTGCATTTGAATTAGAATGTCCAAAAACTAACAAGACTTTAATGGGTACACTGATTGTAGTAATTTTTTTGAAAGCAAGAAAATTGTTTCCCAGATTCGGACTGGCCTTATAAGCTACCGGGAGATTCCGGGTCCCCCGCCGCCAGAATTTTCATGAAAAGTGCCGGTTGACTGGTGATAAAAAGCATGCTTTTTGCAAGCTTCATCTCTAAAGCTTAGACCCATATAGACATAACCACCGTGATCAGAGAAAAGCCAGTCTAATTTATCGGTATGATGCGCATAAATGCGTATAAGCCATATAGGCTACACTTATATCAAAATTATTAAATAAATAGTTTATTTATTGACTCAAACAAAGTCGTCTACTTCATCTTACATGAAATATTATGAGGAACAACGTTAATTGACAATACTCTAGCTGTGGTATTGTTGAACAGCATAACAGTGTAAATATTTTTTTTATTAAATTTGAAATTAAAATATTAATTTTATTAAAAAATTTAAAATTAAATTAAATATTTGTTTTGTTTTCAAATTTTTATTTCTGTTAATCCTTCTTTATTAAGTTTATATATTTAAATAATGTTATCTAGTTGTAGTGGCTATAGTGTTTAGTGTTTAGTATAGTATTAACAATTTAGATTTAGTCTCCCCCTCCATGTACGGTACTTTTCTGGACGGCGATGATAGCCTTCATGTGCTTTTCGCCAAAAGCTGTTAAAAAGAAACAACGTCAATTCTATTCACCTATGATTGTAATGTGGTTATAGGTCACGGCTGAAAGTTACCTTATATCGCTTATACGGTATCTGCTTTATCGATGCTCGAGAACATAGGCTGCCACCAGTTTTATTTATTCATCTTGAAGCACGGAACAAATGTAATGCTTTCTGTAAAAATGGCTGATATAACTGCTTTATCGTAGGTTATAATCGAAAGATTTCTCATCTTAGGTTCGTAGGTGAGACACCTCTCTTTTCCTCGAGAAAAACGTTATAGGGTAGGTTGGTTACAGGCTTGATGTTCGGAGGGTATACAGCTTTTTTTCAACCACGTAGGTCAGTTTGGTTGCAAGCTTGAAGTGCTAAGGGTATACAGCTCGCTTTTCCCCCATACAACTATATACAATACTTTTCAAAAATTTGTATCAGGAAAGGGTTTGGCGCCGATTTCTACGGAGGCGCCGCTTTTGGTCCTAGGTTTCCGGTTACAAATTTGACTTTGTTTAAACCCACCACACATTGGTCTATTTGAAATCCTTTCTACGCGAGCACTTATTCTATTAAATTACAGAATATTAATAATACGCCTTCTCATACAAGCATTTCATTATTATTTGAGGTGTAGTTTTTATTTTTATTTTTCCTAATTGCAAATTTGTGTACGGCTCTTTCCCACCTTTAAGGGGTGAATTCTGAAAAATGCTGAAACATATGTTTAACAATTTGTTTTCGATTTTTTTAAAATAATATTTTAATAATTTTGATAGCTACAAATTCGTTAGGAAATTAAAATAACTACAAAAAAAATTAATGGACTTTTTTTATAAAAATGTGTTGTGTTTTAGTAATTTTCATTTAAAACATTTTAATTAGGCCTACCACCAAAACAAATTTCTTGCACTATCAGAGATGTAAATTATTTAATAACGCCAACAAAACGGCGATACCTGGTAAAAGGCTTAGGATCTGTGTTTACAGAAAGGTTTTGTTTTATTTTCACTTAAGTAACCACCTCTTGAATTATATTCGCGCATTACTGGAACAACTGTACACGACGCCTCCAGTCCTCCCTCAAGGCCATTATACCGGAAGTGTCTTGTCCGTGCGGTTCACGCGACTTCCGTAACAGATAATTTACCTTCGTCAAAGGATGTTGCGGCCGTCTCGATTATTACAAAGTTGGCCATCTTAAATTTTCTAAACAACAGATAAACTATTTGTAAACATTGCCTAAACTTTCTTACATGTATATTCTCTTCGAAAAACCTTTCTACCGCCGCAAAAACCCGGAAATTCAGTTTGATTTTACAATTACATTAAGCAAAAGTTGAGATCGAAATTCATAAATATAGTCGTTGTACGAAAATTAATTAATTTAAGGTTCTTAATTAAATAGGAGTAATAGAGCTCTCAATTTTAAAATGTGATTTTATCATAACAATTAGTATTAATTTAGCAAAATATTAGTTTTTAAAATGTTTGGATGTGATTGAAGCAAATTTTCAAAAGTATTTTTTTGTCTTAATTTTTTTCCAAATTTCGATTTTATCAACGTAACCAGCATTAAAATCTGCAGGTTTTAAGCTTTTTAACTTCAAAATATTCTAAAAATTCAAAACGTTAATTTATGCAGTTTTTAACGCTGATTACTGTGGATTTTCAAAAACCTTAAGATGAAAATGTTATGAATTTAAAAAAAAAATTAAATGGCCGCAATTTTTAAATTGTTAAATGAATTTTGCTGTTTAACGAACTTGTCCAAGCTATTATCAAAATCAATTTTTTGCCAAGTTTGAATCAAATCGGACTAAAATTGCAAACGACACACACACACACACACACACACACACACACACACACACACACACACACACACACAGTAAAGTCCAGGATCTAAGACTTGCCATGATACCTACTCTAATAACTCATTTTCCAATTAATAGTTGCTAGAAAAAAATAGGAAAAACGAAAACTAACCTTGTCCGCCGTTTTTAGGTTAACAGAATCCGTCGAAACTTGCCTAAATTGTTTTGTAATTGTAATGGGAAATGCACATATTCGGCCGTTGACCGTATTTGAAATTTGATAACAGAATCTTCATTTATTTAACCGACAACTTCCTGTGTACAGCCAATCTTAATTGGTGCGTTTAATTATAAATTTAAGTAAATTATATTATAATTGATTAATTAAAAAAAAAACAATGGTCATCTAATATTACGCTCTAAAAAATCGAAATGCTATCTTTGAAACAGGACACTAAAGGTCAGTTGTTAAAATATTTTTCAGAATTTACAAATTGCAATGAATAAGTCCATAGTAGTCTGGTAACTGAACTATTGTTAGGCTTAAATAAGCTGGCCGATTTGTACAACATTACTTAATTATTTCGTAGATTGAGTATTAGAGGTTACATGGTTTGGTGGCCCCTAGTGCAGTGATCAAAGAACTTTTAAGTACTAGTTCACTAGAATAGTTTCCTCAGTGAGTTCGAGCAGCCCACTCCCTACATCATTCACCAAGTTACGTGATAGATGCGCACGTGATCGTTGCTCAGAACTGTTAAAACCGGAGGATCCAGACTCTTAGACATAGGCTATGTGCCAAACAGACCGTGGTAGACGAGCACACGAGGGTATTTGTTTTCATTCTTAGGCGGAGCGGTCACCAAATACAGAGCGGAGTTGCTCTGAGCGGAACGGACTACGCATTCAAAATCTAACCTAATGTTTTTTTATATAAGTGCGGTCACTGAAAGAGTAACGGAGCTGACATTAAGCGGGCTCAGCTCCGCGTAGCTTCAACTCTGTCCAGTTCGGTTTGAAGCTGATTCCGCTTCTCCTACCACGCTGACCACACAACCAAAATTATTATTTCTTGTTACCTAGGTTACCGTTGCCTAGGTTATGGTTTTTAAACATAGTAGTTTCCTAGAATCCGTTGCAGTAGGCCTAAATATTTAGATTTAAATGATAAATAAGCGTTATTTAAACTGACTGAACTCCGGTTGCCGTTTGTCTTCATTCCGCTCAGTGCAGCTCCGCTCGTCATTTGGTGCCCGAGTGGCCTTAGTAGGACATGTGTCCGAAACGTACTGTGGTAGATGCGCACACGAGGGTAATTTTTCATTTTTAGGCCGGAATGGAGTTACGCTGAGCCGAACGGACTACGCGTTCAAAACCAAATCTATTGTTTTTAATGTAAGTGCGGCCACAGAAAGCTCACGGAGCTGAGTGTAGTCAAACGGCGTCGCTGGGCTCTGCTCCGCGCAGCTTTGACTCTGTCCTGGTCGGTTTTCAAGATGACTTCGCTTCCCCCACTACGTTGGCCTCTCCTCCAAACTTATTATTTCTCGTTACCTAAGTTACCGTTGCCTAGGTTACGGTTTTTAAACGTAATAGTTGCTAGAAACCGTTTAAGTAGGATTAAATATTTAAATTTAAAAAATACAAACGTGTTTTTTAAACTGACTGAACTCCGCTTCTGGTTGACGTTCAACTTCATTCCGCTTAGTTCCACTTCACTCGTCTCAGCTCATTGCAGTTCCGCTCCGAATTTGGTGGCAGCCTGGCCTTATGAGAAGTATGTGAGCGCTCGCTGCTGATGGCACCTTGCGGCAGTGTTCAACTACAGTTAAAGAGGTAATAGTACTTCTATTTCCACAAACGTCTTTCCCTTGTCCTTACAGCTTGCAGAATTCGTAGTGGAGAATGGTCCTATTACTTGGTCTTTAACCTCCGATATCGAGCACGCTTTTTATAATGGTGGCTGTACTTTCAGTTCCTTTATATTCAATGCCTTTAGGGAATCTGGTAACGAGTTCCACGTAAACGATACAGTAAAGATTTGCTGTACATGGCAGTTCTGTGGTTAGTTATAATCTGTTTTTTGACACCATTCTTGTAGCCTTAGTACTTATACCTGAAGCAAAAGCAAACTTATTTAAACAATTAAGTCAGGACTCCAGCTTGAAGAAGAGCCTGTAGGTCTACCTTAGTTAAAACAATAGTTTAAAAAAGGAAATTATTTAATTTTAAAGATAACCACCTTGCAATAATTGCTAGCATGATCATCAGTTTTAAATTAAACACGAGAGAGAGAGGGGGAGAGAGAGAGAGAGAGAGAGAGAGAGAGAGAGAGAGACTTTTCCTCGAGAGACATCGATATTTCCTCGAACATCATCATCATTTCTTTGTATCAGTACACCTATTATTATTGATACTTATTCGATCAGCCAAAGTTAGCTCGGCCTTCTAATGTTCTTCGAATCAAGGTATGAAAAAGGTCAGTAATCTTCTTTGTTCCAACCTCTTTGTATTCTTACCAAGTCTATCAGCTGTTCCACAGCCTTGACTATTAAAACATTGTTATTCCGCTGGCACAGCGCTGAAATCAATGCATCAGTGGTAGGCTCGCTGGATTAGGTAGTACTTATTGGCTTACTGGATCAAATCAACCCGACTGCGGTCGGGGTTCGTTTTCGTATTTTTCATGAAACTATATCAATGATGGTTATATACTAAGCCTTATGTTGATAGGCTTAAAGATGTGACATTGAGTCGGACCTCTGCAGTGTCACTATTTGTGTCTCGATGGTGTGACTAAAGCAAATTTTCATTTACGTATTTATATTTACAACCAAAATCCCTTCAAAAATTATACAATATAATACAAAATATGAAGGCCCTACAGGAGGCAGAAATGCCCGTACATAGGTGGGTCCTTAAAATTAATTCCTTACTTATATATAAATACTTTTAAAAATTGTATCTCTCAGTACTATCATTATAAAATTTAAATTTAATGGATATTTAACACAAAAACATTTTATATTATGAAATTAATTAACAACAAAAATCACTTATAAAAATTTGTACTTAGATCACATTAATTTTTTTAAAATTGTTCTTTTAACTTTTTTTAGAGTTTTAGATCCACATTCTAAAGTTTTTAAAGCATTTGGAAGAACATTATAATATTTCTTGGCATAATATGTATAACATCTTTGACCAATTGTTAAGGATTATTTCGGTAATCTGACACTTTTGTAGCGAAGATTCTGCACAAACCCTTCTTTTAAGTCACTGTATTGATACACTACAGATTTTAAGGCAAATACTTGTCTAATATTTAATGGTCTATCAGGATCCTGTTCTTGAATGTCAACAATTTTTAAAATTTGCTTTTGAAGTCTATTTAGTGCATCCAGTGATGCATCATAGATACCTCCCCAACCAATTAAGCCATATACCGCAATGCTATGAAAAAGGCCACAGTAAATCTGCAATAACTGATTTTTTTGACAACATGTTCTTGAGTCTATAAAAAACATACACTAGGAATTTAGTTTTACTGACAATCTTGTTTACATGGACATTCCACGCAATATTTGAATCATAGACTATTCCAAGATACTTGCATCTATCTACTCTACAGAGACGTTAACCATTTATAGAAATACTAATGTCATCTTCTGGGATTGAATCTCTCTAATTTCCAAATGTGATATATACTGTTTTGTTGACATTAAGTATTAATTTATTGAAATATAGCCATGAGTAAACACCATCCAGCTTCGAAGTCATAGTTTCAGCCACTTTTACCCACGATAGCCCACTTATTGAATAATTTCGAATAATATTTTTCGACCCACCAAATTTCGAACAATATTTTTTTATCTTACACTTTTTTGAAAATCTGATTTCACCATCATGATTAGCATTAAAATCTGCAATAACAAATATTTTTAATTTTCAATTTACTTTTAAAAACCGCTGGGAGTTTTTTTTTGGTTTTTTAAGTCGAACTAGAAATTTTTAAATGTTTTGTAGATTTTAACGAAATTACGCATTGTTGAATTTTTTAATTAAAAAAAAAATAGTAATATTTTATCAATATTTGTAATGGTCGCCATGTTGAAACGGTTGAACGAATTTTTCTGGGTAATGAGCTTTTCCAAACTATTACTATCAATTAATTAATTATTTGAAACATTATTTTCAAAATGTTTGTTTCTATTCAGCGACGTTAGTATTTGGAAATTCCCTGCCATTATATCAGCGGACGGCCTTGTGTCTCTGGACCACAGAGCCGGTGTGTCCGAGGTGGCTACGTCACCGGTTAGCCTGCTGCGTCTCTGAACTGCACATTTTAAGTTCGTAGGTTCGAGACTGTAGTTACTGCACCTCAGGGCTTACACATTGTGAGTGTGGTAATCCCGAGGTGCCCTAGATGGATTTAACCTTTTCGCATCTATCTTCTCTTGGTTAGATCCCTTTGTCCCAAGCCATGGTAGAATAGCGTACTGTGAAGGTCAAGGGAGATAAATACAAGTCAGATTGTAATATTCGTACATTAATAACGTACCCTAGATAACTGTACGTCATAAAATTGGAATAGTTTCCGCATTAGTAAGAAGAAGAAGAATGACTAAGAGTCTGCGCAATGTTTCTTTATTTCCGGAACGGAAGTTGTGAACCAAAATTTGTGGCAAGCGTTTAATCACTGGGAATTTTATCTCGACTATCGTTCTGTCCTTCGTAATTCTATAGCTCACACTACTCTACTTAAGGGCACGCACGCGTGCGCGCGCGCGCGCACACACACACACACACACACACACACACAACACAAACACAAACAAACAAACATTTTAAGGACACCTCAACAAGTGTTCTATGTTCTAGCGGTCAGGATACGGCCTCATTTAACGGTTTTTGTTCTACGTCTTACCAAGATGGCTTTTCCCTTAGCTCATTTTTCAATGAAATTTCGCTAAACACTGTGTGTTGCAGAGTAAATAGCAACCTAAAAACACAAACCTAGGGCTTCAAAATTCTTAATCCGCCACTGGAAAACATTAGGGTTCACTTAAATGTGAATGCTAAACCTAACAGTACTTTAGAACCACAGAAAACGGATATATATATATATATATATATATATATATATATATATATATATATATAAAGTTCACGGGTATTTGGAAGTTGAATGGGTAATGGGTTTAAAATTTTGATTTAGAATAGAAAATCGCACAGTGTACTTCATATGCTAATTTTTTGCAGCGGTGTTTCCAATTATAATTGTCATTTTACAATTATTGGTGCATGTTACCGTGACCTCCTCTCTCACTTCACTGTTCGATGAATGAAGAGTATGCAATTTGGCAACACTGCTGAATGCGTTGCTACAATGGCACAGCTTAGCGGTGGAAACGCAAACTTCGCCTGTCTAATTAACAGACATGTGCGTCTAATTAACTTCGCCTGTCTAATTAACTTCGCCTGTCAGCAAAGACATGTGCGTTGTGTGTGTGTGTGTGTTTCAGCACGCTCTCGTTCACTATTTTGGGTCCGGTTTGACGATTTGATTGAAAATTTACGTAAAACTTGATTCTGGTAATAGCTTGTGCACGTTCATTACCCAACGAAATCCGCTTAACTGTTTCAAAATGGCGGCCGTTTTGAATCTTAAAAAATATATAACTTTTTTTGAAAGTCCTATTTTACCATCGCAAACCGCTTTGAAATTTGCAAACAAATTATTAATTTGAATTTCCGAAATCCATTGACATTTTAAAAAAATGAGTTTGACGACGGTCATGGCGCTAATATATGCAGATTTCAATAGTGATAGTCATTGGAAAAATCAAATTTTCAAAAATCTACAATAAAAATATTTTAGGAAATTCGCTTCCATCACGTCAGCGGAACGGCTAGACCTAAGAAATATTGACCTTGACAATTGCGGCGCTCCTAACTCCTTATCATTATACTAAAAAACAAGTCAAATGTTATCAACTGAGTCAAATTGTAGGTGTTTCAGATTAAAGGAACTAGTAATGACATATGACGCATATTTAAGCTAACAGACCCACCCTTGGCGTATCTAGTTCAATTAAATTATTGATACATTCTACTCCTTCACTGGACAAATTATAAAGGATTGTTAAAAAATCGAATTTCCGAAAATATTTTTCTTCAACTTGCCCTTTTTAATATTCCGATTTTACCATTGCAATCAGCATATATTAGCATTTTAGACTCTCAAATTACCTTGAAATTTCGAAAATAAACCCTGACTGCAGTCAAAAATTTCTTAATTTCAATAGACTATTAAAATTCAAAAAGCCATGCAGCTTTTAACGCTGATTACGATGGTGAAATTGGATTTTCAATAATTTTAAAAGTTAAGATTTAAAATTCCCGCCATTTTGAAACTGTTGAAAGAATTTCGCTGGTTAACGAACTTGTGCAAGCTATTACAAAATTCGATTTGTGTGCCAAGTTTAAATGGAATCGGACTAAAATTGCCAACGTGATCGTGTTAAACACACACACACACACACACACACACACACACACACACACACACACACACACACACACACACACACACACTACACACACACTTACGTACGCACAAATATAAATTGTAACAACCTCAAAAAGTCATCTAGAGATCAGGGAGCTCATTTCAAGCTCCCGGGTCTGGGTCTTATCACGATGGTCGTCCAATGTCTCATTTTTCTAATGAGCACCAGTAGAATTGTCAAATTGTATGAAAAAGGGCCCGGATGTAAGGCTGGATCAATGGTCTACTATTTGTGGTTCATTTTCCAGTGGCAAATTGCTGAATTGCAAAGTGGATTTGTTTGTATGTACACCCGTTCTACGGAAACGAATCTTTGACATTGATGAGAGTCCTTGTTAGTATTGTATTATTCATAGAAGACAGCGTGACAGTGATGGTAGCCAAAATGGACGATACTGTGCGACTAAGGTCGTATCTGTGGTGAGCAAGGTATCGATTATGGCCAAGTCGATACGTGTATTGGATCCGAAAAAGGTTCTTTTCACATCTCGCGTTCACGATTTTGGACATAGTTACTCAATTCGTTACTCAAAATACGTAAACAGTTTCAAAATGGCGGCAATTAAACATTTTTTTCTTAAATATTTTTGAAAAAACATTTCACCAGCGTAATTAGCATTGAAAACTGCGTAAATGAGCATTTTGCATTTTCAAAACTATTAAAATTTAAAAAAATGTGTTGACGGCGGTCAGGGTTCGTTTTTGTATTTTTAATGTATTTTAATGCTGTTCAACATGAACCATAATTTAAAAAAAAGGGTGAGATAAAACAATTATTTTCGGAAATTCGCTTCCATCACGTCAGTGAGACAGCTGCGTTCGACGATTTAAATTTTTTTCTGAAAATTCTTTCAACAGTTTCGAAATTGCGGGCGTTTCAAATCTTTAAAAAAAGTAATAACTTTATCGTTTAATTTTTTTAAAAATCTGATTTCATTATCGTCATCAGCGTTAAAACTTCGTAAATTGAAGTTATGAATTTTCAAAATCCGTTGAAGTTTGATTCAACGACGGTCAGGGTTCTTTTTTCGTATTTTCAATGTAGTTTGAAAGTTTATAGTGTTAATGTATGATGTTTTTAATGCCGATTACAACAAATCGGAAATTCAGTAAAAGGGTAAGGTGAGGAAATATTCTGGGAAATTTGCTTACATCACGTCAGCGAGACATCTGCATGTCGTGATTATTTGAATAGTTGTAAATGAAACATGAATAAAAATTTTAAATAAATTTTACAAAAATAAAACACTAAAGTTCTCACGGACAATTGACTCAACACCGTAAGTAAATTGCGCCATCAAGGTCGTAGTTTCGAGAGTTAGTTACTGTCGTAAGAATCACCGTAAACTCCGATCTTTTGTTCTCGTTAGTCTAACTGGCACACATGATGAATGCTATAGAAAAAAAGACTAATAAATAAGTGTTCAAATTAACACCAAGTAAAACTTTGGGTACATATTTCAAAAATATTTCGGTTCCAAAACTACTGACAAAGAAATAGCCATAACTTACTCAGATGTCTTGCTGACGTGATGGAAGCGAATTTTCAGAAATAATTGTTTTTATATTACACTTTTTTTGAAAATTTGATTTCACCATCGTAAAGTGCATTGAAAATTTGCCCGTGCTCAAATCTGAATTTGAACATCTCTTCACATTTTGAAAATGATTACCCTGGTAAAACCAGACATTCAAAAAAAGCGAAAGATAACAGATTTTTCTGTGTAACATACTTGTCTAAGATTTTACCAAAATAGTTTTGAACCATTTTTTTTTTTTTTTTTTAATAAACAAGTTAAGGACCCGTCAAAAAGTAATCTAGAGGTCAGGATCGGCGCTTATTTCAACGTTTCGAATCTGGTTTCATGAAGGCTACTACATGAGATTACACAAACTAACTGATTTTGTTGAATTTGAGCATGTAGATATGGTTTAGCCATATTTTTTAATTCTGTACAAAAATGTGTTTTTTAAATACAATTTTTGGTCAGAAAAACTGTTAAAAAATCTAATTTATCAAAAAAGGGTTTCGTGATTTTAATCAAGTGTTTCCAATAAGTAGCTTACTCAAATAAAATATTTAAAACAGATACAGGAATTACTTAATATAACATATGATATCAACAATAAGAGTCCATGCTAGAATTACAGATTATAAACGAATTAAACTTAGAATAATACAGCGGCATCTATCGGATTTTTAGAGAACTATGATAACTAATATCTAATAACTGTAAAATAAAAGAACATTATTAACTACAGTAAAACACTGTTCTTTTGCATTAAGGTTGTGCGATCAAAAAAACAATTATGAATACTTTGGCTTAAAATAACTCACACATGTTTGGAGACACGTTATTTTCATATATAAATTTTAAAAAAATTTTTAGCGTTTGGGGGGGGGTATTAAATGGCCTTTTTTGTGTTTTAGTCAATCCACACCCACGTGTAAACGGAAGAAGCAATTTAAACCAAACTTTGGGGTTATATGTTACTAAACATGCCCAATACCTCAATTACCCTCATTTTGTCATATCGGACATTTTTTAAAAAACTGTTTTTTTTAAATATAAAAAAAATATTTTTTTATTGAATCAAAATTTAAACTTCATAGCGAGGTGCAGATAGGTTTGAAGGTTATTTTCCAAAAACATATCTGTTCTATACGAAATCGTTTAGCCGTGGGGGTGATACATGGCAAGACCCATATCAATCAATTGTTAAAATTATATTTTTATGAGTTAATACTGTAATGTTTACAATTAATTTTTGTTCCCATTTAATTCAAACTTATCACTGTATTCGAATTTCATAGTAACTTAAACAAGTTCGTTAACCAGCAAAATTCGTTCAACAGTTTCAAAAAGGCGGCCATTTTACATCTTTACAAAAATGATAACTTTTTAATGTTTGCCATACAGTTAAGTTTAAAGTTAATTTTACTTCTAAACTCTCTGATAAAATTTTAAATCCATAACAATCAAATAATAATTAAGTATTATGAAAACATTTTTTTTGTGGTTACGATAAAAATGTTTTCTTTTTTTAAGCCAAATAATTATTGTAAATAAGAAGAAATCTATATAGCCACTTCACTTCTAACTGAAAGAACGAAGCTTGAATTATCATTACTGCGATATCTATCGGACTTACACAGAACTAATATAAACTTTATCTGTAATAACTCCTAAACACAGAACAATTTAAAGTAAAAATTCTTTTGCAATATATTGTGTACAATGCTAATTAGTGAATTCCCGTCTAGAAATGTGATATTGAAGCAGCCATCATGGTAAGCGCCAACCCTGGGACCATGAAATGAGCGCAGATTCTTAAATCCCTCTTTTTTAGAGATCATTAAAAATCATATGCTAATATACAAGTATTCATCTAGCTTTTGCAATTTTCATTCAATTTGATACAAATGTGACATAGGATTTGAGCCTGGTAATAGTTTCAACAAAATCTGTTCAACCGTTTTAAAATGGTGGTCATTTCAAAACCTTAAAAATAACAATTTGTTTATCTAACAGGCCACTTTACAAAAAATCTAATTTCGTTGTCGTAATATGTGTTAAGGTTTGCATAAATTTAATTTTCCAATTCCATTGAAAACATGTAAATGAATAAGACATATTTATATCAAATGACGATGTTTTAAACACTTTCCAAGTTTTCCTTCCTGAAATGACAACTCTCAACAAAGTAAACCATTTGAGAAAATAGTCAGAGTATTTCGATAGTAATGCATCACTTGCTGCTATTGAAGCTGAATACACATTGTGGTGTAATATAACAATGTCAATTAAGAAAGGATATTGAGGTACTGAAAATTTTGGAACTGTGAGAGAAAACATATTATCAGCCAATCAGTTTCCTTCAGACTGTGTTAGGTAATCTATCAGTAATAACATGCAGTGTGGAAGATCGTTTTTTAAACATAAAAAGGGCAAAGAATGTGTCTAAAAGTTTGATGACAGATCAGATTGAGTGCATTAGCCATCCATTTTACCAAAACTGATAAAATGACTGGGGACCGAAATGAAGACTTGCTATATATTAAAATGGAGTAAAAAAAAAATAACATGAAAAAAATGTTTAATAAATTAATTTTTAATTTGTAAACAGGCTTCGAAAAAATATTTTTAATGTAAACAAATAAACCAAACTTTTATTGTAATTCATTCAATTATAGCTATTAGTATTTCTTATTAGAAGAGAATATGCATTCTCAGCATCTCAAGGAATGCAATATACAAACTCAAGTGGCAGAACAATACAAAATACATATAAAATTATTTTGTCAGAGCAAAAGACATACAACAAAAGTTGGAAGACCTGAAAGAGACAAACAGTGAGTGCCTGGTCACTGCTGGTTATACAGAAACTAATTATCAATTCAGCACTTCCGAAGTTACAGAAATGATAGACCTGTTGCATGATCCTTGTGTAATTGCTTCACAGTGTGTGATGTAGCTTTGATAAGAGAATGAATGAATGATGGAGAGACAGTGAAAAATTCCCCTCCATACTGTTATAACTGGACATGCCAAATGTAACAATAAATAAAAATGTCTCCTGTATGGTCTCCTCTCCTGCATCAAAGCTAGGTTGGCTACATCTTGACCCAGGCTTAGATTTTTCTTTTTGTATTTGAACCATCACCACAGTGTAAGATATTCTGTAATTCAGAAGAAGCAACTAAATCACACATTCTTCTGAACTGCATTCCCCCCATATCGCCAAAAGATAGAATTGAGCGAATATTACATCAATACCAGGGTATTATGTCTACACTAATCAATAATAGACTATGGAGGCGGGCTTGTAAAACATTCAAGAGATGCTGTCTGGTTGGCGTCACCTGAGTCCAGATGTACGTAATAAAGTGGCAGATTGAGTGAATCAAGCATAACAGGAAAGTCACTTAAGGTCTCAACTCCTTTGTTCTAATGTATTAATGTATTTGTACTTAAATTTTGACACGAGTGAGTGTTTTAAGGTTAACAGATGCTGAAGAATACATATATCACTGTACGTAAACTTCTTTGATACAAATGCATAAGTAAACAAACATAGTATGAACAACTTATAAGGAACAGAGTAGTTGGTTTTTGCTTTTCCCCATATTGACAATTGATTATAATTAGCTGATATTAAATCAATACAAAAAACTTACTGATAGTTTGTTAATAACATAAGATAAAATTATGTAAAAGTCAAGTTCCTCTACGTTTAGCAGTTTAACTTCTCATTAATTAATGTTATCAGCAACAGACATCTGTGATAAAGGCGCAACTTGTTTATCACTAGCATACATTACAAATTTATTAAGAGCACAACAGCTTGGCCTGAATAAAGTTTTTGCCTATTAAGTTTATTAACAATTATTAAGAAATATTAACAAGTTTATTAAGAATTATTAACTTTGCTTTAGTTTTTAATTCTTCACAAATGAAATCTATAACAATGTTGAAAACTTTGGTTATGTTCATATGTTCTATACAGGACTAATATTAATTGTTTTGACACCTTAAGATTCATTGTATTTTTCTGTTATACCTGGTGGCTAAAACTGATTCCTATACAGCTTTCCAGTAATTAAAAGATTCATTCTTTCTATCTATAATATGTTAAATTAAAGTTTAAAAAAAGTTTATCTTTTTCTTAAAAAAACATTTTATAATTTTTAATTTAAAAAATACTTTTTAACTTAAAAGCATTTGTTTTTATTGGAATTTTATTTCTTTGTAATCATAGGTAAAATACTGTTAAGAGTTCATCATGAATACATAGATTCAAATAAAAAGATCTCCTTTTGTAAATAATTGAGACCTTTCAACTGTGATTTCCACCCACAATATGTTAAGTTAGGTTAACTAGTACATTTAAAAAAAATAACATTTAATTTAAAAAAAGAATCTTGTAAATTGAAGCCAATGCTGTTTTTGTTATAATTTTAGTTCTCTTTAGCCATAATAACAGAAAAGACCTAAATTGTTCTTTGATAACTCACCAATGTTGTAAAAAAAATGTTTAGACATCGATATAACCGAAAAAAATTATTTAATTGTATTAAATACTCAAAATATAAATGATTTAAAATAAACAATAAAAATAAAACAATTTATCATTTAATAACTTCTTGTGTATTTAATTTTTTAATCACAATAATCTATTAAAATTAGCACGATAAGTCATTCAGTTTCTATTTATGTAAATCATCCTTACTTAACCAGTCTTGTTACAATATGTTCGGTCTACATTAAATAATTCTTTCTAAACCTGTTTACACTTTGCATGGACCGAAACTAAGTTTACATCACTTGACAATTAAACCCTAAATATTTCCAGTACTAGAGCTGCCATGACTAGGCCACTTATGTAACAAATTGTCGTTACTATTTTAGATCCCAAGATAACGCTATTTATGTAATGATGACTGTGATATATCCATAAATTTGTTATAGCCATCAGTTAGTGGCAAAGTCCCTTTGGCATTTCATCTTTTATATCTTGTAAGTGTCATGGTTATTTTAACATAATTTAACAAAGTTTCATGATTAGGTTTTGTAAATAAATTAATAATCACTGCAAACAGCTATTAACTTAATTTTCACTGATGTTGTGAAAGCGAATTTACAAAAACATACTGTTTATCTAAGTATTTTTTGTTTTATTTAACCATTATAATTAATTAACATTAAAAATATGCATATTTTAGCAATTTAAACTTTCAAATTACATTGAAAATACAAAAATTAATCCTGACCAACATCAAAATTAAACTTCTTAATTTCAACAGATATTCATAATAATAATTTGTGGAATTACTCTGGTTATGGTGGTTGAATCAGATTTTCAAAATATTTTAAGACAAGAAAGGTATGCATTTTTAAATATTTTTAATGACTGTCATTTTGAAACTGTTGCATAAATTTTTCTGGGTAATTCACTGGTCAAAGCTATTATCAAAATCGATTTTTTAAAGCTAGAATCAAATTGAACCAAAAATTGTGAATATGAGAATAATAACTTTGTTTACACACACACACACACACACACACACACACACACACACACACACACACACACACACACACACACACACACACACACACACACACACACACACACACACACACACACACACACACACACACACACACACACACACACACACACACACACACACACACACACACACACACACACACACACACACACACACACACACACACACACACACACACACACACACACACACACACACACACACACACACACACACACACACATATATATATATATATATATATATATATATATATATATATATATATATATATATATATATATATTAAGACGAAAAGCATATTGAGGCTATTATTGTCTTCCTAAATGTAAGTGTGAGTGTAAAGTGTTAAAGTGGTAAGTGTAGAGGGGGAGAGAGAGAGAGAGAGAGAGAGAGAGAGAGAGGGAAAGAGAGAGCGAGAGAAAATGTCCCGTAATTGCAATACATGCGTACACCTGTCAGTCTGGATTTCTGATTTTGGCCACCAAACAGCATCAGACTCCGTGTCTCCACAAAGAGACATCTGCATGCTCTAAACAACCATTTGCCACTATCGATGACCCATTGCTTGTCGATGGCATTGTTACAGCTGTTCTTGTTGAATGAATGACTTTCTTTCTAGGGTTACTATTGTACTGCAGCCTTTTAGATCTATTGTGCCTTCCTTCTATATTCCTGAGACGCTTAGTTATAGTGCCTTCTCCAGTAATAATCTCTTCATAACTAGAGAAAGTGTGGTAATTTTGAAAATATTAATTACTAAATAAATTCATTTACAAGCCCCTTTGATTCAAGGGAGTTCTTCAGTGTGTGTGTGTGTGTGTGTGTGTGTGTGTGTGTGTGTGTGTGTGTGTGTGTGTGTGTGTGTGTGTGTCCTTTACGCATTCCTAATCAAAGACTTGATATATCTAACGGTTACTGAGTTATGAGAATTTTAATGCTTAAAAAAGACTTCCTTTTACCATTTCCCAGTTGGTAGCTTGCAAGCCTTTTTTAGACACTGATTTTGCTCCTGATGTATAAAATTAGCAATATCAAATAGTATAAATTCTAGGATTTAGAGAGAATTCAAGGTGGATAACTCCCTTACTTCTAAATAATGACTTTTCAATTCATTATTTTTAGGTGCTTGTAGATGCTTGCTTTGCTCATTCCTTTTGAAATTCTCCTCCTTACTTTTGATTCTTATCATGGAGGTTGTGCCCCTTTTTTATCTGACCAGCCTTTTGTTGAGCAGTGAGTGCCCGCTCATTCAATTTACATTCTTACTCACGGGAACATGAGTAGCTAAAAAATGAAGTCTGCCAACACAGAGCTTTGCATGCATGAGTACACTGGCAGGATTCACAAACAGATTTTTACTCCTGTATCATTCACTCCATCAGCATGGGTTGCTTTACAATTTAGAATTTGCCAGATTATGTAGAGTAGTGAATGTGTGTATATGTGTGTGTTGAACAGGTGAATGAGAGTAGTACAAGCTAGAGGTACAGTGGGATCGCTAAATCCATCATCTGCTGTTTCAGCTGCTTCCACCACAATTGTGAATCGTAATGACTGGAACAAGAAAAACCAACATACATTAGATGATGGCAAAAGTGTGTATATTACTGTTTAAGTGGTTGATGAGAATAGTGATGTTCAGTTAAGTAATGAAGAGAGAGTCATTATGAGACAAATACTTATTCTGAACAACAGACGCATTGTACTTACAACAAACAATTTGAAAATGTACTATTAAACATATAAATGACACAATTTTCAAGGTTTATTGTGTAAAGATAAAGATTGCACTTCATATCAGCCAGGGGGCAGAGCTCCTCAGTAAAATGATAGTTTCATTAAAAATGTTATCCTTTCTATCACCCTATACAAGTAATTGGACACACAGCCAGTAATTTGTAAAATTAAATATTGTAAAACCAAGAGGAAAAATAAAGAGATCAATTAGGCCTACTCTCAAAATCATTCCCAATCCATAACATCCAAACAAATAAAGTAAAAATTCAAATAGAGTCAGTTATTTAGACTATAAGATATATGTATCACAAACATTATATATATTAGCGAAACATCATTCCGAAAGTTCATTCAAACATAAAGGTGCAAAAATTTCAAAAAATTGTAATATATTTTTGTTTAATTTTCACTACTTTTTTAAATTATTCTATTAATTTATGAACATTTGCATGAGTGTGCTAAGCACTCTAGTTGTTGTTATTTTGATTTTATTTTATTCAAACTTGGCACAAAAATTGATTTTGCTAATAGTATAGACAAATTCATTAAACAGAAAATTCTCTGTAACTATTTCAAAATATCAATAGTTAAAATTCTTAAAAAACTCACAACTTTAAAAAAAATCTGTTTTCACTATTGTAATCAGCAATAAAATCATGATAAAAATTAACACTAAATTTTTTGAAAAGTTAAAATAATAATTTTTGCAGATTTTAACGCTAAGTACAATAGTGAAATCAGATTTTCAAAAACAAGCTCTTGATTTTTACTCGTTCATTTTTGTATCATTATTGTAATACATAAATATGTTTGCATATTAAATAAAACATTTGTTTATGTGACAACGTTATTCAAATGTTTTACTTTTTGGAAATTCACTTGCATCTCTTCAACGAGACAGCTGCATGCTAAAAGTTTTTTTAAAACTAATTAAGCCTTATCAAACATAAACTGATAAGCTTTCAACATGCACGCTCCAGAAATAGTAGCTGAAGACCTTTTAAGACTTTGGATCGCCTAATTCTTATCACTAATAATTGTATTGTCTTCTCTAATATATTTTTATGTTCCATTCTGTCCGAATCAAATCACGTGGCCTTGACTTCAAATAACATTATCTATTTGATGATTGTTTCTGTGATAAATCTAATTTGTTAGTCCAGTATAATTTATATTTAATTTATTGTTAACAATTCGCAATTTGTAAATTTTTAAATATCAAGTTGTGTTTGAAATTAATAGGTAATTTAAGTTTAGGTGGATGTAGTTTTTTTAAATTTTGGGTGAAAAAGTAATGAAAACGAATTTAAATATACTTCTAGAAATAAGTTTTACGTCCTGTTAAAACCAAGCTCTCATATAAGGTATGGATGACGACAAATCGCCCAGTGAAAATGGTAAGTCTATTAAGGGAGAAAATATTGTTAGTTTATTTTTCAAAATTTCTACATTACACCTTCAAAAACTTTCTTAATCAATTAAAAAAAAGGTTTGATAGAGTTTTAGTAATATGACAATGATAACATCTATACATTATGTTATAACCGTTTCTGTTGTTAAAAATCCATAAAAGTTGCTTCAACATATACTGAAATAATGACAACTTTTTATTAGGAGTTATTTTTTAACGAAATTACAGAATAAAATTGATAATTAGTTTAATTGTAACAATAGAATATCTAACAAAATTGTTAGGAGATAATTAAAATGGTTCCATTAAATTACCACAATTGTACATCATGCATTCCTAAAAAACATTATTCCTTGTAATTAAATTGAATAAATTATTGACTTACAAAATCTAGTTAGGCTATTATAATTAACTTGAAAACTAATAAAAATTATTTCATTTTATTGTATTGACAAATATAATTTGTTTGTATGAAAATATTTACTACATAGAAAATAAATTTGAAATGCACAGAGGAATACAGCTTATCAAACTTTTTTTGGGTAAATTTTACAGGAATCGAAGTGCAGATGGAAAGTGAAAAACAGCGTCTAGTACACAAACAGAATCCTCGTGTCTCAGCTAATATTTTATCAGCACTTACTTTCAGGTATTATTAAAATATAAATAATTATTATAAATAAAATCTATTTAGCAATAAATAAGAAGTAGTTTAGATTGCAAAGAAAATCTAATAAAATATTGTAACTTTAGGTATTCATATGACTTAAAGGTGTGTTTCAGATAGTTTAATTTCAAAATAATCAAATCTCCTATTAAAATCAAATTTGTAATAAAACACTGGTAATTTATATTATAGCAAAAAAAGATATACAACACAATTTGTAGTTCATAAAATTAAAATAAATAGCATACATTTCTTTTGGAGAGGCTATTAGGGGACACAGTTTTCATAATGTGACACACATAAATCGGGGAGGGGTAAAGGCAATTTGTAGATCTATTGATAATTTGAAGGCTAGTGAAGTTGAAAGGAAGAAAATAATATAAACTAAAATATATCTTTAAAATTAGCTTACCTAAAAGAAAGAAAAGTATACATGCCAACATTAATATGTAGAAATCAACTTGAAAACAAATGTAAGCCTTTAGTTTTAACATAAATTATACAAAAATCACTGAGAAACTAGCCTATAAAAGGAACAGTAAAAAGGCTACACATGTCAAAAACCAAATCAATTAGCAAATTAAAAAAAAATATATTAATGAGAATAAAAATAATAAATAAATGAATAACTATTAATAAAATATTTTTAAATAAATATTATAAAAAATGAATTATATCCAAGTTAATCTTTGAAGAAATAAACAAGATATACTGGATTTTATGTGAAGGCAACAATTCAGAAGTAATCCTCAATTAATACAGAAGAAAGTTTTTAAGTTATGTTTTGTTAGGAATTAAATCTATAATTATTATTATAATAGACAAGAAGGTTGTACAACTGAAAACTGAGCAGCACTTATTAGATTACAACTTTTCTGAAGGTGGAATGAACTAATAAGACATGAAAATGTTACAAGTCTATTCTAAATCAAAATAATGATATAACTAACAAAAACTGTTGAATAAAGTAAATTTAACTCTAAATAATGTTGGCAATATGCATTCTAAATGTTTATGATTTTTTTTTATGTTACACAATAACTTTCCACCATTCAAGTATTTTATTATAGTGGTAACTTAAAAGTATAAAAATTATGTTTCATGCAGTTAATTAGCTATAACAACTGACACAATATAAAAAAGATTTCGAATAACCTTGTAAAGGTTTTTATAAAATAAGGTAAATGCAGAGTACAGTAAAATAGACCAATACATCTAAGAAATTTCTTCTTTTTGAAAATATTTTTTTCTGAATATTATGGTGAAATTCCTTGCAGGACTCGAAAAATGACTGATCTTTCCTTTTTTTTAATCGATTGATTTTTTTGTCTTATTAGATAGATTTAGGCACAGTGTAATTATTCTGTATTTTATTTTCCTTTTATTAATAAACTTCTTTGCACAACTTTTTTTTTATTTTAAGGTGTTTTCATTCCTTTGAGACTCCCATCTTGTTCAGTAATTAATAATCAATTCTTATCTCACTTGACTTGAACTATGTATTTGTAAATAAATAATAAGATTAACATGTTTAACAATAAACTACAATATAGATTTGTGTATTATTTCTGGAGTTAAGTGATAAACAACATGTCTTAGATAATCTGAAATAAAACTATTATTTCACATAAATTAACTTCCATAGTGCTTATATAATATAATAGTGCAATTATAAATTTTCAAAAAATCATAATGGTCACTTTTTGACATTTTTTCAACATTCAGAAAAACGTGTTCAGTATTTTAATTGAAATAAAGTCAGATATTAGTGCTTTCACTATTCTTTATTATTACTGAAAATAAACAGCCAAATTTTACTAATAATTATTATTGAAATTGTTACTGCATAAATTGATAACTTGTTTAGATTTTATATAAGTTTATAGTTTTAAAAACTATAGTTCATAACTCAGGACTATTTTTAAATTTTACAAAAAAAAATTGAAGCAAATTTTCAGTTTAGAAAATTGTTTTTAAACATTTTGATCACATTTTACTGAAATTTAGCCTGCCCAGATAAAATTTAAAAAATTTAGTTTAGGAGTTATCAAACAAAACCTGAAAATCTGCCAAATTATTGAAAATTATATTATATATCAGATTTTGTCCGAAATTTGGTAACATGTGAAGATCCATGAATCTAGTTAGCAAATCTCTGGCAGGCAGTGATCTGAAATTTTTAATGTAGGTGGAAAAAAGGTTGTCAAAGCCAGATTATAAAAATTTCTAATTAGATTTTTTTAAGAATATCAACTGAAAATTATATCTATTCATGATGAAAGGGTTTGAATTTCATGGACAACGTTGTGCGGGTACTTCTAGTTTGAAATAAAAGAAATTTATGAATAAGAAACTATGGTTCTTCATATATGACCAAAGTTTAGGTACAATCTGATGAACCAATTTTGAGATAATTATTATCACCTGTAGTTTCTGAACTGAATTTTCAGGAAATAACCAAATTCAAGAAAGTTTATGCATTATTAGTATCACTGAGAAACTTGACCTGATTATTTAGACATATTAAAGTAGCCTATAAAACATACCTATAAAGGTAATTTAAAAATAATAGATTAGTAATAAAAACAAAAATAATAAATAAATGAACAATTATAAATAAAATATTTTAAAATAAATAGTATAAAAAAGTGAATTATGTCCAAGTTAAGCTTTGAAGGATAGAAAGGAACAATTCAGAAATAATACTCAATTAATTCAGAAGTAAGTTTTTGGTTATGTTTTGTTAGTAGGAATTATACTACTAAACAACAACCTTTGTACACTATAGCCCACTAATGTGTATATTTATCCTTATTATATCTTCATTTAATTATTTATTTTTATTTTTTTAGTACTTTATTACTGCAATAATGATGGAAATGTTTTATTTATAAATTAATTGTATTAAAAATATTACACGTTATGTTAATAAAACTTTTTTTTTTAAATAAACATTTGAATGCAATTGTTAACACATTACTAAAACCTAGTGTCTGAAGGTGTATTCCACTTACTTTTTTGAACTACACTGCCCTGTCAAAAAATTATATTACCTCCCCCACATTTGTTAAATGTAAGCTAACACATTTCGTTAAAGTGTTTTTCTAATGATGAATATCTTGTTTAAAAAGAAAGCAGAACAAGGAAAATTATAAAAAATGTATAAGGAGAAAATGTAATAAACCAGCCTTCTATTTTTAAATTGTTACTTGATGGAATATTATTATTATCTGTGTATATGGAAACAATATAATTTGTGTTGAAAGTATAGATCTTAAAACAAAAAGTAGCAACTACAACTTAAGCCTGGAAGTTTAGGCCTATGTTACAATCCTAAACTAAAAACAAATAGCCAATGCTCAAACCTCATACACTGAGCTGCCAAAAATAAATTTTAAAATTTTAAAATAGGCTTGCGCCTTTGGTTAAATAGATATCTTATCCATACCTTTGAAATTTTATATACAGTTTCTAAGTATAAAAATTAAAGCAAATTTTCAAATAAACAATAATAACTAGCAACCACCTTAAGAGATTAAAACATATCCGGCATGTCCGAGGTAGCTATATCACCGACTGTATCTCTGAATGTGTTCACTTAAGACTACTGTTTCATGATTACAGTTACTTGCCATAAGCATTAATGTAATCGTTGATTTCTCGACCTTATTAGTCTAACTGGTGTACATTATATAATAATTATGGAAAAATATAGAATGTGGATATATTATACACTTGATTTAAATATCAGAAACATTTATAATACATTTTCTTTTTTCCAGCTGGACTTTTAAAACATTTTGGAAAGGATATAAACGTGACTTGGACCCTTCAGACTTATACACTCCTTTGGAGGAACATACATCTAGTTTGCTCGGTGATCTTTTAGAAAAGTAATATATTTTCTATTTCCTATTTTTTTTTTATGTATTACCCCTTTTCACCTGTAATAGTTTGTTTTTCTAACTATTTGTCTGTTTCAATATACAAAATAATATAACCTATAGAAAGTATGGTGATCATAAAAAGACCAATCTTCAGATTTTTATGGACATTTATGTTTTCAAGTATCTGTAATAAAGAAAGTAGTTTTACTTGGATGTGTGTGTGGGGGGGGTGTATCTGTCTGTTAGTAACACATATCTTAGGTCTGACAAATCACTGTAACGCCTTTGTAATGCCTAAACTCAGGAAAAATATAGGCATTTATGACAAAAAATATTTAGAAGTAGTTAAGAAGTAAAATCTTAAGGGTAAAAATATGTTTTTATTTATCTATATAGTGTGGTGTATCACACTAGATAAACTAGGTAAAAAATAATCACTGAAAACTAAAATTAATACTTATGCCTAACATACATATAGTTTTTTGCACATAAAACATCTATGTAGACTCGCCAGACTTCTCCAAAAATTTAAGTTTTCATGTCTTTCTTTCCTTTAATTATTAAAAAATAGGTCAGAAAATTTTTCAAACCCTATTTTGGGAAGAACAAATTTTTAAACATAGTTTGCATCAAAACAAAAGACAGGTTTTGAAATTTTTTCTATTAATTTTTTTTTGTATTTATGAACCCAAACAAAAATTGCTTTTGATATATTCTCCAACAACTTTAAAAGGTTTTTTTACTCAGCTCGACCTTTTCAGTGCGGGTAAAAGTAATTTAAAACAATTCAAAAGTCATTTTTATGTTTGGACATCAAATATGTTTAAAAAAGTACACTTAAATCATATGCTACAAGCAGAACAGTCCACATCGCATCAGGATAGATGACAATGGTCATCTGTACATCATGTTAAGTCTTCTTTTCGGCTTAAAAGGTTCTCCATCGTCTTCTGATTTATGAAGTCTTTATGAAGAGCTTCTATTTTTTCTGTTGTTCCACAGATTTTGATCCAATTTCTTCTCTCTCATTTCCTTATCAATTCTCTCTCTCCAACTAAGTCTCAGTCTTCCTCTTTTTCTATGATTATGATGTTTCCATTTTAGCATCTGTTTGGGAAGTCGATTTTCGTCCATCCTTTGGACATGGCCAAACCATCGAAGTTGTTTTGCTTAATGTCATCAACAATGGGTATGCTCCCATCCATGATTTCATTGATTCTTAAATATTTTACCTTTTCTTATTTCAACTGGCCTGTGGCTCTTTGCCAAAAGTCTATTTCTGTAGCTTCAAGACATTTTTTTGCTTTTTGTTTGAATAGCCATACTTTGCTTTCATATGAGATTATACTTTTTGTAATTGTATTGTATACTCTATGTTTTATTTATTTTTGATATACGTTGATCCCATATGATGCTGTTCAGTATCCTTATTGCTCTTCTTCCCTAGGTGTTTTGTTCATTTATCACTGTGTCTAATAGTTCATCCATCACTTGTAATTGCCATTCCTAAATACTTGTAAGTTGTACACCCTTTGATTTGCGTGTTGTGTTTCAGTAGAAAATTCGTGCTCTACCCTCAATGCATATGTACTCTATTTTGTTTAGGTTTACCTCAAGTTCTCAAATATCATATTGCTCTATTAATTTTCTACTCATATATTATCTAGATTTTAATATACTTTTAACATCTGTGCTATAACTATTTGGTAATCTGCAAAGCAAAGGGTCTTCATGTTAATAAATAGTTTAAATTTGAAACAAAATGCCTACGGCCCTTCAGTGTATGTTTTAAAGCTTGTGTTTTACTATTTTATTATTAATTCTTATAATTAACGTTAATTAATAATAATTAATAGTTAACAGTAATAATTAATGTTATTAATAATAATTAATAATTAATTATTATTTAAAGTCAATGTTAAACTTTTCTTCCAATCGCAGGAAGTGGAAGTCAGAATGCCTGCTAGCGCAGAGAGAGGAAAGAGCTCCAAGTTTACTTCGCGTAATTTTCCAAACATTTGGTCTTCAGATTCTGATGTATGGTGTCATATTAGCTTTTATGGAAATTATATTCAGGTTTGTTTAATGCTACCATATTGTTAAGGTTGTTTAGGACACTATATAACGCTCACAGATTAAATTTATTCTGCAAATATAATTATGTTAAATACAATATGTTCAATTTCAAACTGTAAAGTAAAAACACAACCTTAAGTAGATAGATCTTAAAAAATATCGTCACTTTTTTATACTGTAAAAAGTACAGTACTTTCATTAATGAGATTCGCTTAAACAGCTGATTTTAACCAACACTGCAAGTGATGTTTCTTTATTATGTGATTACGTAACGAGGTTAGAAGCATGACTACTGGGTGGGATTAATTTAATCTGTTGTTAGGAACCAAAAACAAACAACATATATCTCAATACAACTATTGCAGAACTTTACAATGGGTGAGAAACTTCTTAGCTTTAATTGACAGTCATTTTTGTGCAACTATTAGAATCAGATGGTGTTTAACAAGGTAAAATGTCTTAAATATACTTCATGGCCTCTATAAATATTTATTCATACTTTGAGAGATCAAAAATAAAACTACTGTGATTTTTAAATTTCAATGTGATCACATGTGATTATCTGGTGGAGGAAACTGAAGTGAGTAGCTAATGATGGGCTTAGCAATCCTACCGTACCTCTAGCTCGTACTATTTTCACTCATCTTCTCAAGGCACACATATTCACTACTCTTACATAGCTTGGCTAACTCTAAAGTGTAAGGTGGCTCGTGCTGATGGAGTAATTGACATTGGCCTAATGGTTTATCAAACAGAGCACTGGGTTATCTGGTGACTTCCCAGTGTATCTCAGCTTTGTAATGCATGAAAGGCTCTAATGAGCAGATGGACAGATCTCCTTTCCTTAGCTATTTGCGTGTGTTTTCATGAGTAAGAATGAGCGAGATTTTGCCACACAGCAAAAAGCTTGCCAGATGGAGTAAAACCTCTTTAATAAAGGTTAAGAGAAAAAAAATTGAAAGATAATTAGCAGAGCAAGCACCTCAATATGAACCAAGAAGTCACCAATTAAAAGCGGTAGAGCTATCCACTCTGAATCCTCTCCAAATCCTAAATCTTTTGGAGAGACTAGGACTGGAGAAGGTGCAGTCTCAAGAATATAGAAAGGAGACACAATAGATCTACAAAGACCACAGTACAATTGTAACCCTACAAATTCACTCATAAATGTGATTAGAAAATCACAAAAAAAATTAGAAATCATGTGATCTTATATGTGATCTTCACATGGAAATCTCACATGTATTTTCATCTCACATGTAATCTCCACATGGAAATCTCATGTGTATTTACATCTCACTTGTAATCTTGTCATGGAAATCTCACATGTAATCTCTACAAGGAAATCTCATGTGTATTTCTATTTCACGTGTACTCTCCACATGGAAATCTCCCATGTATATCAACTAATAGTTTCACCTTTGCATATTCTTTTTCTTGTTTTTAGTATGTAACATAGTCCTAGACATCCAGGCAACTTAGTTATTTTAAGTTAAACACTTTAAAACAAAATTGATCCATATACTTGTTTCCATATTTAAGAAAACGGCAAATGTTTGAATAAACAGTAATAACATGAATATTCCACCATAACGTAGTCATTTTGAAAAAAAAACAGATTATCCAATGCAGTTATAACAAAGTCCACTCGTTAATTTTTTCCAATGTTTTGTTAATTTTAAACATAATTTGCAGGGTATCTCAGCCATTATTCATTGGAGCACTTCTAGATTATTTCCATCATAACACTGAGGTCACTAAAAATCAGGCATACCTACATGCTCTGGGAATAATCATGTGTTCTGTAGTTAGTGTTAGTGTTATTCATCCGTTCATGATGGCAGTAATGCATATTGGCATGAAAGTGAGGCTGGCTTGCTGTTCACTCATTTACAGAAAGGTTAGTTGAGCATATAATATGTTGTAGCTAATGTAGAAGATTGTACTTGTAATTTCAAAATTTCAGGATATTCAAGACACAATTATATGGAATACATTTAGCTAAGTTCTGGCATATCTGAAACAATGGATTAAAATTAAATAAGAAGAAAGTTTATTTTTTTGTTATTTCTTTGATGATAAAAATAGGCCTGTTGTGTGTAATTTACTGTGGGTATAATGTAATGTAAAAATACTTCAAAATCGTAAAAAAATTATTTTTAACAAGCATCATTAGATGATACCTCTTCCACTATATTGTATCGACTAACCATATAACACACATGTACCAAACAAAACAAATAGCTGTGTAGTGGAATGAGTGACTTGATTGCCAGGCACTAATAATGCAGTTAGATTTTTGTTTATAATATCAGATTTGTATATAAAGCAAGGCTTCTGTGTTTATTTTTTTAAAAGAGACAGTTTAAAAGCAGTACATTGGACTATCATGTTGTTTATTATTTTAAAGTAAAGGTACTGTACAACTTTTGTTTATTACATGTTTATATTTAACACTTAGTGTATGTGTTGTATGTCTAAGGGGTCAAATCTTTTTTTCAAAACTGATTTTTTGACCATTTTCTCTTATTGAATTCAGCTGAAACCATAAAGATGTATTTTCAATGGCAATGCAATTTGCAATCATAAAAATTATACAATTATCAACTATTTACGATAAAAAAGTTATGCACTGAGGGCAGGATTTGAGCCTGCACAGGTAGAACCCAACTCATAACCATGCATGTTGATTTCATATTAAATTACTGATATAAATTTATAAATATAAATCTTGCAAACACATTCAAAACAATTTTGTGGTTAGCCTAATAGAATTTGTGGAAAGCTAAAAGTAGAAAATAAATTCAAATATTTTTTTTCAAGCTAAATATTTTTTTTTAATAAACTAAAAAGTATAAAATAATATTTATATTTTTTAAATTTTTTTATTTAAATCAAATGAAAAAGTGTAATAATAAGCTGAAATGTATTAAAAAAAAGCAAATAATTTTTGTCTAACCATGATCTGAGAACCTGGGTAATGTAAAATTATTAAGTCTAAAAATAAAACTTGGGGCACTCACCATATTGATTTCTCTATATATATATATATATATATATATATATATATATATATATATATATATATATATATATATATATATATATATATATATATATATATATATATATATATATATATATATATATATATATACATATACATATACTAATAAGAAATTAATTATGATGAGCAACCACACTTTTATATTTAGCCTTAATCCTTATATTACTCAGATCCACACATCCCAGTTAGAAAAAAATTATTTTCTCCTTTTTTGTGCATTTTAAAGTATCAGCTAATTTTATACTTTTCATTCCATTTAAAAAAAGATGTTTAAAGAATATTATTAATAAATATTATTTTTGCTTTATTTTTAGTCTTCTTAATTAAACATTATATTTGTATTTACGTAATGTAGGCCTTAATAAACACCCAAAAATATGCTACTGGCCTTTACTGCAACAAAACAGGGGTAATAGTTGGGAACTCTTTTTGACTCACAAATCATGCTCACTTGAGGCAGCTTATAATAATGTTATTTGATGTCTCAGGCTCTCTTTAAATAAGGTTTTTGTGGTGTTCCTTCTTATATGAAATTTTGTTTATCTTAATGGGTCTGGTTTCCCATCAAGTTCGGATATTTGATTCCCTAGTGTAGTAGTTTCTTCTCTAGAAGAAATAACATACATGCAAGAAGATATATTAATCAGCGGTTTTGGATTCTAAAGGGTAATAAAAATGTGTTAGTATAACAATAATTTTTATAAAACGATTTTCTGAATTCTGAAAAAATGCCATACATGAAAACTACTATACAATATTTTTACTTTTTTTAGCTATTAACGTAAGTTCTGTTAGTGCACAAAAAATATGATTTTATTTAATCTTGGCTCAAAAATTAATTTTATAATAGCTTAAACAAGTTAATTACGTACAATCTGTTTAGCCATTTTAAAATAGCAGCCATTCAAAAATATTTAAAAAATCATAATTGTTTTGACCTAATATACAGTTTTTTTTAATATGTGATTTCACAGTTGTGATTAGTGGTGAAAACTGCATTTTTAATTTTCACATTTCATTGAAAATACAAAAATAAATCTAAAAATGTATAAAATCAAAAAATGAATACAGCTGGTTCATTTAATCATCATTATTTTTAAAAACATGTCAAATAAAACTACATTAATGCTCTTTTATTTACATAAGTTCACATTTTTTTCAAAACAATAAAAATTTGTGTTATTTCTGTTGCATCTTGTATTAATATTATTTTAATTATTTTAAAGTCATTAAAGCTGAGCAAAACTGCTCTCCGAGAAGCCACCATCGGCCAAGTTGTGAATTTACTAGCCAACGACATCAGCCGATACGACAGTTCTGTTATTTTCTTCCATTACCTTTGGATAGGACCACTACAGACTTTGGTTGTTACTTATTTGTTGTGGGAACAAATTGGAATTTCATCTCTTGTTGGAGTGGCAGTACTGATTAGTATCATACCTTTACAAGGTCAGTTGCATCGCTATAATTAGCACTATTGTTATTCACTAACCATGCAATTAAATTATATTAATGACTACATACACATCCCTTTTTACAAATGGAGGATTTTGAGAACAATAATTAAATATTGTTTAATAGATTGATTTTGAAGCAGATAAATAGATAGATCTTGTTATTACAATAGGTTATTACAACTGATCACATGATGATCACATCATCAGCTTTTACACAACGGCAGTATAATGCATGCAGTATGGAAAATAGAGCTGTCCTTAGTGAATGCAAGATCTGGTGCAAAAAAACATTTTCTTTCCCCAATCTCCCCTCTGTCCCAATCTTCCCTCTGCCCATGAAGCTGCATTCCCACACCATAATATATTGTAAAAAATACTTTCGACTCTTACTAGTCAAATAATATTTATTGCCTTACCAAACAATAACTACGCCTGTGCAATTTTATTACAAAGGAAGGAATATTGTTACTTAGAAATCCAACATATTATGAAAGAATGATTATTTTTTTTTTTAGAGTACATATCTTTGCCTTTCCTAGCTTTAAACACTTTATATTTATTGACGCTATTTATTGACACTTTATATTTATTTATGAAATTTGGAATAATTTCATTTTCAAAACTTTTTACAGTATTATTGAGTACACTAATGAATTTTGAAAATGGAAGTATTCTGAAACGCATCAACGCAAATCATGCTCAAAGCATCATAAAGTGTTTGAAGCTGGGAAAGGCAAAGATATGTACTCTACAAAATTACAACTTTCCTAGTGGAAAATAATGATTACATTTGGAATTTCAAAGTATAATTAACTTCTTAAATAAAAAATATTACTGAGTAGTGAAAAAAACATAAGTACAGTAATTTAATAGGTAGTGTCTAGAAAAATCAAAAAGTCAACTATATCATGAAACAAAAGTAGGCATATATTAGTTTTGCTTAATACCCTTGAAGCAGTAGAATACCATTGCTCTAGAAAAACTGAATGTGCAGTGACCAAATGAATAATAAATTGTGACAATAAATGGAGGAAGAGACAAATTTAATGTTCATTTCATTTTGAAATAAAACTCTTTATGTTTACAATTCATAAAAATTAAATAATTAATAATAAAAAAGAAATAAGCTTTGTCAGATTTTTTTAAATGGTAGTAATAACAACAAATGATAAATAATAAGTTCCTTGCTGCATTTACAACACGCAAATGTACAGGATTGGTCATGGGAAGTGCTGCACTGAGACAGTGATCGTTGCTTGGTGCTGCGTTGTGTTGATGAGAACATAAAGATAATCTTACTTTCAATTGAATAAAACACCAACTGACAGTTTTTGCACAAATATTGTGACTGAAATGACATATGAACACATTCATAACAGTAAAAACTTACTCCAAAATTCTGTGGGCGTGTTTTTTAAGCTATTTGATGAGCTGAGCATTTCAGTTTGAAGTATATTTTGGTTCATACGAGCACCAAACTTCATCTCAACCTAAAATCTTTATAAATGAACATTTTAAATTCTCAAATTTTATTAAAAATATGAAAATGAACATCAGCATTATATTCATATTTTCAGTGTAATTTAAAAAGTTAAAATTGTAATGTATATAGATTTTAATAGTGGTTATTGTGAAATCACATTTTCAAAAAGGGCATGAAAAAAACAATTTTGGAAATATACTTCCATAATTTTGGTGAGATAGCTGCATTCTAAAACTGTTCAATCAAATGTAATAGAAGTGTAAGTAATTTAAATGCACCATTTTTTATACCATAAAGTTTTGTTCAGAAATTATAATTGTAAAAATACTGTATAATATAAAAAAATTTCAGCATGGCTCGGAAAGAAAACATCCAGTATTAGGTTAAATACAGCAATCAAAACAGACAAGAGAGTTCGACTGATGAATGAAATCATTTATGGAATACAAGTGATTAAAATGTACACATGGGAGAAACCATTTGCCAACTTGATTTCAGAGGCACGAAGGTCAGTTTTCATATCATTTGTCAATTTTTTTTTTAATTTATTTTTAAATACAATTAATAACTGCTGTTATCTTTTAACAATTTTTTTTTTTTTTTTTTTTTGGTAATTAATATTACTTGCATTTTGTGCCACGAATACTCCATGAAAAATACTTCTTGTATTTTTGATTGATTTTTACATTTGAAATTGCCCAATCCAAAAAAGTGGTTTTTACCTGGATGTATTCATGACTGTGTTATTGTGTGCATGTATGTGCATGCAATATTTACTTCTTTGTACACATGCATGTGTGATTGTATTTGCTTTTCACTATAGAGTTAAACTAATTGACAGATTTTTATGAAATTTTAAATGAAGGTCTTGTTTGTCCATATTTTAAGCACATTTTTTAAATTAAAAAAGATTTTTGAAGCCCTTTTAAGATTTAAGAAGGTGATAGGATTTTGATTTTCTAGAATAAGTTTTAATGGTTTTGATAAAATTTTACTTAAGTAAAGTCTTCAAATATTGATATAGTCCCAAAAAATCCAATTCAGGAGCTCTTGAAAAATTGGCCTAATTTTTCAAGATAGATTAACCAGATTTTGCTCAATTTTCTGTAATATATGAGTTTTGAAACTCAAGTCACTGTAAGAGTACTGTAAAGCGTATCTGAACTTCGCACCTTAAGGTTATTTAATTCGACCTGCAGTTAATGTCGAACTACCCTTTACCACTACAACACTACCTTTACTACCTTTACCCCTACAACACTGATCCCTCATCCTCATTAATCTAACTGGGATGAAGTATAGACAAGCAATCAAGCAATAAAAAAAATCATATCATTGTAGTAAATTTTAAATAAAGGAATTTATAGTTAAAAATGAATCGGAAAAACTTGACTGCCTTCAGGTTTATTTTGTTTTTTTCCAATTTACAATCAACAATTTGTTTTATTCAAATCAGTATATTTTTTTATTTTAAATATAATGTGATTTTGAGAAATTGCATTGATTTCCCTGGTTTAGATAAATAATTTAATGTGAGAAAATTTATGTAATTTATATTGCACCATTTTCTTTAAAACTACAAAATGTAGTCATTATGATTTAGGTAGACAATGATTAAGGGTCTTAGGAGGATAAGGGCATTGATCTGGCTCTGGATTTTGGCAAGAACAATTGCCCTCCTGAACAACAATAGTGGACTCTGCAATTTCTCATTACTCCAGGGTAGAAAAGGACACAACTAAGTTGTTATTTAAAGTGTTATTTGAAACATCAAAATGTAAATTTTTAAACCACTGAATATTTAATTTCAAAAATATTTTTACTTCCTAAAAAAAACAACTCATATTATAGTTTTTTGAAAAAATAGTCATTCTGTTACAGTGTGTTTGTTTCCTCACTAATATGTATCACCATTTTTGGAAACGTACATAACATGTTTACGACAATACTGTAAAGGGGGTTTTGTCTTCAAAAATATTGTCTTAAAAGGATGTTTTGCGTGTAAAACTATTGGAACCAAAATTGTATTTTATAGTGATATGAGTTGCAGGCCAGATTACATGAAGATAACCATGGTCAGTGAATGTGTTTTAATGTAAAGTGTGTACTTTTAATAAAATATGTTTATAAAACATAACATTTTTGGTAAAGTAAAGCAAATATTGAACAATAAACCAACATTTCCTGAAAACATTATCCTGATAACTGACAAAAAAAAGAATTACTATGCATCAATTTACAATTTCTTAAGATTTTTTTACTATTTTATTCAGAAAAACTAATATTTTATAGGAAAATAATTAATGTTTGGATGTTAGTCGTCATGCTAATGTAGACTTCTACTGTAATATGTTATAGAAACTTAATATCAAAATTTATTTTTCAGAAAAGAAATCAATGAGATAAAGAAATCAGCATACATTAGAGGGATCTTATCTTCGTTTAGTATTTTTCACATACGTGTGGCTATTTTCGTCAGTGTTCTTGCTTACGTATGGTCCGACCATGTGATCAACGCTCAAAAGGTTTGTAGACTGTTCTTTACTGTATTTTTGTAACGTCTTTACCCCAGTTAGACTAATGAGAATGTAACACACAGAAAAAGCTAAAGGTCAGGCCAGGTTCAAGGCTCCGTGTAATCCATGCCCAAGCACAGGATCAACATTCTAGGTGGGCACCCAAATTGTGGTCCAAAAAAATTGCCAAAATCTGTACAAAAGCTATTATTTAATAACAGCTTTAACTAAGTTGCAATAGTTTCAGTAAAAAAATAATTTGTAAATGTTGTTTTCAGGTTATTTAGTCAATATTTTAAAACCAAGTAATGTGTTATTGTGAAAAAAATTAACTTAAAATCATACTCATTCACGAAGCATGATCAGGGTGTGGGAAGGTCAAAGTGATTGGTATAAGAGACAAATAATTGGAAGTTTGCTAGATAGTTATCCCTTAACAATACCGACTCTGAATTATTAATGAAATTACAAATGACAAAATGACAACACTCATGAGAACTCAACATGTACATTAGTTAATTTTTTGAAATTTTCTTTTAATACAAAATAACTGTTTACAGTATTAAAAAAAATTAATTGTTTTTCGTTTGTCACCAAACAACAAAAATAAATATAAAAGTTCGGCACTCACTGCATAATGAGTTATTATAGTGTGTAGACCTAAGTTTTGAAAACCTCAACACTTGTATTGAAGCAAAAATTATTGGAATGAGAGTATGTGTTTCAAAACCATCTTTAATGCTGACAAAACTGCATTGTTATGGAAGCAATATATCTTTTCATTTTAAAATGGAATGCACAGCTCCTGATTTAAAAACCAGCAACAGACAGGTTATCTCTTCTGTTACATACAAAATCAATAAGTTAATTTTTAAGGCAGATGAGCTGGCAAGGAAGAGGGTACGATCCAAGTTATAGGGTTAGAACCATTTTGTAGACTTAAAAATAGTTTCTTCAAGATGAAACTTAAAGGGGGAAAAAGAAGCAAGAAGATTGATACTCCAGAAAGATAAAAAAGGTTCAAGACAGGCCAAAGAGCTCCTCAGAAATTTTGGTAGAAGTAGAGAAAAGATCTGAATCAGCCTCAATAAAAATAAGCTAAAATTGCTGATGGGTTTTCTTATGGGCACCCTCAAGAGACACTATGGGAATCTTTGCTTACCAGAAGATTCAACTTGCAGGTACTACAGGGAAGGAGTGAAAACTGTGACTTGTTTTGGTGGTAGACTATGACGTTAAACCACAAGAAGAGCTAGAATTCGTGGAAGTTACAAATTAGAAGTGAGGGATTTACCTACTTTCAATCTTCTTCAAATCTTTGACTTCTTTAAGAGATACAGAAAGGCAGCACATTAAATCTCTGAAGGTCGTAGTGTATTTGTAATCCTAAAATCCATTCATTCAAGGCCATACTGATGCTAATTTATAATCCTCATCTTCTTAAAAGTAAAGATAAAAACCAGTTACATGTTTTCTGGCGAGCAAATAACAAAGTGTGATTGTGCTTTTTTTCTGGAATGGTTCAATGATTGTTTTGTTTGTGAGATAAAATAACACCTCTCATCTAAAACTCTTGTTTAAAGTTCTAATCCTCTTTAACAACACACTACATATTTTCAGCCATCAACTATCAAGTAATCGTAATAGGGTAGTGTCAGTAAGTTTTCAATGGTTATCTAAGTATATTTTGATGTTTATTAAAGATGTTTCTTGTAATTAAATTTTCTCTTTCTCATTTTACAAAATTGTATAAAAACCTAATCCTTGATTTTACAAGATAATATGGCCTCAAGATGTTCAAATTCACTCCTTGAATGTTATGTAATTACTGTACATACATTATTTTGGTGATTTACAGGTATTCATAGTGACCTCCTATTATCATGTGTTACAACATACTTTGACTGTATTCATGCCGAAAGCAATGACAATGGGAGCCGAAGCTTTAGTATCAACAAAGCGACTCCAGGTAACTATTTAACAAACTTAAAAAGTCCAAGAAGTACAATAGTTACTATAAAATTTTAATCTCTCATTTAATCCTAAAAATCTAACACTTTTGTAAATCTTACCAATGGCAATCACATTTTAATTGTACCCATCTAGTAAAATAAGACTTCTTGTTCTATTTCTTTGTGCACTAGGCAGAACAAGTAGCTGTCTGGCTTTTTGACATGCTTTTGATTTCCTTTTTTTTAAATTGCTCCTCATAAATTTTACAATATATTTTTTATCGAAGTGTTTTGTTTTTATTTTAGGTTTTTTTTTGTCTTCGTGTTTGCTGATTTTTCATAGGTTTGTTTTGGTGTAGCAGTTAATATTCTAGGGTTAATAAATTAACATTTCCCGTTGTTTTTTGTAAATTTTTATTTGAAAATGAGTTGTTGGAGGTGTTATATTATGACCCAAATGCGGAGCCATGAAATTTGTACAAATCCTGACCTCTAGAATACATTTTTAGTGGCCATTCAAAATGGATACATACAGTGGAACTTGGTTATAATGTTTTTGAAGGGAATATAATAAAAAATACATTACATCTGAGTGACATTATACAAAAATTGTTATAAAAAAATAAATCAATGATCAAAGATTAATAAGAAAAATAGATACAAGTAATACAATATTTGTTTAATATATTTTATATGTTTAATTACTAAATATTTAGTGATGCAGTATTTTTACATAGCATCATGGAGAAGATTATGCTTACAACACATATTTTAAAATAGTGTCAAAAAGAAAGGATAATGTTGCACAATCACAATCATCCAGATTGTGTTTCAGCAGAATGTCAAAGATGTTGACAACTAAGTTTGGTCCCTATTAGTTGGAAACTCTAACCAAACTTATCTGTTTGCTAGTACTTCCACACCACTCGGATATTTCCTCTTGTGCTATGCCTGATTAGCAAAATTACATATCTGTTTATGTATCCTACAGTAAGTCATCATGTATGATAATTAATCAGTGTAACTCAAGAAGATAACTGTATCAATGAAGAAAAATTAAGTGTGTCCTGCAAAAGTATCATATGTAGATGAATTTAAAAACTTGGGCCTTGTTTTTAAATCTTAAATAGAAGGTTTCTACTGTACTATAAAATTGTAAAGAAATTTTACTAAAGAGTTGAAGACAAATTTTAAAAAACTTACAACACTGAATAATATAAAGGCAAATTTTAATATGCAGAAGTCCAATTTGGCATGATTAATTTTTCTATTAATTAATAGCTTTGAAATATTAATGAGCCAGCAAAATCTGCTCATTGTTTTCAAAATGGAAGCTATTCAATGTCTGAAAAAAGTCATTTTTTCTTACTCTTTTTTTCAATCTGATTCTATTGTAATTAATGTTTAAATGTTATATGTAACTTAGACAATTGAAAAAGTTATTATTTTCTTATATATATATATATATATATATATATATATATATATATATATATATATATATATATATATATATATATGTATGTATGTTTCTTTATATATAAATAAATTATAAAATTTGTATGTGCCATAGGACTTCCTTCTTTTTGAAGAATGCAAACTAAATTCATTAAAGGAGGAGAAAAAACCGCCAATGGCAGAGGTGAATGGAAAAGGTGAATATAACAATGGCTTTGTACAAGAAGATGTTGTTCCAAAACTAGACGAAGCTATTTGTATTTCTCATGCAACGTCAAAGTGGTCTCCAGAAGTAAATGACAACACGTTGAACGATATATGTCTGTACATAAAGCCAGGCCAGCTGATTGGTGTAATAGGCTCAGTCGGTGCAGGCAAGGTCAGTATTCTTTTTATATAAAATAATACTGTTAAATATTCTTATACATTAAAGTATATTCTATATAAGGATTCTTGATAATTTTTTTAATATTAATATTTTTTAATATGTTGTCACCAAAGATTACAACATATTTTATTGTAGTGTTTGAGATGTAATAACAACAGATTAACATGTTTAACATCGGAAAAACATAAAAAGGTGAAAAACTTACTTTAAATGTCGTCTTCTGGCAAAATGCTGACGTCTCAGCAGAAACTGTTTCAAGCAAGTGTTGCCTGTTGTATAGGTAACTAATTGCTTTACGTAAAGCATGAAAACAGGTGTTGTAATCAGGAAAGACCCTTTAAAGGATGAATTCAGCCAGGTAATATGCGAGTTAATATCCCTGTTTGTGGTATCTAGGTGACTTAGTATACACTTCACACCATGCCTGTTTAAAGTTTGGGTGTGAGCCCCAGTGTTGGTGCAATAATATTAACCAAATGATTCACTGTATCCTTTGTGTTGTAAATATGCTTTCACACTAATTTAGGCCCCTTAAAATTAGCAATTCAAAAGAGCATTTTTTTCTAACCTCAGTCTTTGTTGTTTGTAAATGCATTGACTTGTTTCATAGTTCATAATAGACTGATTTTGCTTAGTTTCTTGTTTTTTGAGTAACTGATTTTCTGTCATATTTAACTAACATTACTTGTTATATGTTTTCCTCACACAAACATGTTTGTTAATTTAGGTTACCCATAGCAAGGCAAACTCTAACCATTACTTTGACCCAGACATTTTTTTTAATGCTAGAGAGCCAAGACATTCATTTATTCTGGTTTTTCCACTCAGCTATGGTAGCTAATTGTGCACCCTCATCTACAGGTTTAACCTTCCCAATCTAACCTCAGGTCTTTAGAGAACCGTGAGATACTTCAAATGATGTTGCACTGTTCTATCATCTGTCCCCCACTCCAGGGAGTTTCTAGAGATTCTAAACGTTTCCTGTCCAAGGCTAGACAGTCAAAACGTATGTGTTGAGGTCAGTTTACCACATTTCTTACACCAAAGATTTGACACATGAAAGCCCATTTTGTGTAGATAACTTCAGAGTCTCCAATGACCCATCAGAAACCTTTTTACTCTCCCCATATCCTTTCTGTTAAGCCTAAAGGCCTCGCCTGTGATGGACCTAGTTGGACCTGCAAGCATCCTCTTTGACTGTATAAGACCGTCCATTTTCTTCCAAGACCTTTGGTGTTCCCTAAAAATCCATTGGTAAAAATGCAGTACTATACTGTATTTTAAACTTCTCACATAATCTTTATATACCTGCGTGCTAGAGTACAAGATACCCCATACACAGGTTCTGGGCTCTTGGCTCCTATTCTGACACACTGATCTGCCTCTTCATTCCCCATTATAACCTCTAAAATCATGGAACTCACAACAAAGGAACTTTGTTGGTTTTTATCATGTTTTTCATGGCTAGATGGCAGTCCCACACTATCCTCCAATTATAGTTGTGGTTCACCAGAGCCAGTAGTGAAGTTCTTCTGTCAGAGCTTATATAGATAGTCCTTTCTATATATCCTCTATTTATAATTCTTTCGATGCACTCTGCGAGGCAAAACTTTAGCCTGAAAAAATGTTGTCAGCATTCTAATACTTATGCTAATGCACTTATTGGGTCTGACTTCATATACACCTGACCCATTACCTTTAGATGTTTTTGATCTATCTGTGTTCCAGGTCAGCGCATTCTTCATATATTTAAGTTCACTTTGAGACTGACTCAGAGATATGATACTCTTGTTATCTCTTTTGTCTCCTTATCTTGTTTTTTGGTTCATTAAAATTGTTAATTTGTTGTTAGTAAGGAAAATGAATAACATAAAAGAAAAAGGAAACAGTTTTTAGTAACAAGTAAATAGTAAACAATTTCCTTATTGTAATTAGATAATTGTTTTTCAGACATCATTATTACTTGCAATTCTTGGTGAATTACCTTTAATCAAAGGAAGCATCTCTGTATCCGGTAAGATATCTTATGCATCGCAAGAGCCTTGGCTATTTGCTGGCAGTGTGAGACAAAACATTTTGTTTGGCGCGCCATACGACAAGAAAAGATACAAAAAGGTTATAGAAGTGTGTGCACTATGGAGGGATTTCAGACAGCTTATGTTTGGTGATAAAACTATTGTGGGGGAAAGAGGAGTGTCACTGAGTGGAGGTCAAAAGGCGAGGATTAACTTAGCAAGGTACTTCAATAATGGTTTCTGACATTTAACTTGTTTTTACTGAATATAAATACACCATATATCCTGTTTAAATCAACATAAATATTTTCACAACCTACGAATGAAAGATTCAAGTCTACCTGCCTTTAGACCATCAAAAAACTAATTTTTAGCAAATTTCAATTTAAAAAATGAGCTATTGGATCAGCTATCATGGTAAGACCCAAACCAGCACAAAAAAATTAACTGTGTGTGTGTGTGTGTGTGTGTGTGTGTGTGTGTGTGTGTGTGTGTGTGTGTGTGTGTGTGTGTGTGTGTGTGTGTGTGTGTGTGTGTGTGTGTGTGTGTGTGTGTGTGTGTGTGTGTGTGTGTGTGTGTGTGTGTGTGTGTGTGTGTGTGTGTGTGTGTGTGTGTGTGTCTTGAGCAGATGAATGAGAGTAGTATGAACTAGAAGTACAGAGGGATTGCTAAGCTCATCAGCTGCTCACCTCAGTTGCCTCTGCCAGTAGTAATCAAATGAATTGCAAAATTTTAAAAATGATACAGCCCATCATGTTCTACTTGGGTCCATAGCAACATATAGTCTATTAGCTTGGGGCGGGGCTTATTCTAATGTATCTGATCCATTAATAAAAATTCAGTCAAGAATAATAAATATCATAACGAATAAGGATGAACATTGTAATTCTTGTATCTTTTTGAACATACAACAGAAATTCAAATTAAAATCAGTAATTTATTATTATGGAGAATTATTATTACTGAAATTATTGTTATTATTATGGAGGATTTTAATAAATAAATCTTGAATTGAAGTAGAAACAGGTCCAATTTAAAGAAACCTTTATTTTGCTGTATAAATAGGTATATTAAGTTATCAGTTATTTATCTTTTATATTCAAAAATATAATTTCAAATTTACAAATCTATTAGGAATTTTTTTTAAATACAAAATTTGTTTTTTAATAGTATAAAATTTAATTGTTATCTAATTCATATTATATTTCTGAAAGTTTGTGTGTTTGTTTGTTTGTTATTCAATCACACTTTAACCACTGGACCAATTGAGATGAAATTTGGTACGTATATGGTTTAAGTATCATAGATACATATAGGCCTATTCCCGTTTTGCAAAACGTCATTATACTACTTACCCAGCCCAAAATAATTATCAGTTTTTAGTTTTGTAACATCTGTTAACTATAGTTAGGTTTAATTACTGTTTACTGAACATGAGATTTAGGCACCTGAGATGGACATAGATCTAATCCCATTTTACAAATCTTAATCTATGTTTATTTATTGCAAACTTATTGTTTTTAATGTTACATTTTCATCTAATAATCACAATCTGGTATTTTTCATTTAAGACTATTCAATGTTTGTAAAACAGAGTGCAGAATATATATATTATATACAATTTTATTAGGATACTTTAATTGTAAGGTAGTATATATATTTGTGTAATTACATTATATGAAAAAATGGTAAATATGCAGTGCAGCATCTATTGGAGTTTTCGATATTTTTCTTACTAAAATGCTTTATTATGTGCCCAAAAGCAAAAATCCAAAATATGAAAGCACGAGAAGTACGATAAAAATCGAAAATAAAAGTGACCAACATAACCTCAAAATTGCTACCGGTGAAAATCGGTACCGTGTTGTACTGATTGTAGACGTATTTTTACTGTTTTACTGATCTACAGATACTTCATTAGCAAACTAATATGGTTGTTAGGCCTAACACGGTGAAGGATTAAAAAAACCTTTATTTATTTTTTTAAAAAGAGTACTCCAAACCTAACTGACACGGTTGTTGGGTTAAACGGTGATGCAGGAAAAAAACCTTAATTTTTTTTAAAGAGTACTCCAAAACTTAACTAACACGGTTCTTGGTCCTAACACGGTAATGCATGATCTTTAATGTATATTATGATTGCGGGCAAAGCCGTGACTGGTAATAGCTAATCATATTATATTTCTGAAAGTTTGTTTTTGTTTATTTGTTTGTTATTTAAATACACTTTAACTACTGGACCAAATGAGATTACATTTGGTGTGAACACATATTAGGTATCTGAGATAAACACAATACTATTCCAGTTTAATTATATAATAATGACTTTTTAATAATACAGTATTTTATTAAAATATGACATGACCCTGTTTTAGCGTATCGAGTAGCAAAAATTTTTATGTCTTGGCCGAAAACCATAAATCGTATAATATTGTATATAGCATTATATTAAAATGAAATGACTTATTCTGATTATGAAAATCAACTATAAATTTTATTGCTTACATTATAATTGCAGGCAAAGCTGCAACGGGTAACAGCTAGTTTTCTATAAATGTCAAATAATATTTGTTTATTTGAATTAAATATATTAATATTGATATTTTTGGATGTTAGGATTCGTTTATCAGATTTAATTTATATGCCAAACCTACACACAAACAATTTATCTCTACAAGATGCATCTGAAGCAAGTTCTGCAATGCCATGCATTATCTAAGTATTTTGATTCTGGTATTTCAATAAATCAACAAAATTAAAATATTGTTTATGATTTCTTATAGAGCTGTTTATAAAGAAGCAGACATATATTTACTGGACGATCCTTTGTCAGCAGTAGACACACAAGTTGGAAAACATTTATTTGAACAATGTATTATGGGTAAGTTAAGTTACACTCTGTATTCAGTATTTTTTTTCAACAATCTAAAGTAATCAGGGCTGGAAAATGCAATTTTTAAAAAAAATGGATCATGTTCAAAATACTGAGTTAAATACTTAATAAAATTATTTTTATTTATGAGTTTACACAGTTTTATTCCAATTTCAGTCATTCAAATGATCAGTTGTCTATAAGGCTAAAATAAAAAAAATGCAGTACCATACTGTATTTTAAACTTCTCACATAATTTTTAGCGGGCAGATTTTGTTTGATAGTACTGTTCTTGTCAAAATAACAGTACATAGGCGCTACCATTAGTTCTGTGTTAATTTTAACTGTTTTTACTAAGCCTACTATAGTCCTATCACTCAAAATCCAAGTTATGGATTACTTAACCCAAGTTGTAAGCAATTACATTACTCACAATGTAGTAGATAGATTTGATGTTAAAAGTTACAAAGTCATTACGATTGAAGAATCTATTATGCGACTAACTTTCTTAAGTACTAGTTCATCAGACTGGTTCCTTCAATGATATAAAGCAATTCACTGTCTAGTTCATTCAGCAGAAGGTCCTTAGTTTTTTTAAAACCAAGTACCCTTCCTCCTGCTGGCAAGAGCCTCACAACCATAGATTACGTGACCTGCAGTTTCTCACACATCCTGCTTAGCCTACACACAATTTCTCTGTGGTAAATTCCTACCCTTTTTTGATGGGCCTTTAAATCACACACCCAGTAATAAGTCCCATGGTTCTTCTAAGTTGCCCTCTAAAGTCTTTACTACCCTCATTAAGTTTACCTAGAAAAACCTGTTTCGATAGGCTTTCCTAGCTAGATCCCATGTCAGGGTCTTACAATGCTGATGCAAATAGTAGAATTTGAATGGAAATTTGCTAAACATGGTTAACAATACAAATACTGGTAATGACAATTAATAGAGTCATGTAATAACTACAATAGAAAAATTTAAAAAAATAATAGTACAAAAATGCCGTATTTTCAGATAATCCCCCAATAATATATTTATTTCAACTTTCAACTTAGTGATATTTTGTGTGTGTGTGTTAACAGAAAATTATGATTTGTGATTTTTTTACAGGTTTTCTAAAATCCAAGACTTGCATACTTGTAACACATCAACTTCAACATTTAGATAGAGTTGACAAAATAGCACTCATGCAGAATGTAAGTACCATATATTAAGAAACTTTCAGTTTCTATTAAGAACTTTGAGGCAAGAATTAACTAAGCAGTACCTCGAAGTTACATCATATTTGGTTTCGCAGCGGGTAGCATATGGGGGGATAAGAAGTAAATCATGAATATATTCTCCATATAATTTATGTTAATTTAGATAATTAAAGCAAAGTTAAAATTAAGGGTGTTGTTCTAAATGGTTATTTTCTTAATAAAATAACACATTTATTCTAATTTAAAACAATATAGCCTTGAACAAATGTACGGGACACTTCAGCCCCCAAACAAAATGTATCAGATACTATAGTCCCGGAAAAAATGTGTAGGACACTATAGTCTTGAATAAACTATGTAAAACACTATAGTCCTGAACAAAATGTACGGGACACTTAAGTCTCAAACAAAATTTAGGGATACTACAGCTCTGACAATAATGTTTAGCTCACTATAGTCCCAAACAAAATGTGTGGGACACTACAGTCTTGAATAAAATGTATAGAATATTTTAGCACTATATGTCAAACTAAATGTATGACATACTATTGCTGCAAAAAAAGTGTGGAGCATTATAACCTCAAGTAAAATGTGTGAGACATAGCCCTGAAAAAAATTATGGAACACTGTAGTTCAAATAAAATGCATGGGCACTATACCTCCAAACAAAATGTGTGGGACACTATAGCTCCGAACGAAATGTATGACTCACTATGCCTTGAACAAAATGTATGGAACACTTTACCCTGAACAAAATTTGTGGGACAATATAGCTCTGAACAAAATGTTTAGGACATTATAGTCTCAAATAAAATGTATGGGTCACTCTAGCCTTGAACAAAGTATAATAGAACACTTTAGCCCAAGCAAAATGTGTGGGACACTATAGCCTATACGTAATTGTACTGGACAATTGTATAGTCTCGAAAAAATTAGTTAGTAGGTACAGAAAGATAAAAAAAGATTTTATCAAACTTTGTTTTTTTGATTTTGGAAAAATATGATAATTCCATATTATCATAATATGATAAAACCATAAATTGAAAAGATCAAATTTATGGTTTTGGGAGTAAAGTACAAAAGAAAATTAATAAACTTCAACCACCATCCAATTTGTTTAGGTTTTCAAATTATGCTCGAACTATACATTTCTTTTTTCAGATTTTTTTACTGACGAGTTATGAATTTTCATATACGATTATATTCTAAGCAAATCTGATATACCAGTTTTATGAAATTCTGTTGTTTTACTAGATTTTTTAATGATATTTTCTAAACTACATTCTTTGTAGGGATAATTCAATGTGAGAAAATTTATGCAATTTGTTTTCCACCATATATTTATAGTATTATGTCGTTTTTATTATGGTAATATTTCATTCTTGTTTAGGGCAATATATTAGCAACAGGAAAGTACAATGAACTCAGATCTCCTTCGAAGGATTTCTCTAAAATTCTACTATCCGCTGTTGTTGATACACCAACAGTTGAAGAAAACAAAACTCCAAGAATCCGCCACATCTCACATCAAGTAATTTTACTGAAATTTTAAAACTGACAGTTCTTAAATACACTAGTAAGCACAACTTTTTTTAAAGAAAAATTCCAAGTGTGTTTCAGAGTGATTCATAAAACCATTTCAAAACTACAAGAACCTGTTTTTCTCATTAAAAACTATGAAAAAAACATAAACAAACAGATGTTTAGAAAAAAATTGTTACCCTCAGCTATTTTTGGGATCCATAGGAAAAATAAAGGACTGTTATAAATTTGTATGCATGTCCATCTGTCGGTAAAGCATTTCTGACTTGTAAATGATGTGACCAATGACTATGTGAAAACGGTGTTTGTAGCGGCCTGGACCCAGGAAAAATATAAGGGGCTGATGACAAGATATATTTAAGGGTAAAAATAATTTTTATTTTTGTTATATAGTGCAGTTTTTGCACATAAAGAATTTATGTAGGAACACCAGACCTCAAAAATTCAAGTTTTCATGCTCCCCTTCTAATTGACATATTAGACATTTGTTAACTAAGTCAGAAAAAAGTTATAAAATTTATAAACCTAGTTTGCACCAGAACAAAAAAGCAGTTTGTCATAATTTTCTCCCTTAAACTAAACAAATTTAGAAAAATTTTGTATGCAACAATCTTTTGCAGTGTGGTTAAAAGTAAATAAAATATTAATAAAAATATTTTTTTTTTTTTGACAACAAACATGTTACAAAAGGATCATTTAAAGGGTTGCTTAAGTCTGGACGATGTGTATTGAGTATAGCAGTGCAGATGACAGGATTTGACAACAAACATGTTACAAAAGGATCATTTAAAGGTTGTTAAAGTCTGAATGGTGTATTTTGAGCAAAGCAGTGCAGGCGATAGGAATCAGCTAATCAATTCTTGTAAATAGTTTATATTTGACATAAATGATTTTAGTCATCAAATCAAACTAGAAGAATATATGAGTATTTTTAGATATTCACAATTTAAAAGGACAAGACACAAGTTGTTTTCAGACCTCAGTATGTGTTTTAAGAGCTTGTAGTTGAACATTTTATTTATTTTGACCTGCTGAATCATATTATAAATTATTACACATGTTTTCTGAATTACCTTTTAATACTTTCTGTACACTGTTTTATAATATTTGGCTGGTATTTCAGAGTGTAGCTTCATCAATGGATGGCAACGAAGAAGAGGAAGACCAGTCGTTGGTCAGTGAGGACTGCAGGTCAGGGAATATTGGCACTTATGTATTTCGAGATTACTTTGCCGCTGCTGGACATAAGCTAATGATTGGTCTAATGTTCTTCCTGTGTGTGCTGACACAGTTGCTGGCCAATGGAGGTGATTACTGGATAACTCATTGGTAATTATCAACTTTGTGTTTGTAATAATTTTATTGTATAGTAGAAATACAAATATGAACACTGACCCCTGTAAAATTCATAACTTTTGTAATATGATTTATGCAGGTTGCAACACCGATTACGATAGTGAAATAAGAATTTCTAAAAGATTAAGCATTTTTTAAGATTTTGAATAACCACAATTTTGAAACAATTGAACAGGTTTTTCCTGTATATCAAACTTATCACTGTTACAAACAATTTTTGTATGAAGTTATTTAATAAACTTATTGAAGCAAAGGCTCAAAGATATTTTAATATTGTTATTACAGTAATAATACTTGATTGGTAAAATTACGGCACAGTACTGAATATATTTACTTTAATTGTTTTTATAAAACATTAATAGCTTAATAAAATGTTGTTACTTCTAACCTTAGCAATCTATTTATTCCTATTATGAAGTTACCTAATATTTTGATGTTATAATAAAAAATATAATTTTTCAAAATTTCGATTGGCCATTATTTTAAAAACAGAACAATACTGATAACAGTACATTATTTTAATAACAGAACAATACTGATAACAGTACATTATTTTAATAACAGAACAAGATAATAATCTCTACAATTTATCATTTACTTTGTCTTTTAATAAACTTTACAATGGTGTGCCTCATAACGTACCTTTCTGTTCTCGATTATTGTCTTGCATGATGACACGCTCCAACAAAACACTAACATGTTTTTAATGTAAAAACAATTGTTTCAATCGAATAAATATAAGAATTTACAACCGTGAATTGTTTCAGGGTGAATTTGGAGGAACACTCTTATCCGTACCTGAACCCAGACAATGTTACCAAGATATTTGCATTACATAAAGACAGGAAGTATTTGCTATATACGTCCAGAGAAATGTGTATCTACATATTCACAGCCTTCACGATAGCCACGCTGGTTGTAACTTTGTTAAGATCATTCATTTTCTTTTCTCTGTGTATGAAAGCCTCAATGACTCTTCATAATAACATGTTTTACTCTTTGACTCGTGCCACAATGTGCTTTTTTCACTCAAACCCGGCAGGTAAGCTTTTGTAAAAAATATACTTACTTAAGAGTGTTTTTTTTTAACAACTATTATTGTGGTAGAGTATATTTAAAGATATTTTTACCTGAACAGTATAGTCGGTCTGTTCCCCCAAATGCCCTTAAACTGTGTGTCCCCTGCAAACTGTAAATGATCACATACACCTAAAACAGTTTCTTTTAATATCTAGTTATTCACTTATTAGTTGTATTTATTTTACTCTCTTAAGGTTAAGAACTCACAGACAGTGTGAGATTGAGACAGTAGCAGATAGTGTTTGGAATGTGGCATTGCCAAAGCGTACCCTTCGCACACAGACAGCGTTCAATAACACCTCCGAGAAAAGAGTTACAGTTGCCATTATGCCTCTACAACTATAAGACCACATAATTAAACCATTAACCTATTGCATTTGTTTCTTCGTAAAATGTCTAGTTAAACACTTAGTAGTTGTATTTATTTTACTCTCTTAGGATAAGAACTCACAGATAGCGTAGTGTGGCGTTTTTGAACGTGCACTTCGCACACAGTTCAGCAGCATCCCCAAGAAGAGTGACACAGTTACTGATATGGTGTTGTCAAAGTATAAATGAGAATGGCTCTTTTCTCTGAAAATGTTTATTTAAAAATGATAATGTTGCATGGACCAATTAGAACGGAACGGGTGAACGAGTTAAATGATGAAAGGATTGTATTCGGTGAATATCATCTTTTTTTGTGTCTTAAGAAACTATGTGACAATGTCAACATCTTCCTTTGACTACATTTTAGCTAAGGTTAAACATGACTTGGAGAAACAAGTAATGGACTGGAGACAACTGATAAGTGCAGAAGAAAGCTTGGTTTTAAATTTGAGGTAAGCTATGGGCTAAAGTATTGTACTGTTAGATTTCTTGTATAAGTTGTAAATGATCATTTTGATAAAAACTGGTCATTTGTACGAGATTTTTGAAGGCTTATTTAAAAGGTCTTGGTTTTTAAGAAACACTAAAAATTTTCTTTATTAAGCCCTGAGGAAGGGCTATAAAAAAGTTTCCATAAGAAATGAATGGTAATATTCAGCTTGGCAAATGTTTTCTATTTGCATTTTCTTATTTTTAACTGTTCAAGAAATATTAAGAGAACTTTCAGTTGTAGGGAGATCCAGGTTTGTGAGTGTATAAATAAAATCATTAAATATCAATATCTTCTTCATTTCTATGAGTTGTTTTCATTTCTTGTATGCCCTTTATTGACTATAAACAAACAAAAGTAAGCAAACAGAATTGATAGAGTATGGTAAGTATTTTTTGATAAGGGTAAAACTCAAATATATTAAAAAGCAATTATTAAAAAAACATATTAAAAAGCAATTATTAAAATTATACTGTATAATATTTATTATTGTTTCTGCATACAAACAACTTAATTTGATAGTTGAGGTAATAAATATTGATAAATAAAATTGTTTAATAACAATGCACTTTAATTGTACATTATTTAGATAAGTATCCTTGAATTTATCTACTTGAAATTTCACATAATGGTTAGTAAAAAAAATTGTTTTCTTTGCAGTAATTATTAAATTTGATGATAATTACAGTCAATTTCTGGCAATTAATTAATTTTTTGTAATTCAATTTAGTAAACTAGAATAGAAAGAACTGAGTTGAATAGATGCTTAAGAAGAATTTATCAATATGAATTCCAGTTATTTTAAAATTATTAAGACTTCAGCTAACAGTGATGTAAACTAAGCCTCCAAACATTCTGGAAAAACAAACATGTTTGCTCTAGATGGAAACGAAACGCTCCACGCCATGACACTCCCTGTATGCAATGTCTCATTAAGTAACATGGTTTTGTTTGAAATGTAAATCCCACTGTCTGTGTATTCTTACCCTTATTAAGGCCTGTACAAAGTACAATATAGAGAATGGTGATCTTATATAAATATATATATCACTTAATTGATGTCCCCTTCTTCAGCGTTAAGTGACACTTATGTTACTTTGTGTTCTTTTATGCTTTGTGAAGTGACCATAATAGTTTACCAATGAAACCTGAACCTTAGCCAGTAAAATTAACGCCATCTGGAACAAATTTTGAGGGAGCAGTTAAACATTTTCTTAATATATGTGTATTTTATAATTTACGTTATGCACTTAGTGACTTTCTGTTAGATTTGATTCAAATTTAACACTGGGTTTTTTACCCAGTAGAATCTGTTCAGATGTTTGAAAATGTTTGCAATAAAAAAAATTAAAATCAATATTCATTGGTAAATGTTCAATTAGTAATGTTTAACAATGTTAACATCAATTACGTTAGTTTTTTCAAAATTCTTCCTATCAAGGCAGCTGTGTACTGCAATTATTTATATTTTGGCTTCACAGGGGCATAGTTGTACAACAAATCAATTAACAAAATTAAGAAACAAACTATGGTTAAAAGTAATTAAATTCACTGTGTTGATGGAAACCAATTTTCAAAAACTAATAACATTGAATAACACCAACAAAAATGAGTATTTTGAGAAATCATTAAAGATTTTGAATGGGAGCAATTTTGAAATGAAAGAATGCATTTTTTTGGGTAAAAAACTTTTCAAAGCCATTACTAAAATCAATCTATGCAGCTAGTTTGTTTTTGGCATATTGAGATTTTCAAATTTCAAAGATTTGTAAATTCATTTTCATCAAAACAGTGAGACATTCACATGCTAAGTTTATTTAAAATATACAGTAAAATCTCTATATAGCATCACTAAAGGGACATTACTTTTTGCCACTATAACAATATTTATGCTATAGAGAGAGACCTTAACCAAAACATGTATAAAATGTGTTATATGATATTTTTAATTTGAAGTATTGAGTGCAAAGGATATTGAAATAAAATAATAAGATTACAGTCTTTGAAATACAATATTTATTAAATAATACTGTATGAATAAAATACTGTAATTGTTAAAAAAGGCAATATTTTGCTGAAGCTACTGTAGACCCGCTTCATAAATTCCTTCAAATTCTAGCTTTGAATTTTCTTGAAGCTATTTCCTTAATTAGAAGCCTTCATTATTTTATTTTTATTTTTCAATATTGTGCCAACATAAAACTATCTAAATTAAATTTTTTGCAAAAATCTATTTGTTTCACACTTTTCTCTAACTCATGCAAAACTTTAACCTTTACATATAACGATAAAATTTTCCGTTTAGACACCATTACACTGTATTGTAAAAGTATAAACAAATAATGTATTACTTATAAAATGTACTAGTTGCAAAATACTCGATTCAGTTGATGCACTGTTTTTAACACTCAAATGACTTTTTGATATACTGAGAAATAGGATAGAAAAGTAGGAAGTGTGCACATGTTTCACCGCTATACAGAGATGTCTAGAATTTTGTTGGCTTCAGTAGAGCAAGTCACAATACATATTTTTACAATAGGAATGGAAAGGGACCAACACATTTTGCTGTTATAGAAAGATTTACGTTATAAAGAGATCCTCAATAGAGAGACTGTATTACAAACATAAATAAAACATTTAATCTAAGCAAATGAAAATTTTACACCATAAACTATTTATTTTGAATTTGGTTTCAGGTAGAATTTTGAATCGTTTTTCTAAAGACATTGGGGCTGTTGATGAAGGCTTACCAACTTCACTGTTAGAATGTCTTCAGGTAATAAAATTATTTAGGATTATAAAGTTTAACTTTAAAAACCATTGTACATATTACATTTTACTTTCTTATTGTATAAATAAATAATAAATAAAAAATAATAAAAACATCTTAAGATTTTTATGGATATATCTTCTTTCAGGTGCCCCAAGATAAAAATTATGTGTTCAACTTCGGTGTCTGTACAGCTGCTTATGTGCATCCTCTTCTTCTTTAGCTTTTAAATACTCTAACTTTATTTAGATGTAGGTCTTCTCCAGGTTGTCCATTTGTTTCTGGTTTGTGCTAAGCATTTCCATTAAAATCTGCTAATCTTCTTCAGCTTATCTTCATTTCTCATCTGGAGCAGTCATCTCTTACTTTTTCCCATTGTCTAAATCGTTGTATGATTGTGTTCCAAAAATATGTTTTTTTGTCTCGCATTATAGGCTGCAAAACTCCATGTAAGTCTGGCAGCATATTCAGTGGCATCTCACTCCTATTGTATCTTTCCTTGAGTTTTCACTCTTTACTCCAGGCTGGCTTTCGTCAATGTCCAAGTTTATGATCTGAATGTTAAAATTGGAAGTAGCCATTAGTCGAATTCAAGTACTGGGTAATTTTGGTGTTAAATAATACCCATTTCAATTTTCCAAACTCTACCCATGATGATTCTAACTCTTCTTGCAATTTCTGCAGTTTGGTTTGTCTTTCCTATTTTTATTTTCAGGCTAAGATCAGTGCATTATGTTGTTTCCATGTTGTAATCGTGTATGCACATCACTGGAAAATAAATGAATCCACTGGTTTTGATAAAATTTGACATGTAGACATGGTTTGCCCATAGCTTGAGAACATTTTTTAAAAGTTTTTGTTCAAAAATTTACTATAATTTTTCAGTCAGTATAAAGTTTAAAATACAAAATAAAGTTGAAGGCAAAATTATTTTTTTAAGATTTTGAAAGGCCATTATAAGAATTAATTTTGTTGGTTAACAAACCTGTATAAGCTATTACAAAAATATATTTTTGTACCAAGTCTAATTTTCTCACATAGAAATGTTTGTTTACATTATGTTGTTTTACGTTGTTAGCATGGGTATACTTAGGAGAGGGTCTCTGGGAGTGGAGCAATAACTTTAAGGGCAGAAGTTGTTTCGGTTGATACAGAATACCTTCCAGTAATAAAAGATAGCTTCATTCCAGATATTTTTTTTTTGAAAATTTTTAACCCCCAAAAGCAAGTGAAAGCTTTAACACACTTTAAGACTAAATTTTTGTATTTGAAAAAGAAATGTTTTTTGTTCGTTTTTTATGTGACGTTTAAGTAATGGTAACAGACGTTACAAGTACCTTATGTTAGATTTTTTAAAATAACAAACTATTCTCATTGTGTTCAGTATTATCATAATTAATAATATTAATATGATTTAAATTAATATTATCTTTATACTAATATATAAAACAGAAAATGTGTGTGTGTGTGTGTGTGTGTGTGTGTGTGTGTGTGTGTGTGTGTGTGTGTGTGTGTGTGTGTGTGTGTGTGTGTGTGTGTGTGTGTGTGTGTGTGTGTGTGTGTGTGTGTGTGTGTGTGTGTGTGTGTGTGTGTGTGTGTGTGTGTGTGTGTGTGTGTGTGTGTGTGTGTGTGTGTGTGTGTGTGTGTGTGTGTGTGTGTGTGTGTGTGTGTGTGTGTGTGTGTGTGTGTGTGTGTGTGTGTGTCCAAAATGTTTAGCAACTTACAGATTCAAAAAATGCATGAACAATAAACTCAAATTAATAGTCACAGGTTTCAAATAATTTGACAAATTTGACATAGCTATTCTTTGACATAGTATTCTTCCATAATGGCATCTGAATAAGGAAATATTTGTATAGTGCCCTGTGTTTCTATCTATATATTTGTTTTTCTGAACATGTGCTCTGATCTAAGCTTTCATGAGAAATCTTTAGTCAGAAATTAAATTTTCTACAAGTTTACGAATAACATTTTTTTCCTACCATTTTCCACGTAAAATATCCAAAATATTTACACCATCATACCAAAGCATAAACATTCAGATAGTTTATTACATATTATGAATAATTTAAAAATTGTAAAACACAAAGAAAACGTTTTATTATTTCTTATTGTTATAAAAACGGCCATCGTAAAATACTTGTAACTTTGTACTGTTAATATTACTTTAAAGTCATGTTTAGAAATAAGTTCAATTACAACAATATTAATATTTGAAAACATATAGCAGCCACTTTCATTGTTTTATCTCAAGTTAGTTTTAATTAAGTGTAAGTAGGATTAAACAAAACAAATATTTAAATAAAACCTTTTATTTTTTTATAAAACTGGGAAAGGGGCAATTCATTCCTTAAATCTGCCCATCATCGTTAGTTTTAAAAATACATTCCCAACATGTCGGCAAGAGCATTGTGTACAAATATTTAATTTAATTCAGTTGCTTTGGCAATGTTTCAGAAAGGGCTGACTTTCATTGGTGTTGTCATAGTGGTGGCGTTCGTCAATCACTCGGTCATTTTTCCTACTATTGTTGTTTTCATTCTTTTTTATTACCTGCGCCAGTTCTACATATCAACATCTCGTAGTGTGAAACGCCTTGAAGGAATTGGTTAGTATGTCATATATAATAGTAAACAAATGGTATATAAACATTGCATTTACTTTCTTACTTTCAATTAAATTATTAAGAGTTTTAAACTAAATACTTCGGCACCCTACAAAACATACATGGTGCTACTACTCCATATATAAAATTAAGGAAACTAATTATTTATACATAAAATGATTGAGCATATTCTTTGTAAGAATTTATTGTGCTTCCATATATTTACCTATCCTTGTTAATTAGTATCGGCTGTTGAAGTGTAAACATCAGCTTTTTTTAGGTGTTATAAGTCTGACTTAAGAATGGATTAGCTGACTTCCATATCATCTGCACTGTCGTGATTCAAACTATACCATGCTCTTTCTTCTATGCAGTCTCTTCTTTTACTTTTTTTTCATCCACTTCCCTTTTACATCTTTTTCCTCACTGTTCTTTATTAATTTTTAACTTGTGTGACAAGTAATCAAATTAATTCACTTTTTTCCTCGTAAAAGCAGTTTTTTTCTGGGTATCACATTCTTGCTTATTCTTAAGATTTTACTATTGGCCATTCAACATTTTTATATTATTTTAAAATACCACCAAATATTCAATTGGTTATATAAGAAACAAATACACAAAATGAATATAATAAACATTCAAATGTTGAATTGTTTTTCCACAAGTAGGACAAATTGTTGTAATAGTAACACTACTTTACATAAGTAAACGTATGATTTTAAACAGTACTAAATGTTTTGTTGTCATTTTTGACAGGTACTTGAGATGATATTATCATACATACTTTCATTTTTAAATTTAACAAAATGTTAAGTGTCTTTGTGTGTGAGTTTCAAATTGTTGTTTAAATCCTGTTTTCAATTTTTTTGTGGATATTAATTAAATGGGTCCTAAAAAAAGTGTTTGTGGTAATGGAAGTAAAAGACAAACTCTGACAACTGAACTAAAAAAAGCTACAGTATGAACTAAAAAAATATACAATAATGATTTGTCCAATGTGTTTATATATGTGATGTAATTATATTTGTATGTATTTAGTTAAAATAAAGTGTGACTTCTGTTTTGTGATTTTTTTCATTATTCTTGTTTGACACATTAATAGTGAGTACTCAATTATTTTTTATGTGTAACAAATTAAAATGTTTTCCGTAAGTCTCTATTGCAAACACTGACTCGCACAGCAAGTCTGCTCAGATAAAAGTCTTAGTTCTGGAACGAATTAAGACTGTTAACAAATTAAGACTTAACAATTAAGTTCTGTTAATTAAGACTGTTAATTAAGACACTGTAGTTTAAAACCTAATTGTCTCTTTTATATAAATATCAAATGTTAATTGTTTTTTGTTTATTAAGTATATTAATAATAATATTACTTTAGATGTAAGGATTTTTATAAAATTTAGTTTGTATACCATACCTGCACACAGATTAATTTATTTCCACATGATGCACCTGCAGTAAACTTTATAATGCAGGTATTATCAATCTATGTTGATTTTTGTATTTAAATAAATAAGTGAATCTATTGTTTTAGCTCGCAGCCCAGTGTTTTCTCACTTAAGTGCATCTCTACAAGGACTAGCTACAATTCGAGCTTTTCAAGCAGAACAAATATTAACCCATGAATTTGATCAACATCAGGTAAAATACATGTTTTGCTTAATTATTATATAATTATTTCTCAGACTGAAACCTAGACTACTGATTAAAGGACAATCAGATCAATTATCTCTATATACAGGAATCCCTTTAATACTCATGAAGATATCAACTGTACGTGTATCGAGTATATTTTCATAAATAAATAAGCTTATTATTCTAAATAAATAATCTTTATAAAAAAATCAAAAATGTTTGCATGTTTAGCAGCATGTTTTTACCATGAAAATAGCGTTTTTATAGGAAGAAATCATAGTGTTCAGTGCTTTTTGAAAAATGTTAGTTCTTATTAAACATAACATTCAATACACCATGTTAATCACTGAGCAAACGGAAAGAGAAAACTAAAACCAGTTATAACATCTGTTCAGTATCTAACATCTGTTTAACTCATCAAGACACTATTATTACCTTAAGTTATTTGATTAAAATTTCTTTTACTTATGGTTGTCAGGGTTTATTTTTATATGTGTTTGTTATTTGAAAATCTATTAATGTTACCTTTAATGCTTATTATGAAAATTAAATTATGTTTTTAAAGAAGTGTAAGATATAAAAATAAATTTTTTTTCATCATGTTATCGGACATGGCCTAATTATTTATATTTACTCTAAAAATTTATTATAGTATATTAGCAGTTATACGCTAGTACAACTACTTGAGCATACTGTAATAAAAAAAAAAAAAAAAATCACACAAGAATGGAATGTTTGGATAAGAAGAGTTACTATTACATTGTGACCCTTGAGATTTATAGTGAAGTATGTGTTCTTGATATGCTCACTTATTGCATCTTCTCTAGACCTAGTCTCTTCATAAAGTCTGTGATTTGGAGAGGATCCAAGATGTGCAACCCATTCACTTGTAATTGGTAATTTCCCAGTGTTCTAGCTTTTCTTGTAGTTAAAGTCTCATAGTCTAATAGTTGGTGTTGAGGGGTTTATTCTCCCCCTTTGCAGTATCTTCAGGTAGAATCTCCTGCTGAGCCAAGACTCTTAAGATGTCTCTTGAGGGTACCAAACCACATAAGAAATTCATCAGCAATCTTTGTTTAATTTTACTACATAAACTTAGGTATGCTAGGGCTGGTAAAGGTTTTTCCTCTGGTTTTCTCGGAACCTCTGAGGAGCTCCTTAGTATATCTTATACCTTTCTTTTCTTTCTAGAGTTTAGACCTTCTGACTTTTTATTCCCATTTTAAGTTTCCTCTTGAAAGTAACTGTTTTTAAGCCCACAAAATGGTTATGGTCCAATAAGTTGAACTGATACCCCCTTCTACACAAAAATGTTCTGGTTTTTAATCTTATTGTTCTGACCCAGCTCATTTAGCTTATGCAGGCATATTCACACTATTTCTGAGCTATCAGTTGGAGAACTTAGTGCTTTAGTGACAGGTTTGACTCTATAACGTGATGGCAATGTCCTGTTTTCTATATTGCTTCTCAAGGTTCCTCTTCACAAACCTATCAATAGCGTAGACTTCTGTTAGAAAGATGCTGGTGTAAACTGAAAAACCCATTGCTTTTCAGTTTTCGGCCCAAATACTCTGACTCCAGCTCCGTCAGGTATACTTTGATTAGTAAGGAAGTAAAAATCAATTAAATACTTAAAATCAATAGGTTTAGTGTGGTAAGTATTTTTTAGTTTATTCTTGTAAAAAAGATTGAACTATTATTTTTTCTTGAAATTATTTAAAATGTTTTAAGCTGTAATTTAAAATTGTATATAATTACAGTACTGGTAGCTCATATATTTTCTAATACATTCCTTAATTTTTAGGACAACCATTCCTCTGCCTGGTATATATTTCTAGCCACTAGCAGAGCTTTTGGTTTCTGGATGGATGTAGTGTGCCTTATTTATATTTCTGTAGTGGTATTGAGCTTCCTCTTCCTAGATATTGGTAAGAAATTAAAAACTATTTAGATTTTGTAAGAATGAGGCAAATGAGGCATTATGAAGGGATATGTTATACTCACTATATATTTTCGTTCCACCCTCATTCTACAAATCTTAATTCACTAAAGATAAGCAGCCACTTCTTTTCTTTTCATGAGCATCCTACCTTCATTAAAATGCCATATCCAATTCTGTAACTTCCTTCGTTCATAGTACTTTCACCATACATTTCACAAATTTGCCAATACATTTCAGAAGATTACGCATTCAAAGGATCACTGCCAGAATTTCACAAACAGCAAGGTTGTTGATTGATTTTTAACATTTTACTTGATCAAAACAAAAACTCATAACAGGAATGCGAATGGAGGCTGTAAAGTGGATTTATGATCACTGCACTGCACTACTTGAGTGTGTGGTGTTTTAATTGGAGTGTTTTAAAAGAAATTGTTTTTTGTACAGATTTGCAGATCAATTTATTATCATGAAGCTTTAGCATAAATAAAATTACCAACATGGGTAATTACTGTTCATATTTCCAAGATATCTTTTGTAGCTTGGATTTAACAAGTTTATCTTCGTTGAGCATAAGCAAAGGCCTTTCATTTTCAATGACGAAGATTTTTGTTATGATATTTTTAAAGTTGTGTTCACTGTAAAGGCATGTGTCAGCATGGCCATGGCCTCCCCTACCATGGCACCCAGGGCATCTGGCAAACACATACTAATAGGTGCCTTGTTTCTTATCTTTATAAATTAGTAGACTGTTGGAATGTAAACTTGAGTGTTTTGTCATTAAACAGCTGATTGAAGAATGGTTAAGCTTGGCCTGCACTGCAGCAACACAGACAACATAGCACCAATCACTTGGAAAACATAAATTTAAGTGCTCCTTTTCATAAGTATTCAAATTTAATAAGGTATATAATACCTTAAAAACAGATTGTTGAATCATATTCTACTTTTATACTACTCGTTATACTCGTATATACTTGTATACTACTTTTAACCACACTGCAAGAGGTTGAAGAGCATAAAAAACCTTTCTAAGGTCATTGTTGGACTTTTTAAAACATGGTTTTGTTGATTGTTTTCCATGAATATAAAATATCAACAAACTGAAAATCCATATTTTGTTTTAATCCAAACTAGGTTTATATTTTTTTCAATTTTTCTGACCTAACTTTCAAAATTAGCTGGAAAAGACAAAAAACTTGAACTTTTGGAAACATGTCTGATGGCTCTACATATTATACAAACTCTTAATGGGGAAAACTATACATAATTGGAATCAAAATAACTTCTAATTTTAAATGATATTGCACACTAGATAAATAAAAAATATATATTTTTTTACTTTTATGATTTTACTTCTTAAATAACTTGAAATATTTTTTGTCACCAACTATTTTTTTTTTATGGATTCAGGCTTCTATAAAGACCATCACAGTTAGAGGAATACTTACAAACAAATTTGCTAGTACCTGAATTTGTTTTTACATGAAAGTAGTAAAAACAAAGGCTTAACAATCAAAGAGTTGCTCCTTAACATATATGACTCATATTTACTAGTGTTTACTAATATTTACTTAAGTCTATTGCCTAGTTATCAGTGGTTCAGTAACTTATTCTGGTTGTTACAGATGTTTATGGAGGATCTGTTGGCTTATCAATAACTCAAGTTATGACTTTGACTGGGATGTTGCAGTTCGGTATGAGGCAATCGGCCGAGCTGGAAAATATAATGACGAGCGTCGAAAGAGTACTCGAGTATTCGAATTTAGAAAGTGAGCCTCCATTAGAAACACCAGGTAAATTATGAAGACCATCTCACATTCAGTTATTTTCCCAGGAAATCAGGTTGATAAATTGAACTTAATTAATCAAAGTCTGTTTTTTTTGCAAATCGACAGATTTTGCTTGTATGTGAAGATACATAATTCAATTCAATTTATCAAATTTAAAATTAAAAAAAAATCTTCAGCGACAAATGAATTCCTAGAGTTACTATTACATTGCGACCTTTGTAGATCTATTATATTCCTGTTCTATATTCCTGAGATGCTCAGAGTACAATGCCTTCTCTAGTCCTAGTCTAAGGTCTAGGATTTAGAGAGGATTAAATATATGTGTAACTTCCCTATTTCTAATTAGTGCCTTCCCAGTTCGTTATTGAGGTGCATGCTCAATTTCACACTGCTTGCTCAATGTTGAAATGCTTGATCTGCTAATTCCCTTTTGATTTTCTTTTCCTTGACCCTTATTGTGCAGGATTTGCTCCATTTTGCCAGCTTTTTGTTGTGCGGTGAGTTACCGCTCATTCCATTTTACATTCTTACTCATGGGAACCTAGTTCGACCATACAGAGCTCTACATGCCTGGGTAAGACTAAAATACACTGAGAAGTTTCCAGGTATCCCAGGGCTCTGTACAATACACCATTAGGCCAGTGTCATTCACTCCATCAGCACAGGTTGCGAAACACTAGGAGTTAGCGAAGGTATGTAGTGTGTGTGTGTGTGTGTGTGTGTATGTATGTGTGTGTGTGTGTGTGTGTGTGTGTGTGTGTGTGTGTGTGTGTGTGTGTGTAAATAAAAATTCCTAAAAATTAACAACAATTTTTAAATAAAAGTGTTAGGAATTTTAAAGTATAACTGAAGAAACAGTACTATGCAGCTATACTGGGAAATATTGTTGATATCCACCATTTTGGTAATTATTTCAATGTGCTCTTTATTTTACTTTTTCATTTTTTTTCTTGAAAATTCAGTAGTATCCCTGATTTCTCCTATGAACGCCATTGCCATTGAATCAAGTAAAATGGAAATTATTTACATGAGAGTGACAATACAAATAAACTAAACTTTTAACAACTTTTCAAAATAAATTCAAGTCAGGTTTGGTACAAATTTCATGGTCCCTGGTACAGATCTTACCATAAATAATTCCATGAATTGTTACATGTTTCAGAAGAAACATTACCTTCAGCCTGGCCACAAGAAGGCAAAATACAATTGCAGAATGTATCTATGAGATATGGTGATCATTTGCCTCGTGTACTGAAGGATATAACATTCACTATTCAACCTCAGGAGAAGGTAAGTCAAGTTTAAACAATCTTAATTTTAAATGTGGGCTTGATAACACAAAGCATTTTACAGCAACATAAAGCATTTATGAAAGCGTGACTTGTAGTATTTGCCTCTTCACATCCTTACAGTGTTCTTGTGGCTATGAAATGGCAAAGTTTAAACACAGTAGACTCTCTTTAACTTGACATTTTGTGGATTAAAATGGTTTTTAATTTATGTTTGGATTCAAGCTTAATGGAATTTATTTAAAATTATAATATTATAAATTGTTTTACAAAACTAATTAAACATTGACCAAGGTGAGAGGTGACACAACTGACTATCCTTAGACCAGCTTTTGACTCTCATCACTTATAAATGACATTTACAAGATTTTTGTCCAACACAAATCCTATTTGCTATGGTTTATTGCAGTCTTCAACTTGTTTGAAACATTTTCTGTTATCAAACCAAAAATTAAAATTATATATCATGTTTTCTCTTTCTTTTTATTTTAATTATAATAATTTCTTCAAAAACACAAATTAAAATAGCTAGTTTTTAACAACATAACCTGAAACTTATTATAGCCTATCAGTTATTCAATGAATTCAACTGATTATTACAAATTAATGTAAAACAACTCATCTTTTAATATTACTTATTTATCAAAATTAATTAACTATTCATTTTATTTATTCACATCAGTCAAATTCTTTGTAGTTCACATAGTGTAGTGTTTATCATGTGCACTTCACATGCACAATGTCCCCGGTTCAATCCTGGGCCAAAATTCTGGAAATTTTAATTATAATTAATTTACTATGAGACTTGTGATGCTCAAAATATAGTATTATATATCAGTATAAATTTGTGCACTTGCTGCACACAAAATCCAACTTCACAGCCAGCGCTAAAACATGACACATGTTAAAAATCGATAAAACATGACTTTGTTAATCTACACTGTATAATGTTACTTGCTAACACAAAATAATGGGTACAGTAATGTCAAATCGTATTTGAAATTGACTATTAATGAAGACTGAAAATTTAACATAGTACAGTAACCCATTGTAAAATAATTACAAAATATACATTTGAACTCCTGATGAGCTCTTTGTTTTAAATACAAAATTAATAAAGTTTGTCCAGATAAGGCATTACAATGTTGGGAAATACCACTTTCTCAATGTAATTGCAGAATTTAAAATAATAATTGTTATTGTAATTAAAGGTATAAAATGATTGAACATCTTTATTATTGAAAATTGCATTGTCAATTCACAAATTTGCATTTTTTTTGACCTCTAAGTAATCAGAGAGCCGGTTTAAATTAGATTGTAAGATTTCATCCTCACAAACAAACAAAAAGTGAAGTTAAATAAAAGCCTGTAATTAATCATTACTGTACTGTATTATGATCACAGGTCGGAATAATTGGACGTACAGGTGCTGGCAAATCATCGCTAATCACAGCCCTGTTCCGTTTGAACGAATTCAGTGGCTGTATATACATAGATGATGTCTCGATAACTACCATAGGATTACACCAACTTAGGTCCAAGATTTCAATCATACCGCAGGAACCCATTCTGTTTTCAGGAACTATCAGGAATAATTTAGATCCTTTTGACGAATATGAAGATGATGTTTTATGGAACGCCTTGGAAGAGGTTTGAATAAATTTTCTTGAAATTTTAAAACTGATATTTTATTAAGAACTTTTTAATATAGAGCAGACTTTCTCAATTTCAATAAAATTATTTGAAAGAAGTCTTGTATAGTAGAAAAAGTATATACAAAAATATTGGTATGCTTACATTTAAAATATCCCATAAAAACAAGTTTTTAAAATTTTAGGACACTCTATATATATTTGTATTATAATTTTAGAGCACTCTGTACATTGGTGACACCAAAAGCTTTAAAATGATTGCTTGCATGTGTATCTTCAGTAGAACCTGACAAATCAAGCCATTTCCATATTTTTGTATATCTTTTATACATATATATGTTTATATTATATATATATATATATATATATATATATATATATATATATATATATATAATAATTTATATAATTTATTGTTTTGTTCTAACTATATATATATATATATATATATATATATATATATATATATATATATATATATATATATATATATATATATATATATATATATATATGTGTGTGTGTGTGTGTGTTTTGTATATCTAAGTATAAGTTTTAAATTGTACTTTGATCAATGTTATTTAATAAATTCTGTTTTGTGAAGGTAGAGCTTAAAAGTATTGTGACTGAATTTCCTGAAGGGCTCGAATGGAAAATGGCTGAAGGTGGATCAAATTTCAGCGTGGGCCAACGACAACTATTCTGTCTTGCCCGGGCAATCATACGAAACAACAGGATACTAATACTAGATGAAGCAACAGCAAACGTAGACCCACAGTATGTATATTTTTAATAGTGCAGTAAAATTATTCTAGTTTTTAACCCAAGAACAACTCTGCAGTTGAGTTGATCGCAACCTCTACCAGAGAAATTAAATAATTCCAACATATTGTAGAGCATTTTTGAGTGCAAGATTCTACAGATAATTTGTCATACCCGATATTGTGCAGTAATTATTCAAAAACAAACAGAATCTGACAAAGCTGATTTTGGACATTAAGCAAATGTTTCATAAATGTTTTTTAAAGCTTCTAAACAATATTTTCTATGGAGACTATTTTAAAACTAGAGGAAGAGATAATGTAATCTCAGGCACTGTGATCAATGGACCTATTGTGTAACTAAGCCTCTTTTATAAAGACAAATACTATAGTAGGTTTTGACATACTCTAAAAAGAAAATAGTGGAGGGAAAATTTTGAAACGAATTAGGCCAACAGTCCCTTATATTTCTGTTAGAAAATAGCTGAATAAACGTTCTTTTTTTTTCAACTATATCAGTTTTTCCTAAGATCACAAACATTATTTTGCTAAATATAAATTAATTGCATTAAAAACCTGAAACTGAATAGTTTTCAGTAACCAAATAATAATGTAGTAACTCGTTACATTAAAATTATAATGACAGTATGCATTAATTTTAATTAAGTATAATTAAGTTAAAATAACTAAAAAACTAAAATTAATAAAATATGTAAAAAGTCTTGCCAGCCCTATTGGACTGCCATTTTAGCCGATGGTGTTGTACTTCAATTGCTTACTGATACATTATAACCATAGAGCAACTTTCTCTGCCTTAGTTTTGGATTTGTGTTGATATAGTTCAACACTGATGATAATTCTGATACTTTTGCCATTTCACAAGTACAACCGTAGTGCCTCCCATTTTGGACCAGCATTAAATGTTATTAATGTTTCTTAAAATGTGTTTTCTATTACAGAACAGATGGTCTTATACAGAGTACAATTCGTTGCAAGTTTGCAAATTGCACAGTATTAACGATTGCACATAGGCTGCATACAGTGATGGATTCAGACAGGTTGTTGGTTATGGATGCAGGTGTTTTAGTTGTAAGTAACCATTCATATTTTTAAATAACAATCACATTTAATATTCATGCAGTGGTGTAACTACTGTGAAGTTCAAGGAGATGTGTCAGAGGAAAGAGCATATGCCTGAAAATAAACAATACCGATATTGAGACAACTGTGGCTATATTTTCAATCAGCTGATTCCACTTTTAATTATTTTCGTTTACATCTATCTTACAATATGAGTTTTATTTGACACTAAAATTGGTCTTAATACTGAAGAAAAAAATGTTATTGTAGAGTACCATTTTTATTCATATGAAGTCAATTGTTCTGATGGTCTAAGTTTAGTACCTACTGCTAATGATTTTTCAAGAATGATTTCATAAGCTGCTGCCAAGAAAAGGTGTAGCATTATTTGTATGAACACACTAAGAAATAATCAATGAAAACACCAAACTCTCTCTCTCTCTCTACACAAGGAGAAATCATTTTATGCTGTCAGAATTATATCCCTCCTAGAACCAAAATCTAGTTACATCACTATAAATTTTTACTATAATATAATTTTAATATAGGAAAGACCTATTTTTTATCTGTGTTAGATAGCTCCATTTTCATATACTATGAAATGATAATCCAATGTTGAGCCCATATTATAAATGATACCATCCCCTTCCTACTTCTCTATAAGTACTTTTTTCTTTCTTCTCATTTGTTTTCATCTATACTTACTCTATTGTCTAGTCTATGTGCATATCCACCCTGTGCATATGTTCTCCATTTATTTATTTAAATAACTGTTGCTAATGTTAAATTTTAAAAAAATGGATGAAAAGTAATTGATGAGTTTGGGTATTAAAGAGGAAGAAATTGAACTTGTTTACAAATATTCTTATCTGTGTACCCTTTATTAATCTCTCACTCACTCATGTAACAAAATAAATACCCTCACCCAAACGTCCCTCAAGCATGACACTTAACACTTAACATGTCGATCTGATAGTGATATAACCTAAAAAATGTTATAATTTATAAATAAATTGTTCAATGTTATAATTTTTTTCCGTTTTCAACTGTTAAACAAAAAACTTCAAATAAGGGTGAAATTTCAAAATATGTCCAAATTCATTTAGACTGGGAATAATATAGTTTGTATAGTATTGTTTACAAATATTATAAAACTTTTTTTAATCTTATATTTTAGAGGTTGCAAATTTTTAAGTGATCCAATCTCTAAACATACTTTGAATTTATTTTCAGAGTGCAAACTAAAGCAAAAATAACAATAAAGATACACTTTGTTTGTAAAACTATTCCTAATGAAAGTGATTGGGGTTAAATAGGTAATGTTTAACTAAATGGGGTTAAATAGGTAATGTTTAACTAAAATATGCAAATTTAAAATTCAAGATAAAATATTTATTTATATAAATAAATGAATACAGTAAAGTTTCTCTATTGTAAATCTTTTTATAATGGAAATCTCTTTATAAATACCAAAATGTGTTAGTTAATGGGAGGTTTATACATTCCCATTCATATAGTAAAATATGTATTGTAACTTTCTTTATTGAGGACAACACAATTCCAGTAATCTCTCTATAGTGGCAAAACACAAGCACACTTCCTACTCTTCTATCTTATTTCTCAGTATACCGACACATCATTCGAGTGTTAAAAGCAGTGCCTAGTGCATCAACTGAATCAAATATCTTGTGACTAGTACATTATATAAGTAGTGCATTATTTTTTATACTGTTACAATATAGTATATTGGCAGCTAAATAAAAAATTTCACTGTTTTATGCAAAGGTTAGAGTTTTGTGTGAGTTGGAGAAAGGTGTAAAGTTAGTAGATGTTTGTCAAAATTTTAAATTTAGTTAGTTATTCTGTTGGCACAATATTAAAAAAATTAAAATAAAATAATGAAGGCCTATAATGAAGGGAACAGCTTCAAGAAAATTTGAGGCAGAATTTGAAGGAATTGATGAAGTAGTTTTGGCAAAACATTTTGCCTTTTTCTCACAATTGCATTATTTTATTCATACGGCATTATTTAATAAACATTGCTTTTTAAGGACTGTACATACTGTAAAATAAGTTTTACAGTATTTCAATATCCTTTTCCTCAATACTTTAAATTAAAAATAGTGTGTAACACATTTTACAAATAAAAACATATTTTATACACTATTTGGTTAAGCTATCTCTATAGCAGAAATTTCTTTTTAGCAGCAAAAACTAACATGTTCCCTTCAATGCTGAAATAGAGATATTTTACTGTATATAATACAAGAAAATTTTCTGTCATATGCAACCATTAAAAAGTAGCTTTCTTTAGGGTAGAAATAACAAAAATTTTATTTGTCCAAATTTAATGTATAGTTTTTAATAGTGTTGTTCACGAATATGGTTAAACACATTAAATTGTATAATACGAGGGTTGATAAAATATAAACGAGACTGATTTTTTAAAAAATGTATTGCTTAGTTACAAATTATTCTTGATACAACTTATTTTTCTACATAGTCTCCCGCACGAGTAACACATTTTTCCCACCGTATTGGAAGTTTTTTAATTCCATCTTCGTAAAAAGTTCTCGGGCGTTCATTGAGCCATTGGAGCACGAAGGTCTCCACCGCAGAATCGTCTTCGAAACGCTGGCCTCCAAGCGCCTCTTTGAGTGGCCCAAACAGGTGATAGTCGCAGGGTGATAAGTCTGGACCGTATGGGGGATGTTCCATTGGTTCCCAGCCAATTTGATCGAGTTTAAGCCTCGTAGCGTTCGCCGAATGTGGTCGGGCATTATCGTGAAGAAGAATGACGTTTCTCGCCGGTTTAGATTTCCTTTTCCTACGAAAAGACTGTTTTGCGGCCTCTAAAACATCGCAATAATATTGTGCATTTATTGTGCGTCGTTGATGGAGGAAATCGACGTGAAAGGCGCCTTGATTGTCGAAAAATACAGTGGCCATTACCTTCCCGGCCGACTACTGCTTTTTCCCGGCCGGCCTTCCCGGTTTTTTACTGCTTCCCATCCTTCGGCGAATTCCTTGTGCCAAGCAAAAACGCGAGCTCTTGACAGGGTCCTGTCCCCGTATTGAGCCGTCAATCTACGAAAGATTTCAGTCGGATTGACCCCCTCCTTGGCCAAAAACTTAATAATAATTCTCTGCTCCACGGAAACGTGCACTTCACTCTCACTCATTGTATAGTTTTATACTGAAGGGTCCGAACGGAAATGTTGCCCGTCTACGCCCGTCCCAAACCTCCCAGGCTACCTGAAACCCCACCCTTTAGAGTTCAATGTCCAACGGAAAAGTTTTTAGAAAGTCAGTCTCGTTTATATTTGATCAACCCTTGTATATACAATTTAAGTACAAATATTTACTAATACAAATATATACAATGTAAATATATTACATTTATTACATGGTATAAGCGGTGACAGAGTTAGAGAGTTCTTAGGTGGCACCATTCAATTGGAGTCAAGACTCCTACAACCTTCACACTACAAAACCATTTTCATAAGAAAAGTTTCATCATAGGAGATTCAATAAATTTATGTTATAAGTTTCAGTCACATAGAAATAATTTTGTGTTTAATTTGTAGTTAAAAACAGACCAAATATAAGGTTTACTCAATTCTTAAACAGTCTATAGTAAAATGGTTCAGAGTTCTGGAATAAAATGAAACAGTTTTAAAATATTTAAAATGATATGAATGAACGTGGCTTGTGAAATATGCACTGGAAGTATAGTAGTAGAAGAAAGGCCAATGTTCTAGAATTAAAAATAACAATCTGATTTTATTTGCTAAAGAGTTGAAATATGCTAGGGCAATCCAGAAAGTAAATTTATTATATTGGAAGTATACATTCGAAACATAGACTCTTAAATTACTTTTCTACATAATCACAGTGTAAAGTGTGGCATTTATTGTAACGGTGAACAAGCTTATCTGTAAAATTTTCCGCTTATTCGCACCTGCCTCAAGTTCCATGCTGCTGTCGCAGTGCTGTGTTTTAAGTATCTTTATCATTGTAAAGCGGTAATAGTTACTCAGAATAAGATTGGGGATGCATGGAGGGGGGGTGATATATCCGAGAGCTCTCGAGTGTGATTAGCTATGTATTGTTGGGCCTTTTCACGAAAAAAACCTTTGAACTCAGTTTTTTCTTGATGCTTGTTTAAAACTGTTCACCTTAAATTAAATGTTTAAGACCTCTATGAGGTTTATAAAGTCAAGTTCTATAAAATCAACTAGAAGCACATCCTTCCTGCACACAAAAAAATCACCATGATCTTTCTCATTGTCAACGTTTACAAACATATCCTAAGTTTTATGGGAAAACCTGTGTGTCCCCCCTTCATACTGACTGTCTTGTTTTCTAACAATTAACATTTTCCCTCACATTTCATTCCTAGTTGAAATACAATGAAGAAGTGAGTCACCATCTCTGACATAACCTTTGAGTAATGTTAACGATGCAGCTATGCGCTATTTTTTGTGGTCTTCAGTCCCCATCTGGCACAAAATTTATGGTAGCTTTGATTTCCAGGCAGTTTATCAATCGTAAGGCTATGCCCATGGTGTTCACTGCAGTCCTCATCATGAATACTGGTGTAGCCATTTTTACCACCACTACATTTCGCTTTCAGTCAGTATTCCATCTCTGTACACCTCACAAAGTTCCAAATACATCTACTGGTTTGTTTTATTGACAAAAACCAAATCACTATAAACTCTTCACAAATCACAGTACATTCTATTGCAGCACAGTCTGTTTTTTACCAGAGCTGAATGTGTACTGAGTGTAAGGAAGCTAGCCACAGACATCCTGGCCTCCACCCAAAACAAGTTACTTTCTGGATTGCCCTCTCGACCGAAAATACAGTCTTAAAAGGGATGCTAATTAACAATGCTTGCATGGTCAATTAGATTCCACTTTTTTTTTTTTTTTTTTTTTTGCTGGTACATTAGCACACATGAATATTACGTGGAACAGGTAAAGTTTATTCTAAAGCATTTAATTAAAGCATTAATCTTTTTTTCTACTCTGAAACAAGTCAAAAAAAGTTCATAAATGCTAGATTGGTTATTGCAAGATACATAACCAAAAATATTTTTTTAGGAAATGGATCACCCGTTTAATCTGCTGCTAAACAAAAATGGACACTTGTACAGAATGGTAAAAGAAGCTGGAAGGAATGCGGCAGAGAGTTTGCATAGTATTGCTGCTAGTGTAAGTACTGAAATGTTGCATACAGCTATCTTGTTGATATGATAAAAGTGAACTTCCCAAAACTAACGCTGTAAAAATCAAATGAGACTCAATTTTTTCCAGTAGTGCCTTAAACAAGTTCTGTTCATCTTAAAGTAATAATAATGGCTGTTCAAAATCTTTAAAAATATTATAACATCATACTCTGTTAAAATCTGCATAAGTTAAGGTTTTAAAATTTGATAACAGTACCTAAAATGAACCTGACCACTGATATTGCAGAAGACCAAATGAATTGGTCGATTTTGATCAAATTTGATATCAAAATCGTGTTTATCACTAAATCCGGTCCATTTACAATTTTCTGTTTCTTTTTAAACCATTTTATATTTAAAAAAAACTAAAAATTAACAAAAAAAACTTATTTCTATTATTGAATCCAAAGTAAACATTATGTATCATGTTTTCTCTTCCTTTTTATTTTAATTATGATAATTTGTTGGAAAACATGACAAATTAACATAGCTATTTTTTAACAACGTAATCTAAAACTTACTATAGCCTATCAGCTGTTCAATAAAATCAGCTGATCATTACAAATTAATATAAAACAACTGATCTTTTACTAAAACTACCAATATAAATTTGTGCGTTCGCATCATGTGACATGCAAAACCCATCATCACAACCAGACCTAAAACATGATACATATTAATAGAATTTCCACAATATAAGTTCCAATGATTGTGATCAAATTTTGCTCAAAGGCACTTTTAATTACCTAAGCAAAAATGTAGTTTTAAAAGTCTGACTTTGTAGCTAATAACAGCAATTTAAAAAGTCTGTATAATTTTAGCTGATTTAGCTGATATTTTGTCAGATTTGAAGATTCACAACAACATAACAAATTTGAATTAAATATAACTGACAACTTCGGAGTAAACCCAGACTGATTTCAGAGTATAGTTTATTGGATAATAAAAGATTGGAAAACGACCATTCCAAAATCATAATCTTTTTGAAAAACTGATTATACCACTGTAACAAGCATAAATTACCTTGAAAATACTTAAATAAATTTAATTGAGTTAAATGTAGACTTGACTTAACATGGTCTGTGTTCTTAATTTCTCAAACTTGACATCAGATTTTTGTCCAATTGGTGCTTTTAAAAAACCCTAACTCAGAAAATGATATAGAGAAATAAGTCCTCCTTAAAAGGACTTTAAAAAGCTCATTATGTTACTTTTCAATCATATTCACTTGTTACCCACACTTCAAAAATATTTTTGTCCTTAAAATTTTACTCCCTCAATTACTCCAAAATATTTTTTGTCATCAACTTCTATATTTTGTTTAGATCCTGGCCACCATAAAGACAATTTTCTTCAAATTTTGTAGTTTTGGTTATATCATTTACGAATTAGAAGTACAGTACCATAGGCACTCATGCGTACAAATTAATAAATACAATCAAAGATTTGCTTCTGGACTGGATGTTTCAGAGAAACATATGTGTTTTATTTTAATCTAGATTAAATTATTAAACTTGAATGTGAAAATGTTTGTGCAGTAATATTGTTTTTTTTAATTTTCAGAACTTCAAGAAACATCTTGATTTGGAGACAGTAACGGAAGATTTATAACATACTATTTTCATTTGAAAATTCTACATCATCACTGATTTGTGACAAAAATAGTACAATGTTTGTCAGACTTCAAGTTAAGGGTGTTTCTACATAACAAATACGTTGCACATAGGAGTTCACTTTTACATGCTTTCAAATCAGGAAGCAGCCCAACTTAATCTGGTGCAAGCTTGTTCACACTTGTCTCAAACCACATTTTACTATCTTCACCTGTTTTACATTAAAATTGAAATTCAAACTTTCAATGAGTTGAATTTTATCAATACAATGTAGAATGGCTTGTTTAGTTGATGGCTAAAACACCAGTCAGTTTGCTGTATATATCTAAACCTCAAGGTCATAGGTTTAGGACTTGTTACAGTTGTAAGCTTTACGCTTTCCATTAACACTGCTAATCCCTCATCTGCATTAGTCTAACTAGCATTAAAAAAGAAAAAAAAAGAAAAAATTATCAATGCAAGGTTTACTTAGTTTAATTTTGATTAACTCTCTCAGTAAAAACTTTGAAAGTGGAAAAAAGTTAAAGAAAGCATAATTTGAGCCTACTAGGATAAAGCGTACTAAAGAGAGTATAATTAGGCTGAAATTGTCTCCCACTACATTTCCCCTCTCTGGCTTCAGTCTGTCGTCATTGTCACATGTTACTGTTAGAGTTGTAAAATTTTACTGCCATTAAAATTGCGTAAAAATACTATAAAATAAACTATTTTTTCAATAACTAACACAGGCAAACATTAATAGCTACCATGCAAACTTCATAAGCCCTAAATCACACTGCAAAGTAGAAAAATGATTTAAGCTGACAGTAGACACCAACAGTCGTTCACTTATATAGAATGTAGCTAAGAAACTTAAAGTGAAAATATTCACCAGCCGTGTTTCACACTGAATCAAATAATCAGTACTTGACTAATAAGAACCAAAGTATGTTGATATTTCTAAATGTCGGCTGAATTTTTAGGAGAGAAAAACTATATTTTTAAAAATACAGTGGAACTTGGTTATAATAAGATTCAAGGGGTCAACCAAATATGTTGCTACTTCCAAGTTGCCAACTCGCAACCACAACCGCAATGTCACAACCATATATTTGATGTTGTTTGCAACATAGTGGTTTAAGTGCCCCACAAATTCATCACTTACGTTATTATTTTAATTAAACTGTGTTAATTTTTTTAAAGTATTTTTCACACCAGTCAATAATATAAATGGTAGGCTTCTTCTTTTTAACTTTTACCTGAGCGACTAAGTGTTACCTCAGAAATATCTTCATCAGTCAGAATTTCAGTAGTAAGAACATCATCGACTTGTTATGTATACATCTATTGGGCATTCTTGAAAAGTGTATGAATTAAGTGTTTAAACCTATTCTGAGGGTGGATTATTGTTGTGACATTCTGTTGAAATATGGAATAGAATAAGGCTCGATTTTTTAAAACAATTTCAAAATATGTGTTATTCCAAGCTCAGTTCATTAATCTGACAGCATTCAAAATTGTCATTCGATAATTTTTAAAAGCATTAACCAACAGTAACAGTTTTAAAGAACACTGTGTATAACACCTGATCCACTGGCTGTAGTTTTACTGTGGTATAGGAAGGTAAAACAAATTTATATTTTTTGCATTCTCCAGTGTTGGATGAACAGGATAATTATCAACAGTAAAATGTTTAAATTCTTTTTTTGCAGTTGCGAATACCATTTTCAAAATTCTTGTTCAAAAATTGTTGAAGACATCCAGGCTTTAGAGATAGAAATGCAATTGACAGGAAGCTTTTTGCTTTGTTAAAACACCTTGAATGTTTTGATTTTCCTATCACTAAAAAAACATTAAATGAGTTCCATTTTTCTGTCCCAGTCACATTTGAACATAACAAAATCTTTAGTTGCACCTTTGACTGATTTGCGTCAAATACATTTGAATGGTTTTTCATAAATTAACACAGGTATTTTGTATAATTTCAGGAAATGAAAGTGCTCGTTACAATCAAGTCTAATATCTATTGACGCATCACTAAAATTGGGTTAATTTATCATTACGGAGATACAGAACAAAACTAATCCCAGTATTTTCTTCATAACTATCAAGTTCTTGTTACAACTGAGTTTGATATAACCAAGTTTCAATGTATTAAGAATCAGTATCGAATTATTTTTATGATAATGAAATATGCCATATATTTATATATAATTAGATCTATTAAATTAATTTGTTCACTTGGAAGTTAAATTAAAAATTAGAAATATGAGAGCTAATTTTTTTTTTTGCTTCTGAATGTGCTGTTGGGTTGTCTGTTGAGCAGTGCCACTTCCATGACATTGTGTTTTTCTTAATTTTTAAGAGTTTCTTAATAACCACTCAATAACCACAAATCTTTCGAAAATGAAATTTGTGGAAATTTCACAGAAAGAGCGAAAATTCTAAACTTACAGTTTTTCTTAAAATGTTCTTTTACTACATGAATTAATTCATCACTAACCAAGATGAATGCTCACTTCATTTATCATCATGCATTTGATTACACCCTACATTACTATTAGACCCATCTCCTTACTCCTGAATTATTCATTGCATTTTCTCAATAAACTTGGCTGGTCTGTTGAAGAATTTAAAATAGTTCTTCAAATAATTCTTCACATTCAGAAAACAAATTACAGATCTAATTTCACAAGAAATTTTTAATCAATTTCTCCATTCTAAACAATTCTAAACAAGCACTACAATGCGTAACTAACAGCAATGTAAAAAAAAAACAAACACTTCCTTCTGCTTCACTCAGACCAACTACTGTGCTTGGGATGAATTGCAATTGAACCACTGTTGTGGCAAGAAGTACAAATGGAACTCATATAATAATATGAGTTAATAATATAATAATATAATTAAATGCGGACTCCACATTAAAAGCTTTTGTAACTCTTCAAAAAAAAGTTTTATCACAGTAAGGCAATATTATATTATAATATATTATAATTTAAATTAAACTTTTCCTTCTTGAGTTTGCCTGTATAAGATTGTATTATATCAAAACATAAGGGGGCCTCTGCTATAAAGATATACATACATATCCATAAGCTATCTTTGGTAGTCTGATACATACAAGACCAGCTCTTGTAGAATTACAGAATTTCCAATGAAAGAACAGAGTTATTGCTTCATGAGGTGGATGTGTCAGCTATCATGTACATATAGGACTGATTGTGATAGTTCTTTCTGTACATACTCTGATTTTTGTTTTTTTTTTTTATTTTATAATTTTTATTTTTTCTTACTGAACTTTGTTTGAACTGTCTCATGATCACAACACAACAGAACTGGCTACTTTCGACAAAAGAAAATAGGGTAGCAGTGATCAACAAGTGGAAGGCGCCAAACAGTTAGTAGCACTGTCGGTTTTGAGGGGTTCTATTGTAGTTACATACCATTAGTTTCACGTTATAAATTATTTATTTAAATGTATATCAATAAGACTAACTGTTCGTTAGCAATATCATAGGAAACATACTACTATTTTAATATTTTCAGAAAAATGTAAAATATAATCTTACATTTCAATTAAAATTTTTGTATTTAAAATTATGGATTTAATGGCATTAAATAAGAATTCACCTTCATTAACAAACTATTTTTAATAAGTTTTCTCTCAACATGTTAGCTTTTTACTAAATTTAGTTTTAAGATTTTAATTTGTTATGTTTATAATATGTGTTTAATTATATTTATTTATAGTAGGTGTAACTACTCTCAAATTAAAATATTTATATAAGGTTTTATTTCTTGTTTCTTGCTAAAACCTTTTTTTATTGTAGGTTTTTTTGTAATCAAAATATTTATACAAACACTAATATATTTTAAAAATTAAAATGCTCATAACTAAGTACTTATTAAAGATATCAGGTTATTCTTTTGTAGACCAAACATGTCAAAAAGTGATTGTTTTTAGACTAAGATTACTCAAAAACTATCAGGACATTTAAAAGATGAACACAGTTTTTATATAAGGTGCAAAATGAGCGTTAAAAAGGCTTGTAAGCTGTCAACAGGGAAATGGTAAAAATAACCATTCTTTTTTAAGCATTAAAATGCTCATAACTCAGTAGCTGTTGGATATGTTGAGCTAACTCTTTCGAAGATCTATTCTAAGTAAAATTTTACATCTAATTATGGTCTCACAAATTAAAATATGAAAAAAAAAATGTTCTTCGAAAAATGGGAAGGCAGCACTGACAAAAATAATAGGAATTTTTAAAAACTGACACCATAGATTGATTTTTAAATTGAATTTTACATCTAAAAAAGACATCATACATCAAAAAGTAAACAAAATTTCTGCTTCAAAACATTTAAGCCTGGACATTTTACAAAGCTTTATTTTAGTAATTAATCAGTTCTTGAGACACTTCAAGTCAGTGTTGCTTTTGCTGGTCCAACAACGATTTTACAATCTCAGAATGAAATTTTCAAACACACCATGTATTTTAATGGTCTTCATTAAAAAAGTGACTGAGCCATGTAGAATCTTAAATCATTTAATCTGGCTTCTTCCTATTTGCGTGTTTATGGTCAAAGAGCACTAAATCACAAACATGGCTTTTAGTTGTTTTTTTATGCAGAAGGCCAACCAGATCGGTGGTGGAGGGGATTTATTTTGCAGCTCTCTTTGAAACAGATAAAATGTTTGAACTGCTCAAACGTTTATCTCCAATTTAATAATGCATATTATTGTGTTGGCATAAGCCATGAGAACCCAATACGCTGTCAATGAACTTTTATGACCAACAAATTCCACCAACACTGCTAAAGCTTCAAAAACTATCCAGTGAGTTGTTAATGTGAACAAGAGTTAAACACTACAAAGTACTTAAATGTAAATTCAACACCAAGCTTCACAGTACCTATATAAAAATCTCAATGAGTACTGGAAACAAACCCTCGCATAGATCTCTCCAGAAGTGATCTCAGACGTATTGCTGACATTTCTTCCTTTAATGATCACCTGGCTGCTGAAGAAGTTGACCAAATTAGCATCACACTCTCCATCCTCTTTTAGTGATCTATAATCAAAATCCATTCTTAGTACATCTCTACAGGGTTGTAAAAGGTACCCTGAAAATTTCAAGTCTCTGGCTAAAATAGTCTCGACTGTACGTTTATTATTAAAGTTGTACTGGTTAAGTAATTTAATGGCTTTAAAATCAAAATTTTGTAAAATCCTTTCTTAGTAGCATATTAGAAAGCATTAAGAAAAGAGTACATCCTAAAAATTTCAAGTCTCTATCATTGGTAGTTTTTTCTCTGCGTTGATTCTCTGTCAGTCAGTCAGGACAAAGCCGCTTATCTAGAGAGAGATTTGTGTTAAAACACGATTTATATTTGATATGTATTACAGTAAAGTCTCAATTAACTATCATTCTAGGAACCATTGGGGTGACGGATGAGAGAATAGACAGATAGCAGAAATATTCCACCCATACTTTGGCGATTGATAAAATAACATAATTTATTTATAGCACAGAATGTTTTTTATATTTTGGAAAATGCAGTAAGGCTCTTAAATTTTCTATTTAACTCTAATTATGTATTACACAAATTTACATGCATAGTTCTTTAATACAGTAAATTATCAATACCTAACCTTTTGACAAGTATTTATGTAACTTTACATGATCACCTGATATGCTGAATTGTCAATAGTTTGAGAGTGTTTATCTTTTCAATAGAAACATTCACATACTTTTCAGGATTTGTTGACATTATTTTAAGTGTTTCCATCTCATTCTACTAGATGCTGGGATCATTTACTTTTCGATTATCAAGTTTGCTTAGGGTAGCAATTAATGTCAGCTGCCATCACCTATTGTATAAGTAAGTTGTGTCCAGTTACAGTGTTTTGTTTTGTCTAGAAGGTTTTTTATTATATATTACAATTATTAATATGGAATTGAAGACTATTTAAAAATGTCATCTAATTAATTAACCTGACAGTAACTGAGAGTAGAAACTGACAATTCTATAACAGTTAATCGTTAATGATAGGGTAACAGTTAATCAAGACTCTACCGTACTGTAATCAAAATACAATTATTTATGAGTGTAAAACACTCAGTTTATATTTCAAAGGTCTACAGTAATTTACAAGGACAAGAAACAAGGTACCTGAAGGACTGTCCGTTTGTGCTTGACCATTTTATTCCTTAATATCTTACAAAATATGCAACAAATTTTAAGAGAATTGTTTTGTATATTAGACTACATGAAAATATAAAAACTAACTACAAACATCAACGTACAAAGTTATTAACAATGACTTTTGATAGGCACATAGATTAAATATTTCTTCTTTTATGACATTACATTAATTACTACTAATAAATATACTTTATAATAAAAAAGTACACTCTACTTTTACATATAATAAAAATATTCTGTGAAGAAACTAAAATAGTTTACATAAACACAGAGGGAATGTAAAATTTTCAACAAATCAAACATTGTCGTAGTATTGTCCTCATACTAATCTGTTTGTCTAATATTGATTACTGATGGTTTTTCTTTAATTATGGCAATTTAGATCTTGAATTACGAGTCTTCAGTTTTTGGGTCTGCATTATTGGTTTTGAGTTTAGAACAAAAATTACACAATATAATTTGTACAGAGCAAATAAATAGTAAAAAAGTTCTTAAGAAACAATAAATAAATTATCAAAAAGAGGTTAAAATGAGCCAATTAAATATCCCAGCAAGTGTACCATTTCCTTGACAATGTTGCTATTTTCACAAATAATCCAGTTTGGTTACTATAAAAAAAAGTATAAATTTGTTTACACATTTTTTTCAAGCAGATTGTACATAAATTTTGTATATCATAAAGATACAACACAATTCAATGTAGTAAATTTTAAGTAAAAATTTTTTTAATAGTAATTAAAAGAATTAATTATTACTCTTTATTATTAATTAAGAAAAGAAGAGTAATTGAAAATTAATTATTCTTTCATAATGTTTGTTTAATGTAATAATCCATTATTAAAATGGATACTTTCATTTTCATTTTATTATCTCTGTTTTTTATTTCATTCTGGAAAAATTATTAATGTCAACAAAAATAATTATTATTGTCTTAAATTCAGCTAGTGCAAATTAAAATATGTATATGTATTGATTATATTTTTAAATTAATATTTTTTTAATACAATGTAATTTAAAGTTTTTCCACCTAAAGAATATTTCTTTGATTCCTTAAATTTTACAAGGATTTTGTATTGTCATTTACAAACTATAAATATAACTTCAAAGAATTAACATAAAGTAGGACCAAACTTCAAAATATTTTAACAGTTTTAAATGTGGTAATGACACAATTTAATGATACTGCTGCATTCTGTTTGTGGAATAAGAAGAAATGTAAAATTTAGGCATTATATAACATATATATCCAGTTACTTTACTAAACAAATGTATTTGTACCTTGTTGTGTTGCGACAAAAACACATTAGTGTTGGATGTTCAGCATTACCCAGGGTTCACTGCAAGGAGGCATCCAACTTCACACCCCCTGCAATCACACCAAAACATAAATGTATTTATACTGATAATGTTTTGTTTACAAAATTAATACACAATACAATATTCAATAAAATAAATGTTTACTCATGATTGATTAATTTTATTCCAATCAACCCTTACCAAATGGTTAATGTCTATAAAAAAAAAACAATAGTTTCTCACACTGAGCAGAGTTTCTAAGTGAGCACGTCACATGTCTCTCTGTAAGTGGTCATATGTCTAATCCCCCTGAGGAGGGTTTAGATGCACCTCAACAATATTAGTTACAAAAGGAACAAAAAATTTATTTAAACCTAAATAGATATAAACGATGTCAAAAACATTCTGTAAATGTCTATTTACACATTTATAAAAAGAAGATTATATAAATTGTATAAGAATAGGTAGTTTTTATCAAAAACTTGTGTGCACTTTAAAAAATAAATATATGACAATTACTTACCTAGGAAGGATTAAGCTATCATTACACACATTTATTTTAAATTTAAAAGAAAGGAACACTCACCTTACAAAACAACTTTCAATTCTTAAACTTCAGTTTTTTTTATTATCAATAGGAAGATGAGTATTCCTTCTATATACCTTGCAACTTATTGTGCTCCCTCATTTATAGGTTAATCTTGCCCAATTCAAATCCAAATGTTTAAAAAATGCTTTTGATAATGTCATCCTTTTTCTTTTTCCGTCCCCCACTCTATAAAATGACTAGAGATTCATACCTAACCAATGCATACCTTATCTAACCACACCTAACCATACCTGGATAGATTCCTACCTACCAGGTAGTTTCAATGCATACCATCACCTGACTACCCACATTTACATAAACATACAATTATATAAGAAGAACTTACAGAGGACCAGACTTGATTCTCTTGACAAGGTCATACAGAATAGGAGTACAATGCCTAAAAAGCAATATTAAAATTCAAAACATTAGTTTAATATTTGCATGTGAAAACAGAGATTATAAATATACAAAGTTTTTTAAGCTACACTTTATTTATAAATCAAATGTAAAGTTCTTATTAGAAGTAATTTCCCAGGAAAGACAAAGGAAACTTAAATAATAGTTGTGTTACATGCTATGGTAAAGAACATGTCTGTAGTCGTTACATGCTTGCTATCTTCAGATATTATTTTATTCCCATAGACAAATTATGTGAGAGTTAATGCTAGATAAAGACTTGCAACTGAAATATAGTAGACACCTTCTAGTTTGGTCGTCTCGGGTTTAGCTTCTAGATCAAGAGAATAAATGGCCAAACAAAGTGAATAAACGACAATCAAACCAATTATCCCTACACACAGAAGGGTTACATACAAAACCTTGTTAAAAGTTTCTGTAAAAGAAGTTTAAGAAACTTTTCTGGACACAAATCAAACTAAACTATGTTCACTTAATGTAACTTGCCAAAAAAACTGTGTTTTCTAGTCATGTAATTTAAGATTTTTATTAATTTTGAGATTGTTACAAATACTTAGGTAATATTCACATTTATGTTGTCACTACAGTTTTTAATATTTGTTCTATAATCACAAATGTGCTTTTAGAGTGTACTTTAGAGTATGTTTAGGACTCATCACTAGAGGACCCAGGAGACAAGTGTAAGACAGGAAAATAAAAAAATGGTGAGTTATTATTGGGGTGGTGGCAAAACTCAGTATTAGATAAATAAGTAAAGTGTCGCCAATGCACATCTTATCAAGACCTTATCATGGGTACCATCAGTATTTATAGATATTTGTGTAGAACTTAAATTTTTGCACCATCTTAACAAGATAGCAAACAAGCAAGAATTGTGAAGTTTTTTTCTATACATTTTAAGGTTTTCGGATCACTAAAGTTTTAAATGAAATATTATGACATCAGTTGAAAATATCAAAGAAAATCTTCTTTTTAGGAAAAATTAAAACGTGAGAAATAATATTTAATTAAAAAAAATATTCTGTTAAAACAAACATAAGAGCAGTCGAGTATTGATAAGCCCCTCCCCCACAAAAAAAGTAAAAGGTATAAAAAGATGCAAACTTTGTAACATAGTCCAATATTTTAACAAATAACTTAAATGCAATGGTTTGATAAACTACATAATTAATTAAACTAATTTAAACAATAGTTAGAGCTACAATTAATGTTACCAAATAAAAATATTTAAGTAAAAATTAAATTTCATGAGTTGGAGAGGGGCCTGGCCCCCTCTTGGCCTATAGCATGAGTGTCAATTCGGTTAGATTATTTTTTTAAGTTATGGGGATTTTTAGCTCCTGGCACCATTATCATAGAACCTATTGTGCATCTAAACCTCTTGGATTCTAGTTCAGTAGACTGGTTCTCTCAGTGAATTTTAGTAATCCACTGATTATCTCACTCTGCTAGAGGTCCACAGGCCTGGAAGCCAAACACCCTTTGCTTTCTGCCAGCAAGAGCCTCACAATCATAGATTATGTGCCTGCCGTTTCTTCTTCCTTCCTGCATAAACCTCACATAATTTCTCCATGGTACATTCCTATTCTGTTCATGTGCATCCTAACCATTACAGTGGCCTGAAATAAATCTCAAGGTTTTCCTGAGTTTCCCTTTCCCAGGATATTAATTTTCCTGGGTGAGCACCCAAGGTGCAAATGTGTTTATTTTATTGTTTACAGTCAAACTATATAAGAGTAGTGTTTTATGAGATTAGAAATTATCCTGAAAGTATGTTAATATTGTAACTAACTAAAGTCACATAAAGAAGTCTTTAATTAAAATATTATTCATAATAGTTTTTTGATTTGAAGACAAAAGTTTTAAGATATTTAATGCATTCTGTATGTTTTAAATATAGCATGGTTTGGAATATCACTTTCATTAATATTAATATAAATCAGTTAAAAACAATCCATATCTTCACCAGCAAAGTGATGAGGTACCCTTCAATTTCTTTCATTTCTAATTTAGTATATTGAGCTGAGTTATGGATCTTCATATAAGATCAAAATTTTAGTTAGATCTCATGAGATATTTTGAGAAATCAGGCCTATTTTCTAATTTTTTCAACTGAAATTTTCCGATTCGTATTTTATCATGGAATTAATTCAATTTGAGAAAGTTTGTGTAATGTTTTTGCACCATTTAGTTAATTATCTACAATATTTACCCCTCTCAATAAATGAGCTACTTTAAAAAAATGAAAGTTTTAACTGTACAGTACTTTGTACGATAAAAAAATAGTCAATTGATGTTGAGTCCTTTGATCTAGAAACATTTTGACGTAATAATAAATTAAATACCAGTAGTGACGTGTTTTTATAAAGTACTGTAAACAATAGGCTACTAATTGGTTTATATGTATGTTTTATTTCTTCCAACATGTTAAATATTAATTATCTAATAGCCCAAAGTTTAAGAAAAATTTGTGACCTTATGATGTTATAAATTGTTAAACCATGCATTCTGCTGCTCATGTCTCTCTTGGATGTGTTTAAATGGAATGGACCATTTGGTGTTACCCTTGTGTTTCTGTAACTTCTGTTTTGACATAAACAATCGGTGACAATTCATATTTGTACTGCAGACTCTGCTACTGTGTTATAAAATTGTGTTTTCATGGGTATATATTAATTACATAATTATAATATTATTCATAATTATTGAACTTGGAAATTATAGTAATACAATTAAGGTGATGTGCTTATCGTTATACAATGAGAATTAAAAGACTTATATTTATGTTTTTAAGTGTCAATTATAATTTAGCTTTTATTATTTCAATGATTGTAAACTTAATAGCGAACGTGCAAACATTCAATACAAGGAAGACCCCATTATCTATAAAAAACACATGTGTTGAAGTGAGACAGTCTGGCGATGTCCATTTAACTGCATAATAAGTTATCTCTCACCTTTCCAATGTTCTGTCATCCCATCATACCAGAGTCAGTTGTCAACCAATGGCTGACAAGACTGACTAACACTTTCTATTTATTTAGGTTAGAACAGAAAGTTTGGGGAAAATGTTTTAACAGGAGCAGCAAATATTCATAGGTAGTGTAAAAGGCACTAGCCTTATAATTATAATTACCAATATCTGGCCCTCTTCCTGTAGTTCAGAGTCTGCCCAGGTCGTGTGCTCTGCAGTTGAGAATCTACACATCTCTTTATGTAAGGCTAGTTCTATCTTGGTGAAGAGCTGTTGCTAACAGGCTAATGAAAGACAATCCAAGTGGTACAATATCTGGTAGAAAACAAAATGTACTTTATAATTAAAGTACATTAAAGTATTACATCGACACATTGCAGATGTTGATCTAAGAACGTGTACTTACCATTTAATGTAATCATTGTACCAATACTTCTTCTCTCTTAAAAAACCGTTAAACTTATTAAAAAATCAAAATAGATCAAAAATTACAAACTCTAGCTCGGTGCAACAAATAAAAAACAAAAATTTTACTTAAAGCTAAAACAGCCCAAAATGCTGAAACAGAATACATAAAAACATATTGAAAACAGTTAATCAAATATAAAATATAAATACTTAATATAAAGATCTTAAATAATACTAAAATCCTAACAGGGACCACGGAACTAATATTCAACCAACCAAAGTTAATCCAGGACATAACAGATATTAGACATACCAACCATTTGTTGGGATGACATAATACTGCTAAGCCTGGTGATGGACCCAACAGGGAACTGGGCGTCCGTGTTGAGCCAACACCTGAAATAGAAACACATGTTATTAGTCACTCACCTTCAAAATACAATACATTGTTTGCGTGGTGGTTGGTGTCATGAAGTTCAACCTGAAAATATCCCTATTTAAAAGTAGAAAGAGTAATAAACCCCAAATTTTGTTTCATATAGTTTCAAAAACAAAATTAGTAAAGATTTAAATTTAAATATACAAAAAAGTTTAACTTTTTAAAACAAAACTCCTTGTTTATTGAAAAAAATTAATCTAGAAAATTTAATATGAATTCATAAAATGAAAAATTAAATTTATACTTTAAAAAATATATCAATTTGCATTAATTCTAATTTCTTTTAAAAAAATATATTATGTGGAGAAAATATATTATTGAAATAGAATAGTCAAAATTTTAACTTTAAATAATAATAAAATCAAAAGAAATAAATTTGTTGTAATTGTTTTGCCAAAAATCCTACGCACTCTTCCCTTTCCCTAAAAAAATGTGCTTATTCAAGTTGATGACTCCTTGATGAAGTTCTACGTAGTGAAGGTCAGCCTGAAATGGTATTTAAAAATAACACAAAATAACCCCCCCCCATTATGACTTTATTTAAACCCCTAAATTTAATTTTAAACTTTCTCTCTCTCTATTTGTTTCACCCAACTTTGGGGTACACTAAATCAATCACTTTTTAATGTTCTGTGCCTTCCTCGTAGCCAAGTATTGATTCATTCGTTGTGATCTTGCTTTTCTTTCTTCGTCAGAGATTTGGCTTGTTCGCTTGAATTTGACTTTGCCTTGGAACCGTTGCTTCTTGTCCTTGGTTATTGTTTTGGCTGTTCTGTCCATGAGCATAGTGTCAGTGATCTGCAATTCTGTTATGTCTTTCTCCATTTCTCTAAACCAAAGTGGTTTGGCTCTTCTACAGCGAGAGTAGTCAAATATTTTTTTGGTTAGTCTATTTTTGTCCATTCGGAGGATGTGCCCATAAAAACCAATTCTTCTTTTTCTTATTGTGTTTCAGTTTTTTGGTAAAGAGTTTTATTACCGATGTGGAGTAATTAGTTGTTACGGAATTTGGGGCCTAAGATTTCTCGTAATATCTTTCTTTCTTTGATCTCCAGCCTTTCAAGTGGGCCCTGGGTTGTGAGAGATAGTGTTTCAGCTGCATATAAGGCTTCTGGTTTAATTACCGTATGATAATACCTTATCTTTGTATTCCAGGAGAGGGACTTCTTGTTGTATGTATCCTTGGTAAGTTGGAAGGCTAATTCAACTTTATTTCTCCTAGATTCCATAGCTTTTTTCTCTAGGGTGTTCCAGCTGATCCATTCCCCAAGATATTTTAATTCTTTCACTATCTCAATGTATTGTTCTCCCACATGAAGCTTTTTTGGTGGTTATGTTTGACAATATTTTAGTCTTTTCAAATGAAATTTTAAGTCCCTTGAAATTTTAACGCTTGCTTCTGGAGTTCAAGAGTCTGTTCCTTAGCTTCTTCCAATGTCTCAGCTAGTAAGGCCATGTCATCCGCAAAAACCAAACAATTTACCTTAATGCCTTTGTTCTTAGTTCCTAATCTGATTCCACTATGAGTATTCACATTCCACTCTTTAACTACTTTTTCTAGAGCACAATTAAATAGCAATGGAGAGAGTCCATCTCCCTGTCGGACTCCTGTTTTAATCTCAAAAGGGGTGGAGAGATCTCCTCTGAATTGAACTTTGGAGAATGTATTAGTTAATGTTTCCCTGATAAGATTTGTGGTTTTGTTATCAAGGTCTAGTTCTTTCAGAACCGAGAATAAGGATTCCCTATCTATAGAGTCGTATGCTTTTTGAAAGTCAATAAAAGTGATAACATATGATTTAGCCCTTAACTTTTGGTAGTTCATGATGTGTTTGAGGTTAAGGATTTCTTCCGGACAGGATTTTTTCCGGAAACCCGCCTGGTATTCTCCAAGTTGATGGTCCAATTGAGGTTCTGCCCTATGTAGTAGGACTGTTGAGAATATCTTGTATGTTACGTCAAGGAGAGATATCCCTCTGTAGTTGTTAGGGTCAGATTTAGATCCTTTCTTATGAAGTGGATGTATGAGGGCTGTCTTCCAATCATGGGGGATTCTTTCACTTACCCAAATTTCTTCAAGGATGTTTCTGAGAGACTGTATAGCACTTTCGTTGACATTTTTCCAAAGTTCAGCTGTGATTTGATTTTCTCCTGAAGCCTTATAATTCTTGAGATTCGATATTATTGATTAGAGTTCCTCGACTGTTGGAGGTTCTGAGTCAGGTTTAGTTGATGGAGATATATTAAAGTCCATCTTTATTGATGGTTTCTCACAATTAAGGAGATTTCTGAAATATTCTGCTAATATTCTACAAATATCCCTGTTGTTATGGGCAACATTCCCATCTCTGTCCTGAAATTGTAGAGTTGGTGGATCGTACTTAGTCAGTTTCTTCTTATAATTCTTATAAAAATTTCTTACATTGTTTTTGGAGAAGTCTTCATTAATCTGCATAAGTAATTGATCATCCTGAGCTTTTTTGATTCTTTTAAGATTTTTAGTCACAAATTTTCTAATGCTTAAGAAGTTCTGTCTGTTATGCTCATTTTTCTGTGATTGCCACTGGTGCCATACTTTTCTTCTTAGTTCAATGAGACTGTCACATTCTTGCGTCCACCACGCATGTTTTTTTTATTTTAGTCAGTGGAGCAAGCCGAACGGCTTTAGTTATTAGACTTTCTTTTATTTGATCCCAGTCTTGATCTTGTAAATCAGCAGTGGCAATGTGAAACTCTTTTGAGTTCATTATCTTATCTGGATTATAATTTCTATGTTTTAATCTGTTGGTGCGTATTTTCCTTTTGGTAATAATTTTAAGTTTTATTTTAAAAAGGTAATGATCGGAATTTAAGTTTGCACCCCTAAGTACTTTAACATTCTGTATTTCCTTATTGAATTTCCTTTTAACCACTACATGATCTATTTGAAATTCACCTAAACTTTATTTTTAAACTTTTATTTATTTTATTTTAATCTTTATTTTGGAAAAAACTATAATTTTACAATCTGATTATTTCTTTTAAAATATTGAATTTACAAAAACAAAATTAACTATGCTTTGAGCAAACAATTCAAACAATTTTAACTAAATTTTATATTAAAAAATTACAAATAATTTTTTACTTTGCTTTATTTTTTTAATTAACTGAAATATAATAAAAGATAAAAAGGGCTGAACTAACTTTAGAAAAAAAAATCAATTCTGATACTAAAATAGTGAAATTAATTTGTTCAAAAAAGTTTGCTAAAAAATTTAAATGTGCACTTGCCCTAAAGGGTGGACTCAGTAGAAAAATTTACAAGATGATGAAGTGATCTGGAAGACATGTTTTATATAAAGTTAGTACAAACCAAAAAAGTTTAACATGTCAGCTGAACTTGTTATATTACTGAACTGTAAAATAAAACTACTTTATATTGTATTACCATTTTACAAATCTTGTTAGCAGTGCTTCCACTACTTTGCCTTCTAAACAGCACCATGCAGCGTGAAGGCTACAGCACACAAGTCCGTAGTGCAACTACAACTATTGTTTTCCATCTCCATTTCCAGGATTTCCAGGAAAGGAATGTGGAGAAGGGAGCACTCCTTGCGCACTTGCTTGAATGGTTCAAGTCCATCATTTTTTGAAAGTGCAGTTGAGGAAAGTAAGAATATCTTCTTAGAAACAAAAATACAGTTGTATTTTGGCACAAGTGTTTTGGCATAGCCAATGTTGCAGCACTGTTACTTTAGCCGATACTGTAACACATAGTAGAGGGAGAGTAGTGCACTATGTAAGTTCAATTAATTTAATTTTTCATTATATGTAGAATATTTGTTGTGTATACTAAAAACAAATATACCTTCAGATAAATCTTCATTTTTATTTCATATTCAGCACCTCTATCAAAGTTATAGCAATGGCGCTAAGTTTAGGTGCAATGGATTGAAAAGATTGAAACCTCTCATTGTAAGCACATTGTTTTTTACAAAGAAAAGCCACAAGAATATTAGAAGAAAAATATTGTATCAATACAATTTATTGATTTTTAAGGAATAGGACTGAAATAAATAATTTCATTTAAAGTTGTGATGAAATTATAAAATTTTCACTTTCTAAAATTTAAACGTGTTTTTTTTACTGTAATATGAGTTTGTCAAAATTTTTATTAAGATAATTTGTTTTAATTTTTTACTAAATTTCAACAAAATAAAAATAATGACATTGGTTCATATTAAAACCATAACAACCTAACAAAAGACCTTTAAACAATCAATGTAAAGCAACAATCAGCACAAATAAAACTTATGAAATGTTTTAACACCAGTCTTGTACTTGAATAATTTTCAGTAATAAAGGTAACAACCATAATACAAAGTAAAGGAAATGAGCTTGATAACCCTAACACAGTAACAGCTACAACAACAATAACAATAATAATAGCAGCAAACTACCCTAATACTAAGCAAAGACCTTATGAAATAAGGAATAAAAAACAAAATTAATCCTAATCCTACACTCAAAGCAAAGAACCTATGAAAACCATATCGGAAATCTATGACAACTATAATACAAGTTAAATAAGCTATGACAACAAATCACTAAAAAAAAATGAACTAATGACATTTCTCCTAAAATGAGTACACTCATGAATATGAAAGTAGGGCTTAGTAGCAGCTCTGGTCTGTGCAGCCATTGTTCCCAATTGTGAAGCCATCACCATTGTTCTGATTTGTAATGCTGAATCAAAAATAAAATAGTAGATCTTTCTGAAGGAATATCTTCTTGTTTTTAGCTAACACTGTAAATATAAAAATAGCAAATCAGAAATGTATTGAACTTGTATAGTGCACTACTCTCCTAGTATTGTGTGTTACAGTATCGGTTAATGTAATGGTGCAACAACATTGGTATTTTATACCTACAATTTCATATTAGGTGTAATTTGTACTAATTATTACTTTTCTCACCTGCAATTCCAGGAAATGTTGATGGACTTGAATTGTTCAAGCAAGTAGCACAAGGAGTGTTCCCTCCTTCACATCCCTCTCTTGGAAATCCTGGAATTGGAGATGGAAAACAGTAGTTGTACTAGGGACTTGTGTTACTTGTACTGTAGCCTACATGTCACATGGTGCTGTTGGAAGACGAATCACTGGGAGCACTAGAAAACAATTGATCAGAAAATCAATAAAAAATAATTTATTATTATTTTATAATAATATTATTAAAATTTTCACTATTATTAAAAAAATGTAATTTCTTACAAATTTAATAACAATACATTAGTTAGTAAGAATAACAAAACAGATATATTACGCGTAATAAACAATTAACAAAACAAACTTTACATAAATTTATTAATTTTTAAAAGAAAATAGAAATGAAACTTGGGGCCAAAAACATTAAAAAATCTTGTACTGAATGTACAATATAATATAATGAAATACAAACTTTGGGAAAACTGACCATGAGACATCTAAACAAATAATTAAATAATAAAACCGATTATAAAATAATATTATTGACACTAAGCTTGCATTTCATTAAGCTTACATTAGGGTTATGCTAGTTCCACTTATACCTTTGTGTTAGCAGGTAACAGTGGCCAGCAGGCAAAAAAAAACATACAAAATCTACAGTGGGCTTCTCCAGAACTGAAAATAAACAAATCTGCCTAGCCTCTATAAAGCATGGACAGAGGGATGTGAACAAAGGTAATGTGGACATATTGGGCACTAACTAGCACTCACTCCACTGCTACCTGAGGATGACTGCCTGTATTGATGACTGTTGATTGTAGACTGACAAGTTGATTGTTGATTATGGCTTGCCTGTAGATTACGAGTTGATTGTTGATGACGACTTGGCTGTAGACTGATGATTCGATTGTTGTTGATGATGATTTGGCTATAAATTGACTACTATTGTTTTGACGACTATTTGGCTATTGTTGATGATGACTTGGCTGTAGATTGTTGAGATGATTGTTGAAAGAATAGTAATTTTCTTCTTTGCACTCCTAAAATAAAAAGTTAAATTTAAAAACTTGTTAAGCTAAGAAACAAAGTTACTTTGAATTCGGTTAGGTCAGCAGTAGGGCTGAAATTGTTTCAATTCCTCTATTAAAACAGAACTAGATGCATCTACCTGTTTTTACTAGCAGTGTCAGAGTCCATTGTGTTAGTTAATCAAGAGTGAGTTATAATAGCCTGTGGTTTTATTTTATTCAGCCTCAAGCCAGCATGTACACTTGCTGGCAAAAAGCACTTGCATATAAAAAGCATTTTCAGCTGCCATTTTCATTCTGCAAACAGCCAGATTCAATTCTCATATATTATTACTGGTACCTTCTTAAAAAAGTATGTACAGTTTCAAAATGATCAATGGAGGAATGAGAAAATAATGGAGGATCACATGTGTAAACCTCTTCATGAGAGACACTGTATGTGCATATATATATATATATATATATATATATATATATATATATATATATATAATTATTATTATTATTATTATTATCTGCATATAGACCCTGTTGGATCACACAAAGCACTCCGACTCGTGTCTTGCTCGTTTGTGCACCTCCACACCTCCCTCATCCTGTCCCCATGGATCCTCTTCCGCTCCTCCATCCATTCCCCCTGCTTCCATACCCCTGCTCTCTTTGGGATTTCATTCTCTGGGACCTTCCAACCGAGCATCTTTCTCCTGTATGCGTTTCTGTCTTCAACGTCTGTTCAGTCTATTTCTGCGTCATGTAGGTCTATTCTGACTTGTGCGATCCACGACATTGTTGATTTGACACCTTGTATATACTTAAGGATTCTATTGGCAAGTCTTGTTGTTTGGAGTCTACTGATGTGTCCATAGAACCGAAGCCTCCTTCTTCTGATATCTGCTACCAGGTTCAATATCTTCTCTGTGGTCTTCCGGGAGTGCAGCCTGTATCCATCTTCTGTTAATCTCGGACCAAGGATCTTCCTCAAGATTTTGCGTTCTTCCTTCAAAATATCCTCCATGGTAGCTTTTGTGTGGAGTGCTAGCGTCTCACTTGCATATAATACCTCCGGTTTTATGACTGTGTTGTAGTGTTTGATTTTTGTGTGCATCGACATACATCTCTTATTGTAGATATCACGCGTTATATCAAGAGCCCTCTTCATTCTCAGTAGCCAAAGCCTTTGTGCAGCCTTCTCGCCACCCGTGGGTTCAAGAATTTCTCCCAGATATTTGAAGTGCTTGACTCTGTTTATCTTACCATACTTTGTGTTTAGTTCTTGAATATTTAATTTTGAACAGAAGAATTCGTTTTTTTTAAACGAGATCTGTAGACCAAAGATCTGGTCTACGCCTCTGCACATTTCTTTAGGACTTCTATCTGTTTAATCGCTGTTGTTTCATTATCTGTGAGTATGGCTAGGTCATCTGCAAAAGCTAGGCACGCGATTTCTGTGTTGTCCTTAGGACTTCCAAGTCGAACTGGTTTCCAGTGCCCTTCAATTTTTAATTCATTCTCCCATTCCCTGATAAATTTGTCCAACAACAGATTGAAAAGGAGAGGCAAGAGTCCATCTCCTTGGCGAACTCCAGTTGTGATCAGGAAGGGTTTGGAAATTTCCCCCATAAACTTCACCTTAACAATTGTGCCTGTCAGTGTTTGTTTGATCAGTCGCAGTGTTTTAGGATCAAGTCCATGTTCTTCCAGGATATTAAACAAAGATTTTCGATCAATGGAATCGTACGCTTTTTTGAAATCTACGAATGTACAGATCACTGGGACATTCCTTTTAGCTTTTATTTGCAATATTGTTTTCAGGTTGAAAATTTGTTGAAATAATAACTGAATTGAAAAATACGAAGGATTTATTTTATATTCTGACACTCAATGTTTTGTATATACAACAATGTTTACAATTGTATAATTGTTAAGCTTTGTAGAAGTGATCAATATATAGAAGCTCTAATATATAGGTGATAATAATATAAAAGCTCTATATTAAATACCTTCATTTATTATATTTACATAACCAATTAAACAATAATTATTTTTTTCTTTCAGTAGTTATATGTTTTGTTTAACAATTACCACCAAGTCCAAGGTATTAATAAGTTGAAAGTTTATTTTCATATCATAAGGTACATGTAACACTAAGGTTACTATTTTATTACAGCTAATAAAATAGTAACCTTAGTATTACATGTAGCTTTATTACAGCTCCTAGAGCCGCCTCGGTGTCCTAGTTGATAGTGTACTGGGCTTTCACCCCAAGGACCCGGGTTTGATTCCTGGCCAGGGCTTGGCATTTTCATACGCTATAAATCATCCCATCATCTGCATTAGCCCAAATGTGCACAATAGTCAGACGTTAAACAAAAAAAAAAAAAATATTACAGCTTACATAAGGTTGTACAGGATAGGTCTGTTTTAAAATATCTTCAATAAATAAATAACATTGAAATATTTTTTTATAGGCTAAAATGAAATAACATTGAAAGTATAAATGTAGGCCTAAAACTGCCCTACATAGCCTAACATAACCGACACAATAACAAACAGTCATATCTAGTTTATCCTATAATGTTAAAAATTTACCTTCCTTCATATTACACTTGTTTAGGCAACATAAATAGGTAACTAATTATTTCTTAAATTAACATAAAAAATAATAGTGATTTTTAATAGTGTTTACACCATACAAATTCTAATATTGAAAAAAGATAGTTTACGTTAACAAATATTATATTACTGAATAAATAAAAATGGTGATTCAATTGTTAATTAGTGTAAGGCAATTGTTACTTTTGAGTAATGTTAAAATTTATTTTATTAAAGTTTTATTCATTTAGCTACCAGATGAAAACCTCTCACCAATAATTACAATGAACATAATTAAATGTGTGCAAAGTCATTATACACTAGAATTGATAAGATTTGCCTATCTTTAATACCGGTTACCTATCGTAAATTTAACAGAGCCATAGTAGTTAAACAAATTTTGTTTTTCATTGGAAAGAACTCAAATTATAGAAAAATATTAAAATTCTGTAATTTGACACCGTAAGGAACCCAAATAATAAATGTTATCCAAAATTTCGAAAGTTCTATAAAAGGAATCGCCTAATTTGGGGGGAATATTCAGCACACAGAAACGACAATACCTCAACTCAATAATAAAAATGTAAGGTATTTTTTTTTTTTTTTTTTTTTTTGTTTAACGTCCGACTAAGAGAAGGATTTAATTATAAGAAACGATAATGCTTTCTAGATTTGTTTGTACTAGTCATGTACTTCGTATATATCATACATGTACCTAAATATAAAAAGAATTTTTTTCCTTTTTATCTGTGTACACAAATATATGTCATAATTCGTTTTTTCCAAAACAAAAATTATAATATTACCTAAATTTTAACATAATCCTTTTCATAAGCTTTTGTTACATATTATATTTAATTTGATCAAAGTTCAGAAAATAATGGCTTTTTTTTGTTCTTATCAGTAAATATTTATGCTTGGAAAATGGAATCAGATTGGGTAGTAAGAAGTCTGGAATACAAGTTGAATGTCTTGCTTATGTGGATGACATTGTATTCTTCACAAAAATTTAGAGATAGCAATAAATCAGATAGAAATTTTAAAAGAAATAGCAGAAAAATCAGGTTTGCGAATACCATTTTAAAAGACAGATTTCATGAATATTGGTGCTAAGGACTCAACATTGATAATGAAGACCAAATATGGAGACATTAGAAGGTTTCTAAAGTTTAAATATTTGGGCGAGTTTTTGACTCCAAATGTGAAGGAGAAGATAACTATTGCAGACAGGTCAATGAAGATGGAAATTGCGTTCAGATTGTGCCATAACACCTACAAATCAAAAGCCCTGTCTTATCAAGCAAAATTTAGACACTACACCACAGTAGTTCAACCTGAATGTCAGTATGCGGCAGAGACACTATCTGGAAGGGGACTATCGGAGATCAAAAAGAAGGAATGAAAATTTTTGAGGAAGATTTTGGGACCAAGGAGAGTGAGTGATGGTGAGTTCAAGTTCCATATGCGATCAAACAAAGAGCTTTATGAAATGTTTCAAAAAATCACTATTACAATGAAGAAGAGGCGACTGATATTTTATGGGCACATCAGAAGGATGAAACCAGAAAGAATAGCGAAAAGAGTGCTGACTTTCCAAGAAAATAGAAAAACACAAATTCGATGACTCAAGGAAGTCCATTAGGATCTGACTAAATGTGGAATGAGTGCTGAAGAGGTTCAAATGTGGAAAGAGTGTGAAGGGACACTTGTGGGAGGAAGACATCTGCTGCTGAGTTGAAAGGCATCTCTGAAGAGAATCCAAGAGGAAAAAGGCGAATGGTTTCGGAGGAGGAACGTCATAGAATGAGCCAGAGAATGAAAGAGTACTTGCGTAGAAGGAAACAGGAGTTACAAAGTCGTAGGAGGAAACAAGGAAGAAAGTTGTGTAATTGTAGTCATAGATGGCTTTATAAAATAAAAAAAAATAAAACATTTATGTTTGTACGGTAAAAAAAAACATAAAATGTCCCTTATAGTAAGATTGAATTTATTGTGTAATGCCGTAACATCTATAAGTTATATTGCAATACTATATACATTATTATAATTTATAAACTAAAAAAATCGAAAGAATTAATATTTCTTTAAATACAGTACAAATGTTATCCCTGAATTTTTATTGCTCGATTTCTTGGCCTGTTTTCCCATAGGTAAAGAGAAAATCGTTTAGTGAAATACTATAGTACAGTGTTACTAAAAAAAAAATGCAAGTTATTTTACACTGTTTTAAAAGTAATTAAATTATTTCTGGTACTTATTGTACTAATGGTATGGATGCTATAGTTTGAGAAGGTTAACGAACATTGTTAACACAAAATATTTGTTAACTAACATGGTTTTCCGAGAACCTACATTGTGTAGACCTAACGCACACACACACACACACACACACACGACGTCGGTAATTTGCGGGAAATTTTATGTCTGGCTGGTGGCTGTGGGTAATTATTACGGTTGAGAATGGCAACAATGTGTTAGACTATTAGTGTTTGTCTTTATTTAAAAAGTAGATTTATTGGTTAGATTTTGTAGGTTAGAAATAACATAAAAAAAGGTGAAATAATAATATTGAGGAGAAAGTTTAGATTAAATTGAATTATTTATATATTACATGGTGTAGTACAAAATGATACGCAATAAAAATAAATCACGTGTGAAAAGAAGTGATAAGTTAAAAAAACATTCAAAAAAAATGAATGATGTTTCTTTTGAAAATGATAATTTAAGTGACGTTTGTCACAAATTATCGTTAACTGATGAAGATTCCGGTAATAGTTTTTACAAGACTAAGCACTTTTGTAAAACACACACACACACACACACACTCCTGCAATAATGAAACACCACTTATTTTCATGATTTTAAAGTAACCTGTTCTATTACCTAATTTATTTTTAAGTAAAATGATACTAATCCGCGGTATATTTAATTTCAGTATCTCTGCACTTTAAGTACTCATACTCAAATAGTGATTTTAATATTTTCTCTTTTTTTACTTTATTATTGAATTAAGAGGTATTCACCCATATAAGATTAAATGTATTATAGTAAGTTATAATTTTAAACCATTAACCGACAACTAAGCTATGCATAATGTGCTAATAACCTAGCTATGCTAATGTGCTTGTAACCATTACCACATTAGTAACTTTTAAGCAATACTAGTTATATCAAAAATCATGTTAATTAGGTTTTTAATACACAACTATGTCAGGTTTTTACTCAACAATCATGTTAATTACATTCTTAAATCTTTTTTTGTTTGTTTGTTATTAAATTTGTTTTCATTTATTTTCATTATTAATAACACAAAAGGTGCCACTATATATACAGACACACAACCACGTCACTTAGGCCTTCCACCAAAAAACAGGTATCTCACCCAACAATGATGTTAGTTAAGTTCTTAGGTCTTTTATTTTAAAAAAATTGTTTTCATAATGAAAAACATGGTTTCTACTTCTATGTGCTAGTCATTTGGAGGTTATGTTTATTAGTCTTATTTTCATTTTTTCAAACATCCTATTGTTTTCACACTTTTATATTTTGGATTATTACTATTGGAGATATAAGAAAGTGTTTTAGTGTGAAAATGCTGTGAGGCCTAAAAGTGCAGTTTTACCTTAATTTTTTAGGTAGCCTATTTGTGACAAACCACTTTTACTAAAGTAATGATTTTTGAATATCTTTTCTTTTATTATATTATTTATAATTTAATTAAGGGATATGCACACCCGCAGAAGATTAAATTTGTTAAATAAGTTATGATTTTATACAGTTCTTAACAGAACTATATTGTGACATCATTGCAGTTTACATTGCATAGAGCATGTTAGATCTATCTTACCATGAAGTCACTGTTGCGATGCATAATGTGCTAATGCATTATGAAAAGGCATACCATGATGTGTGATGTCACTGTTGTTTGTCGCCCAGTTATATTTTCACAGTTATATTACACTGAACATAGGTTTCAGTGTTCATGTGCGTTATCACAATTTCATAATAATTACAAATCCATGTTAAGTAGAATTTTCATGCCTAATCATGTTAGGTTCTTCATACAACCCGTGTTAGGTCATTAACTCTGTTTTTTAAAAAAAAATCCTTTTGCTTTTATTATTAATTAATGAATTTAATTAAAAGTTTTTGTGATAAAAAACATGTTTCTACTTTGTGTTGTAATTTATAGGTTATGTGTGTCACTTCTCTATTTTATTTATTTTTTTTTTTAACTTCCATAGTTTCTGCACTTTTATATTTTGTATTATTATTACTAGTGGGCATGTAAAAAAGCTGTTTGGCAAAAAAAAAAAAAAAGTGAAATAAAAAAATTGACAGAAGTGCTTTATTGTTATATTTATAATTTTTTATGACAAGTTACTGTTTTTTAAAAAATTTTAACTAAACTATTTTATAATGTTATAGCATCATTATCATCTACATTGTATTGGGTGTGCAATATCTCTTTTTTTTGTGTTTAACGCCCGACTATTGTGCACACTTGGGCTAATGCTGATGATTTATAGCGTATGAAAATGCCAAGGGAATCAAACCCGAGTCCTCAGGGTGAAAGCCTAGTAATCTATCAACTAAGTCACCGAGGCGGCTCAAGATCTCATATGTCAAGATCACCAGAGTAATATTAATCTGTGTTATAACAGCATGGCAGTTATTATTTGCGACTTATACGATTTGCCTTTTTATTAATTTAAGCAGTATTATTGGTTGGGTTATTAAGGTCATTTTTTTCTTCACTTTTATATTTAAGATTATTGGTAAATCTGCACTTTCGGTTGATTTGTCAATTTATGACCAAAACTAATAATACAAAATATTAAAGTACGAAAACTATGAGAAGTTCGAAAAAATGGAAACTAAAAGTTACCTGCATGACCTCAAAATTGCTGCTGCATTAAAGTAGGTCATGTGTTTTTCATCTCAAAAACGATTAATTAAATGTGTTTTATTAATAATGAAAAGAATATAAACTTAAAACAAAAAATTTAAGAACTAACTCAACTTAGTTGTTGGGTGTCTTTCCACCAAGCTTTTTATTCAAATTGACTTCATGCAACTTTTTGACATTGGTTTAACCAATATCTTTATGGTACCAATTGGATTGAAGTTTTTATTCAAATTATATTTTGAGAAAAGTGCACATTCTGGTTTAGTTGGCGATATTTTTAGAAACAATTTCATACTTCGCACAGAGATCTGGTTAGAAGTTCATTGTATTTTTGTGTTTGTTTCCTGTTGAAGAGTGAGGTATAATTTGCTAATATTTTAGCATCAAAAAAAGTACATAGGTACTAAAAAAATTGCTATTTTTTAATCTAAGTGTAGATTTTATGAAATTTGAAATACCGATAATTTTTCTGTTTCAGATGATGAAATTAATTTTCAGTTATCGTTTCCGGTTGCTATGTGGGATATGGAACACTGTGATCCAAAAAAGTGTTCAGGTCGTAAGTTGTCACGTCTTGGGCTTGTTAAAATTCTAAGATTGGGACAGAGATTTTCAGGAATTGTCCTTACACCAGTTGGAGAACAGGTATATATATATATATATATATATATATATATATATATATATATATATATATATATATATAATATATATATATATATATATATATATATATATATATTATATATATATATATATATATATATATATATATATATATGTAATTAATTAAATATTAGGTGTTTTTCAAGTAAATCATTTTCGTCCTATTCATTTAGGATCAGTTGAATCGTAATCACATGTATTCTTTTCTTGTGATGTATTACTACCATATTTTGTTTTATTAATTACTTATATGTATTTAACTGCATCTATGTAAAAGAGAAATTACAGTAAATTTAAATTCTGAATTCCCATTGAAGTAATGTTGGTGTTATTATTATGTGTCTGTGACCTTCAGTATACAGTATACCTTTTCGTTTAAAACTTAGTGTTATTGTTTCTCTGTGGTACAGTGTGTTTCACCGAAAGACCATGATATTGTAGCAGATCATGGAGCTGCAGTTGTAGACTGTTCTTGGGCTCGAATTGAAGAAACCCCTTTTTCAAGAATGCGAAGTCCACAACCTAGATTATTGCCATTCTTAGTAGCAGCAAATCCAATCAACTATGGAAAACCATGTCAGTTATCTTGTGTTGAAGCTTTGGCTGCTACCTTTTACATTACAGGTAAGTAGAAGAATTGACAGTAGTTTGTTTATTGAGAAAATAATACCGTGTGACTCATTTAAAGGACCATAATGTTTGTTTATTATTTACTTGTCAGCATTTTGTTAATATTACTGTTTGTTTTTCAGCCTATTTCGCTTATTGTCAACCGATAAAGATCACTCATGTTATTGGATTGTTGTAAATCCTTTTGTATGGGTTTGCGGTGTACACCTTAAGCCCTGTTGTTCACACATGTACATTCCTCTTCTTTAAGTCTGTATGTTGTATTTTTCAGTAACCCCATCTCTTTTCTAAAGTGTGTTTAACACCATGGTTTCACTCTTTGTTCAGATCAGTCTTGCTTGTGTTTAATAGTTTGGGCAGTAAAATTTCTTTTTTTTTTAAGCAGTTCTGTTACAAAAAAGGCTTGTGTGTAAGGGTATCCACTGCACGCATATCCTATTCTCCAAATTCTTTAGTATTTTCAGTAGTCACCTTGTCTTATGAATTGCTTGGTAGATACTGTTCATTATATTTTACATTTTTACTTATGGGAATACCCACAAGTAGCTAAGGAAATGAGGTCCGCCCATATAGAACCTGCATGCATTGGTAAGACTAAGGTGCACTGGGAGGTTGCCAGGGCTTCATTTGATACACTATTAGGCCAATGTCGAATACTCCATCTTTATAGATCACTTTATATACTTTAGTTAGCCAATCCACGTAGAGTAATGAATACGTGTGTGCGTGCATGTTTGTGGGTGTGTCTTGAGTAGAGAGTGAAATTTGTATGGGCTAGAGGTTCAGTGTGATTGCTAAGCCCATCAGCTGCTCACTTCAGCTGCCTCTGCTGGAATGGCACACCTTACTGTGGTGTTTCGAAATGTTTCTAGTTCTAATGTCTCAATAGCCTCTAATTCTATCAAAATTGACTTTATTGTCTGTTATAATCATTACAATAAGTACAAAATAAAACAAGTAATAAAATCTCACATTAAAAAAAAAAGAAAATCCCACTAGGTATTTATGTAACTAAAACTCATTCACATGTGTTAGTCGCCACTGTTACAAAGATGGTGTAATACTATAAATGGTAGAAGTTAGCAAAGAAAGTATCAGTTGAGTCTTAGTAATAGTTTAAACGACTAGGGAATCACTAATCTTAAACGGCAAAGCTGTCAGAAAACAAGATTTCTTGGGAGTTGGTTGGAATTGAGATCTTGTTTCTAGAAGTTAAAGGGTTAACTAGCCCATGTCACATGCTTTTTTAATTCTTCTAATTTTACCGATAATATGGTGTAAGACAGTAAAAAATGGTGTGATCATAAATCAAATTTTTGGGAGTTTCTTGTGTTTGGTAACAAATTAAAAAGGATGGAATATAAGTATATATAAAAAAGCTGTTTTTGGTGTATGACTTATACAAAATTAAACAGCATTATCAGGACTGTTGGGGTGATGGATAACAGAAATAGGCCACCCGTGCTTTTAGCAATTGATAAAAATAACTCTGTGTTTATAGTACAGAATGTTTTATCTTTAAATTTTCTATGTAACTCTAATTACATATAATACAAACTTTACATACATAGGTATCTATGTATCTATGTAGTTTAAATACAGTAAACTATCTGTACTTAACTTTTGACAAGTATTCGCAAAACATTTACTTACTCAAGTAACTGTTAGTACTCCAACTTATATGCTGTATGGTATTATTGTTAATAATGCAATGTTTCAAAAGAAACATCCATGCACTAGTTTGGATTTTGTTGATACTATTTAAAGTATTCCTATCAAGCATTTCTCAGATTCATTGTTTCTATTGTTGTTGAAGGCTGCATCAGCTTTGTTTTATTGCTAAAGTGCAATCTTTTTCTCAGGTTTTTTGTTTTGTTTAAGGATTCAAAGAAGCAGCAAACTCTTATTTAAATAAATTCAAATGGGGGCCGTCTTTCCTAACACTAAACCAGGATTTGCTGGAGAAATATTCAAATTGTAAGACAAGTACAGAAGTTGTAGCTGTGCAGAATGCATATCTGAAGACGGCACAGGAGGATAGGCTTCAACGAAGAGGTTAGTTACTTTATGTATTTACATAAATATAATCACACAATTCTTTAATCTGACAATTTTTTAATAAAAATTTGTTTTTAAAATGATCGAGAGATATACAGTAAGATATTTAATATAATAGCCTATGGCTTATGGAACTTGTTAAAGTGTCAAGATATCAGACTGGTCAAACAGCTGAGTGATCTAAGGCGCTGTACTTGTCTAGTATAATGTGTTAGATATGAACAGTTTCGAATCCACATTTTTTTAAATAAAAATTTTGCTATGTGCAAATACAGTAAAATCGACCTTGGTTATAACGCCTTCGGTTAGAATACTAATTCAGTTATAGTGCTATTTTCATAATTTTCTCAATATTCTTTATTAAGTGTGCATGTATTTTAGGCTCAGTTACAACGCTTTGTGAACTCGGATACAACGCTGTCACGCTGCTGTTATAGTCCAGCCTGTAACGGCCTGCTGTAAACGGCCTGCGCGAGAATTTCTCGTACATGTAGGAGAATTCCCTTCCAGCTCCCTCCAATAGTTCAAGGACACAGAGTCTGTCAATCTAAGTCTAGAAACTGCGATAGTGAAGGAAAAGGTAGGAGCTATGGTGACAGAGAGGGGACATGACCTCTTACTCGCACATTTTTTCTCTGTTCCACTGGTGCTCTTAGCAGTTTTCTAAGCTGCTAACCTACAGTCACTGTCACTTAAAATACAATTTGTGTTCTATTTTTAGAATAAAGGTTGAGAATAAAAACGGATCCTTTCTTAAAATTTTGTTGCAGGCTAAACAAACAATGTAAATTGTGTAGTTCCTGTAAAAGCGTTCTCTCTCTCTCTCTCTCTCTCTCTCTCTCTCTCTCTCTCTCTCTCTCTCTCTCTCTCTCACACACACACACACACACACACACACACACACACACACACACACACACACACACACACACACACACACACACACACACACACACACACACACACACACACACACACACACATACTTTGTATGCCTTAGTGGGGAGGGGAACTTCAATCTCACGAACCCTCACAACAGTGTATGCACTGTGTTGCAGTATACATACTAGACTGTACTGTACTTATTTTTTATTAGTTTTAACTAAAATATATTTCAAAATTATATAATATATATAATAAATTGTAATAAAATAGCCATTAGCTATGTATACAGTACAAAGTATGCTTTTTTTTCACTACATACAGTAATGCCGCTGTTTACAAACTCGTTTACTGTAAAATCGGTTACAACGCTATCTCGTTTACAGTGCTCATATACATTTCATCCCTTCAACCGCGTTATATCCGAGGTTGACTGTATTATAAAATAAAGTCTGCAAAAAATGTTATGAAGGAACATCATATTTTATTGACAACATGCATTGAAAAATGCGTGTTTAAGCTTACATCAAACTGTCAAAACAAATGATACTGCAGTTGCTTATTCGGTAAATATCTAGATGCAGGAATGGGTAGTCAGAAAGTGGGGAAGGGTGCAGGGCCAGTGATAGCTGAACAGGCATGCTTATCAACTGAGCTGATCACATTTCTACTGTTAGTCACATTCCTTTGTCAATCCCCCCAGACCATTCATCAGTCCATTCGCCTCCAGTATTGATTTTGCACTGCTATACACTTTTTTTTTACTTCATGTGCATCTGCAGACAGAATTATCATTTAGCCTTTTATTTTTTAACTGTTTATTCTGTTCTGAGGGCTAGATGACCCCAAGACAGCTGCCTAAGGCTGGTTTTGTCAGTAAATCTCTCTTCTGGGGGAATAGATCTTTTTATATTTCATCTGGAGTTAAACTCTTTGGTCTTTAATAAGGTGTTACATTTTATGAAAGAATATTTTGTGATTAAAATTTTGAAAGTATACTTGTTCCATTATAGTAGTAGTAATAATAATAATAATAATAATAAAAGATGCTTAATATTTTTGTTTTAGAAAAAGTAATCGACTTTCCATCAAGTTCAAGTAGTGAAGAAGAAGGTGAAGAAGATACAGATAGCAACAATGTTAAATCCAGTGCAGTTACATAAAGTTTCATTTACTACGATGTAATCTTTTTATCGTTAATAAAGGACTTAAAATATATAAAGATGTTTAAATTATTTTTTTATTAGATATATACGGTGACTTTTTTTTAACTTCCGATTCTACACTGACGTGGCTTGTCAAGCAGTAGGAGGCAGAACTGCTGGACAATAACGCATCTCTGTCATTATAACTGCTGCCTTTCCGGTTTCATAACGCTATTTTGAATTGAGTTGCAGACTCATAAGCATTGTCATTGATTTTCCCTCCAAGTGTAAATTGTTAAGTGTCATTCATTTTCTTCAGGCAGAAGGGAATGCAGCAGAAATTCATTAAAGGGAATGAGCCAAGCATACAATGAAAACTCGCGTGATGCCGAGAATGGTGAACACAAAGTCGTCAAACAAAAACAAACAATTCACAAGAACTATTAACAACAGGAAGGGTTTTTGGGACCGTAAAGGCATGTTACTATTGAATTTATATAACAAGGGACTATAATCCAAATGTATTGTCAGATATTACATCAATTATGGAGCTGTTCTGAACAAAAGAAGAGGCATGCTGTCTGCTGGAGTTGTTTTAATTTATAATAACGCATGGCCTCACACCGCTGCCCTAATCCAACAGCTTCTTGCGCAGTTCTGATAAGAAGTGGGGATCACTTACCGTACAGCCCAGAACTTGCAATTGATGCTCTAAAGAACAATCCCTTAATAGTGAATCTCCATTGGAAAGTGACCTATGACTCAGCCTTCATGGTAAGACTCAGGCCTGGGAAATTGAAATAAGCACCAATCACGATCTCTAGATCACTTAGAGGTTGTTAAAATTTTATGTGTGTTAACACTAACATGCTCATGTTTGCAGTTTTAGTCTAATTTGATTCAAACTAGGAATAAAAGTTAATTTTGCTTGAAAAAGTTTGTTAACAAGCAAATTTTGTTCAACAATTTAAAAATGATGGATTTCAAATTTTTAAAAATTTGTAGCTTTTTTGTTATCTTTTTTTTTAACTGATTTTACTATAGTAGCTAGCATTAAAAATTATATAAATTAGCATTTTAATTTTCAAAATTCGTTGCAAATAAGTAATTTAATTTTTGGCATTGTGGATTAATTTTCATAATTTAAATGTTATTATGTGCTAATTTTAATGCTGATTGTGACAATGAAATTGATTTTAAAAATGGTAAGATTAAGTAAAATATGGATATTCGCTTCTATCACATTGTTGAGACAGCAGTGTGCTGCGATTGTTTTGAAATGGAAATACATCGATAACTCATGAATTGAACAGAATTCATTAATTTATACATGTCTGTTTTCCATGAAGTAGGCAAACAAGATACCTGTAATTCTGTATCTATATTGATTCAGCGGAAATGAGGAATGTAAAAAATGGGATGTCTTTTGTAAATTTATAAGTAACATTCTTGGTAGACCCATTTAGGTTTTAAGTAAAATGAAATTACTTTAGTCTTTAGAATTTATTTATAAGATTCCATAAAGAGTTTTTTTTTTAGTAACTTAGTGATTTTGAATTTGAAAGCTAGCTGAGGCACAAACTGAACTCTGATTCCAAGGTTTGTAATATTAAAAAAGAAATCAATCAATAATTTTTATAAGTTACACACATACTTGCAATTGATTAATTTGCATGTGAGCCTACACCGTGGACCCCAGAGTATTTTTCCCGATCTGCCGCTTATTACATTCAAAACATATAATTACCAATGTAATCACAATAACCGATGATTTACTCTATATTATCTCTATCCAAAACTATTCTCTATCACTACGCATACAATGAACTTAAAGCTGGCCAATGTACACCCATCCTATTACCATCTTATAACATTAACTACAGCAAATTTTAGACTTCGGAATTTCTGGTGAAAATTCTGTTGTCACTCGGCAATATTTTTGCAGTCAGGAGAATGTCACTAGATGGCAGTACCTCTTTATTGCTGATGATCATAGGATATGGAAAAAAGTTATTGAGAGGAAAGCAAATACAAGGCAGACCAAGGACAAAATAGGTACAGAATGTTGTTGAGAAATACGCATGTAGGATGATGGAATGTGACAGTTATGAGAGTCACTAAGAGGATACACAGGATAGCTCCAAGGGAAGTAAGTTAAACAATGGAAATAAAGAGGACAGCCATTTTGAACCACATTTTAGTTATTACAATATAAAGTTTACAGATCTTTGTTTATTTATAATATGCTATGTGATCCATAATACTGTGCCCTTGGGGACATTTATTGTAGTGTTCATGGCAGGCATTTCCTTCCAGGCCTGCTTTCCAAGCTCTACTATAGTCATTCTCAGTGTCCTTTATCTTAGGGCTGAAAGACAAAGACATCTATTCATTCACTGTGGTAGACAACATAACTATATACAGTTTGACAGAAAGAACATCTTCCCAACGTAGTCATGTTATGAGAGTGAGATAACAATACTTAATGCTAGTTAGCCTGTCAAGGATAGTTAGCCTGACATTAATAGAAAGAATAAAATTTACATCAGTAGCTACAACCTTGAGGGGCACTAAAGTTCAAAGTTGCAACATGTCCTAATTAATATTTATACTATTTTTCTTGACCTAAAGAGATCATTAAAATAACTTTTACACAGGTGTTATCATTTAAAATATTCCAGCGACCTACCCTGAGTCACTCCCCAAGAAGGAGTTGAAACTCTGTTTCTCAACAAAAGTTAGGGGTAGTTGACTCACAACTTATTCTGAAAGTTAATACTGTAGTATTCAACCTGGACCATTTTTAAAATCGTGAAAGAATTTCAATACTGTTGACTCAACGTCTGAATAATAAATCAAGCTCTATTATAGATTAAAACTGTGTTTGTATTCGTAAACCTCAGAAAATTTTGTAATTAAATTTTTTTGTAAATGTTAAAAAATAGCCTACTATATCTTACCTTAACATGTTCTCTATAATTTCACCAAAAAGTCCGTTATGTGCTAGAGGAGATGCGCTAGTTTCACATATTTCTCGTAAGAGACAGTCTCTATCAACTTGCCCTCTGGAACATTACATACATCTGAGGCTTACTTTTTTAGAAAACATTTATGAAATTAAACAAATATTTTGATTTCATAAAATTAATTAAACACCAATTTTGAAAGAAGAACTCTTAGTGGAGTTAAATGGTAAACCACAAGGGCAACATTCTGACAAATAAAGAAATGGTTTCTGATAACAAGAAAAACACTGATCGTAAAAATATTAAAATTCAGATTATTTGAAAAAAACATAATTTTTTAGTTCACAAACAACTCAAAACAATTTTGAACTCAATATTTTTTTGCTTCATCATTGAATTGTAAAATTTAACACAGCAATTAGAACAATCTTCAGATAGTTTAGAGGCTCATTTTTTTTTTTTTTTTCATATAAGCTATTTTAATATTTTTTTTACTATTTCGAAGTTTTAATCAGATAAAAGAAAATGTTGTTTTCTGGAGATTCAAAAGGTCTAATTATGGGTCCAAAGGCAAAGATAAGGACCCCTATAATTTGGGCATATGTCCATCTGTCTATATCTCTATTTCTTGGTAATCACTTCTTGCTCATAAACAAGGTACCAATCATTATAAAATTTGGCAAAAATGGTCTTTGTAGTGACTTGAATCCAAGAAAACTATAGCGGTTGATGTCAGAAAATATTTAGGGGTAGTTAAGAGAGAAAATTTGAGGAAAAATGTACTTTATTTTTATTTATTTAGTTTGGGGTATTTTTATGGAACTAGAAGTGATACTGATTTTGAACATATTTTTATATTTATCTATAGTTTTTGCACATAAAGAGTTTACATAGAGCTACCAGACCTCTTCAACAGTTCAAATTTTTGTAAATCATCCTCTAATTTCAACAAGTTAGGTCAGAAAATTTTCAAAAAATTTATAAAGCAAGTTTGAATCAAAATAAAAATGGATTTTCAGGATTTTATGTATTTTCATATTATTTATTGACCTCAAACAAAAACATTTTTTTGAAAATTCACCAACATCTTTAAAAATTATTTTGTTATGTCTCTATCTTTTCGCAGTGTTGGTCAAAGTAAATATAATACAATTATACAAAAGTCAGTTTTATATTTCAACATAAATTTCAAAAAGAGTACTTAAATAGTACTCTAAATAGTAAGCTACAAGCAGTATAGTCTATGTTGTGGCAGTGCCGATGAAACGGAAGTTAGCTGATGGCAGAAGTTAGTCATTTTTTCTTAATATTTAGTATATTTTTGAAACAAGTTACCCTTAACAGGTGCTTTGAAAGCATTTGTTTAATAATTCTATTACAAAATGTTTTTTAATACTGAAAAAAAACATTAAAACATTAAGTTATTTTTAGGAAAACAAAATTTTCTTAAAACAATGTAATTTTATTCCAAATAGTATTTTTTAGGTTTCTTTTATGTAAATTAAGGTAGTTACAAATTATGTAATTTTGAGTTTACACATCAGATCGATTTATCTGAGATAGACAGTCTGTTAAATCCAATATAAGTAACAATTAAAATATTTATTTATTTGTAAGAAGAAAAAACTATTTAAATTTATTTTTTAGTCATAGAAAATATTTTTCATAGAAAACACGAGTAACAATAATTACTGTATTATGTTTGCCCAGCTTACATTTCCATAAGTTTCTCTATGACAGAATAAATATGATTCCTCGTGATTATAGCTCTTTTCTTCCGCTCATTAGATCGCCCACCATTTAAGACATAAGTAACTTGTGAAGAATTGTCTACAGTCGGATACTGGAACTGGAAATTGTGGCTGTAAATTATTGCAATTGGAAGTTTTAAGTCTAAAGGAATAACCCATCCAAGAATTACCTAAAAAAAATTGAAAAGCAAAAATTATAAATTTTATAAGTAGAAATCTGTAAAATCTCAACTTATTTTTTTATTTAACTAAGTCAATCACACAGATGAGTATATGTAATCTGTTCTGTTGTGGTAACATGTTAGATTTGTTTTCTGTATGCTTAACATCCACATTTTACCCCAGTAAGACTAACAAGGACAAAAGATCTGCATTAACAGGAAAGGCTTATGACAGTAACTGCAGTCTTAAGCTTATGACCTTGAGATACCAAGTTTGTACATGCAGCAATAACGCAGATGAGCTTCTTGCTGAATTGTGATATGAGATTTTCAAGATTCCTGGTTATACTTTGAACCTTCTTCCAAAAAACTTGTTTATGGAGTTAAATATTTATTGTAGCTAAAAGATCACTTTGCTTGTGATGACAAAGTGAAATAGGAGATACATTCTAGTTTAGAAATTGGTAGCAAATTGTTATGAATTTGGAAGAAAAGAAACTGTTGCTTAGATAACAGAAATACTACTGGAAATAGTATAGAAAAATAAATATATTTATTAAAAAAATAGGCATATTTTTTAGCAATTGTTTTTTTTCTTTTCACTACAATCTGCAATTTTAACATAGCGTATTTATTTTTTAGAAAAAAATAATAGCTTTTAAAAAACACTTTTTTAATTATATAAAGAAAGACAGATAATATATATTTCTATTTATAAGTTATTTGGTTTTACTGTAAAAATATTGTTATAATATTATTACAATAACTTTACAGCTGAACTAAGACATTCGTAAATTTTTAAAGAAAAAATGTATAACATTATAATACAGTTCATAAAACAGATCTATTTATTTACTTTTACATACATTATGTACTTTTTATAAGTATGTTTAATATTGATCAATGTTTTGTTTGTAATTTTGAATAGTTAGAAAACATTACAAGTGACTAGATTGACACTAGAAAGTCCAAATGTTCTGACAATACAGAGAATGGAGATAAGGTGGGAATCACTTAATTGAAGAATTTCCTTACAGGTTACAGCACAATCCAAACAAAATCAGACAACTAAATTAATATAAAAGCTTAGCATTTTGTTTGGTCATTCGAGCATTTGAGGCATTATAACTTGGCCAGTAATGCTGGCCATCCAATCTGAAAGGAACATAATGTGCGAAAATTCCAGTCTGTCAAGGAAATAGCTGCAGTCAGTACCACTGGCCATCCGACCTCAGAATTTTAAAATCTGTACCAGAATGTAAATAAGGTTGAAGAAATCTTAGTTCATATTTACCTTATAAACTCCTCCGCTGCTCATAACAATTGTAGCCAGTATACATTTGAGACATATTAAGAAACTGGAGCATAAAATTAATTGTGCCCTGGAATATGTGAGAATATTAATTAAAAATTTAATAATACAGAGTGTACTAGTGGAGCAAGGTAAGTGATAGATTTCATATTAGCATAAATATTTGGAATAAAAAAAAAACTTATATCAGCAATGAGTTTAGATTTAATACACAATAGCTAGATGAACGATACAGCAATGTGTTTCATGTGTGGATGAATTTAAAAGAAATATTTTATTTTATGTTTGTAGTTTGATTAAGTGTGTTTAAAAGGCAATGTGGTGTAAACAGTAGAGGATTAGATCAATCGTGTAACTCATTTCTTTATTGGGTAAAGAAGTAGCATAAACAACCAGAACTTGTGAAAACAGTGCGCACTCCAGGAAATGTTGAATGTGTTAGTGCTGCATTGTTTCAGAGTCCACAAAATTTACACAAGAACTTTGAATATTTTTAAAAAATTTCTGGCCTTTCAGGTCTCTAGTAGATTTTTTTGTGGAGATACCTTCTGAAAGAAGGAGTTTCAAAACGCTCTTCGCCATGACTTCTTTTTACCCTTACTAAATCCAAAGTGTTCAAGAGCTGAAACTACATGATTTTTGAAAAAAGGTTGATTTCTGTAATAGAATTGAGTACTTTTAGTAAGTGAACAATTATCAGTAGATAATCTGTTTGTCTAGTGAAGCAAAATTCTGTCTTAGAGGTTTTGTTAAGAAGCAATATTTTGCGTACTGATCAGGTATTAATTCTAGGCATCCTTATCAAAAGCATTCAGAAAAAATTGTTTTATAGTGCACAATAAGTTTAACAGGAGTAGGCTAATATTCTTGCGTCTTTGAAGGCACTAATTAATAAGCTGTTACTGTTAATCCATAATGTTTTGCAGATATGATAAGAACCTTTTTAATTTCTAACCTCAATCATCACCAATGTGCATATTTTCAATAAGATGATATAACTGCACATACTGCAAAGGTAAGCATGCAAGTTTTACAAAGAATGTTTCAAATCATTTTGTTTTTAGGGAATCTCAGGCCTCCCAGGTCTATTATAAATTTTGTTTATCGAGATTCCTTCTTGATGGAGAACATATTTAAAAGTCATACTGTAGATGAAGTCAAAGCCGCAATTCAGTGTGAAGCTAGATTAATTACTCCGTAAATGTTACAAAAATCGATGAACAATTAATTTCAATTGCACGTTTTGGTTCAGTCAGTGCATTAAATGGACATCACTTAACAAGATATTCAAAAGAAATTAGGCTTCATTAAATGAAATCCCAATGTGTAATAACATTTGTTAAACAAAAGTATATTTTAGTTCCTATTGGTTATATAATTACTGAAGGTTTAAAATCATCATTTTCCCTTGCTCCATACTGTACTTATGTTAAATTGAAAACAAAATAATTTTGTTATATTTAATAACTGAAAATAAGCTTAGCACTTTTTACTGGGAAAATAAGAAACATAACTTTTCTTCAGTACTGTATATGATATATATATATATATATATATATATATATATATATATATATATAGAGAGAGAGAGAGAGAGAGAGAGAGAGAGAGAGAGAGAGCCGCCTCGGTGGCCTAGTGGATAGTGTACTAGGCTTTCACTCCGAGGACCCGGGTTTGATTCCCGGCGAGGGCTTGGCATTTTCATACGCTATAAATCATCCCATCGTCTGCATTAGCCCAAGTGTGCACAATAGTCAGACGTTAAACACCAAAAAAAAAAATATATATATATATATATGTAAGAAGCAAATTTAAATCTTACAGGTTTGTTAAAAAGCAATATTTTAAGCATAACTGACTCGTATTAACCCTTGGCATCTTTACTTAAAGCATTCAGAAAAAGTTATTGTACACTTTACAGTAGTGTATAGTATATATACATGCATAGTGTATATACATGCTTAATCACAAGTACATAGTCTAATTTATTTTTAAAATCTTTGGTAACCTTTTTAAAAGTTAGGAATAATCAGCACTCTACTGTAATTACAAAGGCTGATAAAAATTCTAAAGTTATTATAAACTTACTTATAGGAGTATTAATAACACTTGCGTTATTTATTCAGACAAATTTCAAGTGATCGTAAACCAACTTGATGATTAGATTTATAGCTGTTCTAGATTATGTGGTTCCAGATGTTTTTACAAACTTTACTTTGTAAAATTACAATTTTTTCATTTACTTTGGCCCAAAGTAACTGTGGAAACATTTTGCAGTTATCTAAACAAGTAAAACAGATGTAAAAAAAAGATTTGCTTTGATCTTTTTAATTTAGTTTTTCAACGAAATTAAAATAAACAAAAACAAGATTTAGGGCTGTACCGCTCGCGGTCCATTTTTGGATAAATAAAATTAGATAATAAAATGAAACAGAAGCTATTTATACCAGTTGCCCACATGTATATAGATACAGTAGGCAACCGATGTCAGTTGCATGTATAAACAATAGTAAGGAAATAAATACTTACCTCATCTTTATTCCTTCAGTTTTTCACAAAGTTTTAGACAACTAGTTAAAATTGTTAAAGGCACAAACATGTTCATAATTAAGTGATAATTATTTCAACAGTTATTTCATTAACACTGTGAAGTACAGCTAGTCCCTAATAACAAAGATAAACTTAAAGTGAGATCATTGTAATGTATTCATTAATATACAGGTTATAATATTATTTGTTAGCAAATTTCCATTGGACTAATGAGCTATTGCAGTCCATCATTGTTATAGCCAAACCTGGGATTTGGAAATTAGAACTAAACCTGACCTCTAGATCACTTTATGAAAGTTCAAAAGTTCGTTAATATTTATATATATATATATATATATATATATATATATATATATATATATATATATATATATGTGTGTGTGTGTGTGTGTGTGTGTGTGTGTGTGTGTTTTAGCAGACTCACATTCACAATTTTGGACAAATTTAATTCAAACTTGGCAAAAAAATTAATAATGGTAATAGCTAAGACAGGTTTGTTAACCAGGAAAATTCGGTCAACAGTTTCAAAAATGGCAGCAATTTCAAACCTTTAAAAATTCATAACTTTTTTGTCTATTTTTTTTTTTTTTAAATCTGACTAACTTTGTAATTAGAACTGGAAACTGCATAAATTAGCATTTTGAATTTTCAAAATCAGTTGAAAATTTAAAATTTTTTTTACAGCTGTAATTTGAAAGTTTAAAATCCTTGTGCAGATTTTAATGCTGATTATGATAGTAAAATCAGAATTTCAAAAAAAGGTAAGCTAAAGAAAAATATTTTTTGTAATTCGCTTCTATTGAATTTATATTCAATACTTCAACATATTCAATAACTTTTAGAATAAATCATATAAAACAAAGCACCACTTCATTTGTTGTTTTATCAAAATGTCATTTTGGATGCTATATAAGAAAAAGCATTTTGAATGCACTTTTTATGCATGTGAGTTTCTTTCTTTGTTCTCGATTTAATTCAAACTTGGCATAAAAACAGATTTTTTCTAATACCTTGAACAAATTCAGTGCCCAGCAAAATGTGCTCAACAATCTCAAAATGGCAACCATTTTAAATCTTTAAAAAAATTCAAAAATATTTCACATTTTTTAAAATTTGGTTTTACAATAGCAATCAACATTAAAATCTGTATAAAATAGCATTTCGAATTTAAAAATTCCACTGAAAATTAACCTGATGATAGTTAATTAGTAAAAAAATTGATTTTAGGAACAGCTTGGGCAAATTTATTACCCAGCATAAAGGTTAAATAGCTACAAAATAGAGACCATTTCATATTTGTTTTAAAATCAATTTTTTAAACAATTTTTAAATTTTCTGAACCGTTTTTGAAGATATTTGTATACCGTTTTACAATCTGTATACATTAACATTTTAGATTTTCAAAAACACTTAGAAAGCTTAAAAATGAAACTTTCGGAAAAGTAAAAAAAGTATCAAGTAAATTGAATGCAAAATAAATAAATATACATGATATTTTAAATTTAATGTATATATTTTTTTAATACGATAGGCCTACATATAAAAATGAAGATGATTAGCAATATATAGGCTACCAGCTACATACAATATTATGGTGTACAATAGAAAGTTAAACTGTGTTAGGAACTTGCATTCCTCAATGTACAGTACAGTGCAGCTTTAGCAGTGAAAGTTGAAATGAAACAAGCATTGCCTTCAGAATAGCTAAAAGCTGTCATTAAAACCAATTACTCATGGTTACATGATCAAGATATGCTGTTAATAGCAGTGCTTTATAGATACGGTAAATACCATGTTGTTCGTTGAACTTAATAATTGCGTAAACAGATATAATAGAAATTAAATATCTTAAAAAGTATTGTGTTGCAATTCAAATTTTTGAATGAGCAACGAATTTTAGAATTCCTTGATCACACCATGTTTCCAACAGCAAAATAATTATTTCTTCCCGATCAATTAATTAAAAGGTTTTAATTAAAAGGTCTAGTAAATAAGACGTACTAGACAAACGATATCCTATAACATTAAACCAGTTATCTTTGTAAAGTAAGGTATGCTTTTTATCTCTGAAATGGTTTTAACTAGTAGTTCAAAAAGTAGTGTAGATATATTTAATGAATTGCCTGACCATCGCCCCACGAAAGCGCTCGTAACGTTTTCGCCAATGGAAACGGTAACCGTTATAGAAAAAATGTTTCTGGGGCAACTTTATTGGAAATATTATGTATGCTCTTTCTCCACGAAGCGGTCAATGATAGACCTTGCTGTTCAGCCAGTATCACAGAAAATTGCCTACAGCTAGTCGTCATCGTTAAATCAGAGGCCACGATCTTGAAACAGAAGTGAATTGAGAGAAATCTTACACATACATCTTTCGTGCTTTTCAGGTACCTTTGTACCGAATTTCAAAATAATCGGTCATTTCTTTTGCCAAAATTGCTTACACTCGTCGACGTTAAGTCAGAGGCCGCCATCTTAAAACGTAAGTGAATGGAGAGAAATCTTACACATAAGTATTTCGTACTTTATACAAGGTACATAAATACCAAATTTTAAAACAATCGATCACTGCGTCTGGTTAAAACTGCGTACAGTCAAAACCGCGTTAAATTAGAGGCAGCCATCTTGAGACAAAAGTGAATGGGAACAAATCTTACACATACTTTGTTCGGGCTTTACGTAAGGTACCTTCGTACCAAATTTTAAAATAATCAGTCAATGCATTTGGCTAAAACTGCGTTAAATCAGAGGCCGCCATCTTGAGACGAAAGTGAATGGGAAACTATCTTACTCATACTTTGTTCAGGCTTTACACAAGGTACTTTCGTATCAAATTTTAAAAAGTCGGTAATTGCGTTTAGCCAAAACTGCATTCATCTAGTGCAATTATCGTCACAACATAAACTTACAAATAAAATAATTAAATCAGAGGCCGCCATCTTGAGACGAAAATCAATGGGGAAAAATCTTAAGCTCTTTGTTTGGGTATCTTTGTTGGGGGGAACATACAAGGTATCTTCGTAGCAAATTTTAAAACAATCGGTCAATGCGTTTGCCCAAAACTGAGTAACAAACACAAATGAACCAAATGCCGATCGAGTTGAAATAGAACAGTTTTATGTTCTAGATTAAAACTTCAATCTAACAGCAGTTTTAATGTAACATTGGAACACGCTTGTTCTGGCCTCATGCGTGGTAAAATTCTTTTTAATTATAAAAACTTTTTTTTTATTTTAAGGCGAAAAGCACAATGAGGCTATTATCGCCTCCCTAAATGTAAGTGTGAGTGTAAAGTGTTAAAGTCGTAAGTGTAGTGTTGTAAGTGTAATTGTGTTACACTCGGGTACAGCGAGGGCGTCTAAATCCTCTCAATAGGTGCAGCTAGTCTGCACCACCTGCGGGGTAATTATAAAAACACTGATCATACGAGCGTCAGCCTAAACATCTTCTGTTAACGACAAATCCTGTACAGAACATGTTGCGGCTATTTCGCAGACGTGATGAAAGCGAATTTCCAAAAGAAATAATATTTTCATCTTACTTTTTTTTCGAAACTCTGGTTTCACAATGATAAACAGTAATAAAATCTGCGTACATTAACGTTTTAAAACTGCCATAAAAATTATTTTTTCAAATCGCTAGTTTATGCCGTTAGGATGGTGACATAAGATTTTCAAAAAATATTCAAAACTAAAAGAAGTTTAAGATTTGAAATAGCCGCCAATTTGAAACCGTTGAACGAATTTTCCTGGTTAACCTAATCTAACCAAGCTGTTAACAGAATCGATTTTTGTGCCAAGTTTGAATCAAATCGGAAAAAAATTCTAAAATTGGTGTGTTCTAAAATTCTAACACACACACACACACACACACACACACACACACACACACACACACACACACACACACACACACACACACATACATTTACAGAATATACAATTTAAAGACCCCTCATACAGTTATCTATAGGTCCAGGACCAGCACTCATGGTCTGCAATCCAACGGAAATTCACTAAAAATAGTCCTAATACTAAGTAGTTGTCAATAAAGTACTCGCACTGAATTTGTGTTATTAAGAGAAATGTATTTATTAGCACATTCCTATTGGAAAATGATCTATTGGAACGGACATCATGGTAAGACCCAGACCCGGGATCTTGAAATGAGCACCGATCCTGAGTTTTAGATCACTTTTGAGAAGTCGTTAAAATGGTGTATGTGTGTGTGTGTGTGTGTGTGTGTGTGTGTGTGTGTGTGTGTGTGTGTGTGTGTGTGTGTGTGTGTAGCGCGAACGTTCGCAATTTCGGTCCGACTTGATAAAAAGCAACGGCAGTAACTACGTCTAGAACCAGAACCTTGAGATGCGCAGTTCAGAGACGCAGCAGACTGTCCAGTGTTTTAGTCACATCGACCACCAATCCGTTAATTTACGCCCTATTTAATTTGCGATTTGCGCAAGGCACCCATCTAGCGATTTGCGCTAGACACATAGACGACCGACATACACTTAACTTTTGTTCTTAAACCATTTGTTCTCGATTCCAAGAGACCTAACACATCTTTCTTTCACAATTAACATAGTGGGAAAGACAATAATCACGGCACACAGCTGCCTCGCTGCTGTGATAGAAACGAATTTTTCGTACCTTGTCTTTTTTGAAATTCTAATTTCAATAAACGGCATTAGAATCTGCCTACATTAGTATTCTAAACTTTCAAATGACATTGAAATTACGAAAATGAACCCTGACCGCCGTGAAATTAAATTTTATAATTTAAATAGATTTTGAAGATTTAAAAATTCCAATTTATGCGATTTTAACGCTCATTACGATGGCAAAATCAGATTAAAAAACATTAAAACAAAAAAAATGATGAATTTTTAAAGATTTAAATTATTGAGCATTTTTTAACTGTTGAACGAATTCTGCTGGTTGTCCGAGCAATTTTTTAAACAAAAATCGATTTTTGTGCCGAGTTTGAATTAAATCGGACCCAAAACTGCGTAAAAATCACAATCAGAACTTAGATAAGTTGGATAAGCGTAGTTCGATTAACAGTTACAAAATCTTTAAACAATTTATATATTTTTTGTAATTTTTAAAAAATCGATTTTTACCATCCTAGCCTAAACGGGATTCAGAACTGCATAAATTTACATTTTGATCATTCAAATTCCTTTGAAATAAGAACTTAACAGCGTTCAGGGTTCATTACTAATATTTAGATTTTAATGCTGATTGTCATAGTAAAGTCAGAATTCCAAAATGGGTAAGATTAAGATTACATTTGGAAATTCGCTTCCATCACGTCTGCGAGACTGCTGCATGATAGATGACCAACATTTAAGGAAATTGAACCAATTATCCGGTTTCAGTAGACAATTTCTAAACCGGATATGTTTTGGGATATTCTGGGGGGGGGATATGTTTTGTTACTGAAGCGAAATTCAGTATCGATTTTGAGAGAATTTTATTTTGGTTAATAATCTTAAAATCAGGTATTATACTATCACCGTAACAAAAAGTATTTAAGTTTCACAAATTTCCCCTTTAGATGCTGGAGGCCATTACGGGCTTGTCTGACGAAGTTAAGACACTGTGTCCTTGGTGTCTTACCTACAATAATAGATCCTACCTAATACGACGTACAAAAGCAATTAAATCATATGCATCAAATAAAACCTCCAGATACTAAAAATACTTAACATAACCAAAGGAAGAGTTTAAGGAATAATATAGACAAACATGATTAATTAATTAAATGGATTTACTAATGTGGTCGTTATCGACGTTAAAGCTAATGATACCTTCAAGCGTTTTCTCGGTAATAAAACCTGTGTAGAAATTTAGTTTTTAACTACGATTTATGATTGTGAGGTCTACTGAACCCATAAAACTGTCCTAAGCATTGTTTCAACAAGAGAGAAACTTGATGTTTTTGATGCAGGTAGTACTTAGACTGGAAGTTGCTCGGGGATCAGCGTACATTCTTTACATTTCTAACGGTATTACCGAAGTAGCAGGTATGTTAGCCTATAACCTTGTAAGATTTGACAAACAGGTCACACAAGCATACAGGTGGGGGAGATTTTGTCTAGAGTGTTGGTGTTGAGTTGTCTGTTGTGCTGTTCGCTTGGACGTATTGTTTGTTGAAACTGTTTTACACATTTAAAAACAATCGAACTGAAAGTGTTGATTTATAGAAATTCACTGTACTGGTAGTGATAGTGATGTTTGTTAAATCATTTTAAACCATTAATTAGTTATGAATTTTACTGTTTTTTAATGGATAAACTATTTTATTGTGGAACAATGTTTTGAGTTATTTTGTGAATACCCAATAGTATTTAGAGTGAAAGTTTTTTAACCTAAAAATTTGATTGTAATTCAGTAATTGTGGAATATCTATAAAATTTTATCATAGTTTAATTTTCCATTTAATTAAATATTGAAGATCACTACTGTAAATTTGACCAACAATTTTGAAATGTACAAAATGACAACCCCTCGAAATAAATTGGATGCAAGTCCGATTTGTAGGTGTCGAGTACTGTACCTTGGATCATCTGTCCCTCATGTAACTAAAGATGGATTACAAGGTATTCAAGAACCTCTCAGGGACCTGTACCCCGAGCATGGTGCTGTTGGTGCAAAAGGGATCGATTCATGGCTCAGTGTTTGGAGCAATGGTTTATTGTTAGAAAATATTGATGAAAATCACAAGGCGGTTACTCGTTTCTTCCCAATCGACACCCTCCACTACTGTGCTGCTGTAAGGTATGTTTTAGTCCCAGAAACGAATCATATATCTTCATCTACTCAAGCAAGATTCCTGCCTCTGGATTCTCCTTTTGCTCGAAACCCTAACCCTCTACATCCACCTCTTTTCGCAGCGATTTTGCGCAGAACTACTGGTATCAAAGTTTTGGAGTGTCATACATTTATTTGCAAAAGAGAAATGGCTGCAAATGCATTAGTTCGTTGTTGTTTTCAAGCTTACGCAGATTCTGCGTGTGCAAAACAAATGGAATCGAGTAATGCGAGTAACGTATACGCTACAATCAGGAAATATAGACCTTTGATAACATCAGGCACTGCCAGTATGAAATCAACAAAGTCGGTTACCAGTACTTTAAAAAAGTCAGATGATTGGCGACAGAGAATGTTAATTCCCAAGTAAGCATTGACAAAACCATTATCAAAATTAAAAAAAAAAAAATTATATTATGAATCTCTACATATATATATATATATATATATATATATATATATATATATATATATATATATATATATATATATATATATATATATATGTATACACACATACACATGTATATTTATAAAAGTCTGTTATGGTATGTAGTTAAAGAAAATTCTACATAGACTCTATCTTGTGCCTTTGCTTACTACAATTTTAATTTATTTAAAATAGTTGCTCAATTTTAGGTTAAGCAAATGTTCTCTGAAAGACGATGACAGACAGAAAAGCGGAGTTATAAATTAGCTGAAAGAATAATGTTATTCAGAATTGCAGTGTATGATATGTTTTAAGTAAATGTTTATAACTACAAAAGATGTTTTATTCACTACTAATTTTGGGAAAATGTAAATTCCTAATATATAGGTACTTGTTTTTTATTAAAAGAAACAAATTACTTTTATCAATTATTTGGATATGAATAATTTAGTTTAATATATTTATTTTATTGAAATTAAATTACAAATTCAAATGATATTTCTCATTGATATTTAATTATTAAAATCTAAAAATTTTACTTTAGATTAAATACAGTATGAAGTTATTTATAAAAAAGTGCAACCATGCCAATGTGCCTATTTAAAGTAGTTTTAATAATATTAATTTCATTATATCTTTAATATCAATTATTAGGAGTAATAAGCCGTAGTGTAATTTATATTATTTAGAATTTTAATTATGTCTGTACTATGTTATTATTATTGAAGCATTAAATTTTTCAATGTAGTCTTTTAAATTTGTGTACTTTGGTGCCATTCCATTATATGTAAACAATGTTTTGTAATATTATATATAGATACATATTCTTTATATGTAGAAGACAAAATATATATTGAATTTATGTATTGTACTGGTATGACTTTTCCATTGCACCTTATTAAACATACATGAGGTGGTTTGCTACTACATATAGTTTCTTAACTGTTTGGAAGCTCCTGATGTAAGTACATGTATACCATTTTTTTAACATCGAGTCCTGTTTGAATATACCAAAAACACTTTTCATGTTTGTAGAGTTTTGGCGAATGTACTCAGCTGTTGTATAAATGAATAGAAATTTTAATCTTTTGAGATATTTACACAAAGATTGTTTATGGTTCAAGGAAAAATATTGTGAGGGTGGTAAACCCTTTCCTTGTCAAGACCATTGCCTTGCTAACATCCCTCAACAATTTACTTTTATTGAAATTTGATCAAAAATTAATTAAGGACTTTTTTTAAATATTTTAATCTAGATCCACAAGTAACAAGGTACTCATATCAGGTAAAGTATAACTTTCTCTCTTACCTTTGACAGTTTTATAGTACAGCTAAATCTAGTGTTTACAATATTTGATATTATGTTGTGGGTGTTTGAAGCTTTAAGAATATATTTCGGATTTACCTGTTTCAGGGGTATGGAATAGCCTCTACCACAATGCAAGGGGGTTTTGGGTCATTTTTAAAATGATGCTTTTCCTCCTTTGGGTATTACCAGAGGCTTTGTGCCCCCCTCCCCATCAGCTGTAAACTTTTTGTGTACCCCTATTACTTCACCTTTAGCTGACGCATGCCCTTGACGAGCTCCAGAATCTTGTATAAGGTCTCCTTGTTGAACTCCTCATCTGGTTGCTGAGGTCCAGAGTCAACAACCAGGACTCTCTGGACCTTTTTTTTTTATTTTTATTTTGGCTTCCAGGATCTCACGCTCGAGGAGTATATGTGCTGTAGTTTCAACACCCTTCCCGCACAGACGACACGACACTCAGGCAAGAATTGTAACAATTCCACATTCTGTAGGATGGTGCTTGAAAACACATTTTCAGTCTAAATGCTTTTTCAAAACCAGAAATTCCTTGGTAGAAACTGGTACTAATGGATGGAAGTTACATTGTCACTGTTACTGCTTAAGATTAAGCCCCCATTAAATACATATTTAAAGAGAAGTACACATATCTACTTTTGCAATGTGTATTCAGAGGTTATAATTTAGTTAAGCTTGTTAATTAAGTACATTATTAATAGAAAAAGAACAATAAAATAATGACAAATAAAAATTAATTCACATTGAACGAGTTAAATCTAATATTGAAATTACTGCTTAACACAAGTCTGTACACAGTTACAAACAGCCTGTACAGTACCTTGGGATATTATTCTATTAGAATGCCTGCAACTAAAGTAATTAGCAAACTAGTCGTGTTTGCAGAGTCTCCACTAATGTTTAACATCCAATTACTTTGAAACAAACATCTGTAACAAAAATGTTGTCTTAAGAATATTGTGTATGCCTATTTGATTTCATGTTTTAATTTAAAAATTTTATACTGCCGCTATTTTAAAAATAGATGAAATGTTTTCTTTTTTCCTGATTTTGTCTTGCTAATGTAAACACATGTGAAATTTCATATGTGTAGTGTAAGTGGTTATTGAGTAATAAATTTTCCTTTAAAAAAACACATTCAGATGGAAAACTAAGCATTCCTGTAAAGGTTCAGGAACTTTTTTATTTTTGCATGTACTATCATATGCATAATTTTTTTGGTGATTTTACTGGACACAATGTTATATTAAAGTACATTTTTTACTTAATTTTCAATGATGATACATAATAGTAATTCTTCTTTTTACTCATTGTTCACTCCTGTCATGAATTATTGTTTTGTTTTTCTATAAAAATATTTTGAATTGGTTCAGTTTTGTACGTTTACAAACTAAGATTCAAGTTTTTTGTTAATAACTAACTTGGTTCTGTAAATTTAGGCAAAATATGTTATTTGTAGATTTAAGAAAAATATAATAATAATAATAATAATTTGCAGTTTTATTTAATTTGACTTATTTGTAAGAATATTCTTTCTGCAGTTACCATTTTACCTTGTATATCGTAATTTGTTTTCAAAGTTAGTTAATACTAAAATTAATTAATTCCAGAAAAACAAAATAAATGTTTTTATCAACAATGTTTAACTACCAAACTATTTTAAAGATGACAATATATATATATATATATATATATATATATATATATATATATATATATAAGATCCATAAAAAAATTGTATATAACTTCAGTTTTTTTAAAAAAAGACCTAACTTGTATAAAATAAAATTTATAAGCTGTAACTTCCGCAGTATACGTTTTCGGGCTGAATAAAATAAGTGGGTAAGACTATTAGCATGGCAAACATTCCAAGGGGAAAGGGTTAAGTGTTTAAAACTGGAAATTCTATTGACAAAATAATGCACCTAATAAAAAATTAAAGGTTATACAAAAAATTAATTAACATTTACTTTTGATCCTATTCTTTAATTCCAAATTAAATTAGGTTAGAACCAGAGATAATATAACAAGGTTAAGACTATCTGTGGTATGTATATATATGGTTACACTAATCATGAAAAAGTTGGTTAAACAAAAAATATTTTAATGATCTTAAATGTGTTGAGCTAGGTTCAATGAAACTTCTAGATTACAAGCTTCAAACTATGACACTGAAATTATGATCACTTGTTGCTACTTTCCAGCCATGGATTTTTGTGTGTGTGTTAAATTCCGACTGTTGTGCACTCTTGGGCTAGAGTTTGGTGATGCTCGATTGAGATGTTGCTTCAAAAGGTTCTTATTGAGATGTTCAAGCGCCATGAAATCAGCACTCACCACTTATTTTGAAATGTAAGAGCTCTTCATAAATGAGTTAACGAGATGTTTACCTCTCTTGAGACGTTGCATTTGAAACATTTAAATTTCTGGAATCTGTTATACTCCAAGACATAAACCTTGCTAGTTATAATGTCAAGCTCTAACTATCGTGCAGAACATATTTTCTTAAATTACAGTAATGTTTTAACAACCATCAATGAGCAGATAAACTTTAGCAACAATGCAAGGAAAACAAATACAATGGGAAAACTGTTAGTTTTAATTTTCTATTAATGAATTGTAAAAACAATTTATATGTTAAAGTATTAACATTAACAAATATGAGTTGCTAAGTAAAATTGAAAAAATTGCTAAACAACTTTACGATTGTTATAACCTTGTTCCAATTTTTAATCATTCACAATAGTTTTGTTTCAACAGGATGTCTACCAGCTCCCTCAAGCAAAAATCAGGGACTTTTTGGAGATATAAAATACAAAAACACGGGACCTTGAATTTCTTCAACATTAGCAGCATCCCACATATTAATTCCTAGATTAAATACACTAGATGGTATACAATAATGTTAAAAATAAGTTTTTTGTAAGCCTACTTGAATTTTTGGCTAGTAGACACATTCTACTACATCCAAATCCATAAACTTGAAATACAAGAATTCAACGAAATATTTCTACTGCTATTACTAGGCTCAGAGTTAAGCCTACACGACACCTCACTGACCGTTTCAGAACGACCATCACTAGGTTCACTAACAATAGGCCTTGGCTTAGGCCCAGATAGGTTTTTACCAGTTAAACAATGTATGGTTTGTTGCTTTCCACTTGTTTAATTATTTTCAAACTGTAAATGCTTTTTACCTTTTTCATGACAGGTTAATGAATAAACCCCAGAATGTGAAACATAAATTGATTTTTTGCATAAAATACAAAATGCAGAAAAAACATCTTTACCAGTCCGTAACCAATACTTCCTATTTGGAAATTTATCATCTTCAATCCATGAATCTTGGAAATGACATTTTCCTTTACAATACTTAGGCATTGTTCACTTGACACTAAATGAAAAAAAAATATTTATGTACACTAAATCGAAAATAAAATAAAAACGATTTACCCATGAAATAAAGGGCTAACTGGCACTAATATTATATCCAAATAGCCGGTGGCCATTTTGTTGGATTGTGAGGCATTTATACCGGAATAGGTATTTGTACTAGGTATTTTCAGCCCTAGTATATACCGATTACTAGATGCGAACCGTTTGGATTCTGTCTGGGAATAAACAATGCGCATGCATCATAAATGATAATTCTATGTGCCGATACTCTGTACCATTACCTCCACACCACTTCAGCCTAGTATCCTTGAGTCTCAAAGTATACTCAACTAGTATTCCGAGAAATATTATACGGGTTTTGCCTTGTATTCCGAGAAATACTAACGCGAAATCTCGTTACCAAATTTGGCTATAATTAAAAGTTTATACAACTTTATAATTTCAATATAAATTTTTATGTGTAATTAATTTTAACCCATTATCAATTTGATGATGTAATATTTTTATGCATGGGCTTGTTTTCATGATTTTTCAAAAAAACCATAAAGTTTCTGGTATGATTTCATCATCATGGTGATGGTAACAAAAGACCACCGATGTTAATATCAATATATATCTAAATCAGGCGTGTTGCTATCACACTTAAAAGTAACTAATAAACATAAAGGAACTGATAACCATTAGTTGGATACCGTACGTACTAAAAAATAACAGCTACGTACTACTATGCCGGTTAGTACAAGTTATTTAGTTAGCTACTATTTCAAGCAGATGCCCGAAACTGTTACCTGGCATCTATTACTAAATGTTCTTGTTATAAAACTACAATGGTCAGTTTTGATAAAGTGTTTGTTTTTCCGTATCAAGGCTTATCAGTATTTCGTATCGCAATTTACAAAATAACTGAGATGGAAAGGAAATTATTATTTTCTACAAAAAAGGGGACTTTAATTCTAAATTTCGGTATAATCTGGGACCATTTGATAAAATCTGTGTCTTTTCTGGAAGATCAGGGATATCCGGGACTAGTAGACACCCTGTTCAATCTATCCTTCAATTTCTTGTCCTCTTCATAACAAAACCTATAAACCATGCCTGCAAAATCCAGTTAAAAGAAATTAATTTTCCTTTGAGCTTTAGAAGCACATGAATGTTTTAGTCTATTAACCTAACTGAACTTACTGGATAGGCATAGAAATACATTCAGTATATTCAAAATTCAATTTTACATCGTAACACAGATAAACATGTATAGTTCGAAACTACTTACTGCATACATATTTTTACACGCATCATGTTCATGCGTGGAAATGAAGTAAGTTTGTCACCTTCTCTCATTTTTCAGACTTTTTAATCATGTTAATCTATTGTCAATAAATAAAATGAATGAAACTAAATTTTCAAATGGACTTGAATTTCAAATTTATAAATTCAATAGTTGTTGTACTGGGAAATTTGAAGTCACATCCGTTCAATGTTTTTGGTCTATGGTAATATACTCCCATTATCTCTTTCTTTTTCTTTATCTCATTGATTCAAATTAGTAAACAAAATTTGAAGATCATTTAATATTTGAGACTAAATTGATCAGGTTTTCTTATTTTTTTTTTTTTGTTAACTCACGAAGCATAATTTCTCTCCAAATTTGGTACAGTAACTTGATTTATAACTGTCAATATATATCACCTAAATCCAATGCTGACATCATGCTTAAAAAATTTTAATCCGAAAAAATGATTTAAAACAAATTTCATGTTATGCTTATACACTTTGTACCTGAGAAAGTAATGGGTATGTGGCACTATTTTTGATAACTAAGGTCTGCGAAATGGTAGGGGAAAACCAATTTAGGCTCTAACACATCCAACACTTTAGGCTGGACATTTGTAGTAATGGATGAGTAAAAAAGTGTGCATTTGCCATAAAGGCATTTTACGTTAACTTCGTTAGCACTCACATACCTATCGGTTTAATGACAAATAATTTTGAAGCTATTGCTAGTATCACTTGGAAAAAATAAGGGTAATAAAAAATCAAACTGCTGACACTATTAATCACACAAGGAAAAATTAGGAATAAAAATATGGATCTTGGTTTCAGTGATCCTACAGAAAGAACAAAAATCTTCATTACTACCATCCGTGCAAGATTATGCTGCCTGATTACGTTTTAATAAACAAATAAAGATAGTTAACAATTTATGGATGAATGAAACACAATTTTCCCAATCCCAGTGGCTTCGTTAATATGCAAAATTGTTATTGGTCTTAAAATTCTTTGCAGAGAAGGTTAGAGTTTTGGTAAGCAGTACTGGAATAATCGGACATCACGTCTTACGATTTTTTTTTTTTGAGGGTTGAAATTTGTAAGTTTACATGACTTTGAAACAAATATATTTATGCACCACACGCTATATACAATTTGTTACCTGTTTTAATTTTATTATTAAAAAATAAATATGATTTTTACCTGTTTGTACAAAACGAGTAAATTGTATACAAGCTTTATTAAAAAACTATTTCGTTTTATTCTCTTTATCAAAATTAAAAATCATACATATCTCTCATATAAATGCGTTTAAGCATTTTTTTCTACAGTCTGAACAGTTTCTTTACCAAAATCAAAATTGCATTTCTATAAAATATTAATTTTCCAAAGACAATAAAACAAAAATTATCATTCGGAAAAGTAGTTTTATTTCGAGATCGTACTTTTATTCTGTAAATAAATAGCACCGATCGTGCTAATTGGTTTATCATATTTTAGGACTTACATAATCGATAAACAACAATATTTATACACAAATTTTAGTATTTTTCAAGTTTCAATTGAAAATTAGAATACAAAACAATTCTGTAATGTTTTGGAATTTGATTATTTACAAATAGTTAAATTAATTAAAGGTGCTTATTAATTAATAAAAAAAGAGAAACCAATATAAATCACAGTAATTTTTCATTTTTTTAAGGTGTAAAATATATGTTCATTAATTTGTAGACCTGATAGCATCGTGTAACGCAACTTGTTGTTCTGATGTCAGCTGATTAATGCAAGCTTGGAACATTTCTCCATTTTCCTAGAAAAAAAAGTATATATAAAAATCAGTATAGCTAAATCACAGTGTAAGCAAAACACACTATTTAGTATATAATTACCTATAATACAAGGTAATTATAAAAATCAAAAAAAATATTTTCTCTATCGATATTTGTTTTCAGGTTAAAATTTTTTTTACCTGAATATGCATGTATGTGCGCAGAGGTTTACTGGTATAAATCTTTCTAGAAAAAATTCTCTTTACAAAAAGAGTTCATTTTTGCAAAAAAAATTCTCATCTTTTTTGGTCAAGATGCTGTGAAGAATCTACTTTTAATAATTTTGCTCAAATATAATCTGGAAGTACCTAAAGAAAACATAGGTTGCTATAGCCCTATAAAAAATCTACTTCAGGAGCTGTTGAAAAGAAAAAAAAAGAAATACGGTCATATTTTCTCAAAATTAGTTATAATATTATACTAAGCTTTATCACTAATTAAAAAAAACAAACTTATTCATAGCTCTGGTGTATACAAAATCCGAAACTGCAGTAATCATACTGCAAAAATTGGATTGTGCCAAAATGTTAATAGAAATTATAAACTACGTAGTATTAAAAATTGCGATTTGCAACTGTATTTATTCGCTTGTCCGTAATTTAATTATCTGAGAAAATACACCCTTTCTATGGATACATTGTGCCAGAGATTAAAACAAAATATTCAATTATGATACAAATTATTGGTACGAAAGTCTGTTGAACAATTCCACCTGATGATTTGTGGTTGAAATATTCGCAGTATTCAGTTTTGTCACTTTTTATTGTGCAATGTAGTTAGACGTAAGTGAATGAAATGCTTCATGTTGATAAAAAACACATTTTCAAATTGTTATAAGTCATTCTTTCCCTGAAAACAAGACCTTTCAACACTGTACAAGTGGATAACGGGACAGGCTACATAAAAATGTAATATGTGGAAACATTACACACTGTACATCTTTCTAAATAAAAAACCAGAAAGGGGCATATGAACATAATTTGACTTGATACTGCAAAATACTTACTTGTATTTGTCTGATAATATGCAACATCCTCTGCCTTACTTCATGATCTGTAGCAACAGCATTTCTGAAAAAAGCCTCGGCCATGATTGCAATTAATCTTGGGATGTTCGAATTGTTAGGACCTAAAACTACAGGATGATTGGCTTCTATAAGTTGACAAAGGTATCCATAAACATAGGGAGCCTCATCGGTATCTTCCCAAACTGGCAGCCATGACAACCTGGTAAAACATCATCGTTATAAGTAACAAAAATTAATATAGACTTCATTTATAAACAGACAAATACTGAATATGCAATTTTGTGTTTTAAATACTAGAATTCCAAGTGTCTACCAGGTCGGTTGCAGGCTGGCTAGGCACTCTTCCAGGCTGGGAAAGTAAGAGATTTTTGTCTTCTTTAAAAAATGGCTGGATTCCTCCATTTCCACTTGAGCAAGTTGTGGTGTATAAGAGTTGTTCCGGCTGTTGGCAGGCTGTCGTATAATTGGTTTGTAGCAGATGCCCTTATCAATGTTCTACCGAACGATTTTTGACCTTTATTTATACTAGAAATTATGGCAGGAACCGTGATTTCTAAGAAATCCATTGTTAAAATCAGAAAAAGAACGATATAATCAGGATGAAGCTATGTATAGGGGGGTGCGACGTGATGTGCTGGCAGTAATATGATTATCTAGCACATATTAGATCAGAAGAGATACACAAGCACTGTGAACTAGTTTTGCAAGCATATGCTGTTTGAAAGCCAGGACAGAAGTTCGGGAATTTAGCATAATGTTTTCCAGTGTAGTATGCAAAACTAGGATGTATAACTCAGTTTCTATGGTGTTCATGCAATGACAAGGATTAAGTAAATTTTCCTTGAATTACGATCACATTGTTTTATAAGCCATCATCTATCCCTATAGCCTTTCAACACTCACCTTTTTACTATATTTTTTTTTTAACAGAAATAGTAAGACACAAAAAAGTAGATTAAGTACTAAGAAGAAAACAAAATTAGCTTCAAGCTTAGTTAAAAGAACATTCTATATAGCGTTGTCATTACCGATACTATACAAACCTGCCTAAAAAGTATCTGACCTTGAATTTTTCCAAGCACAGGTGATGCTAGGGTGGTGCCACAGTGTAGTACAGTGGAGAGAGACAGCTTTAATTTGTTTACTATGATTGAGTGTACCAGTCGCTGTCGAATGATTCATTATAAGCGTTTTGTGCACTTAATCAAATTTTGTGATTCAAAGCTGGATGATTCTCAAAGCAAAAATTTATAAGATTCTGTAGGTGTTTAGACGATGCAAGGAGGTCTATTAAGAAATGATTTAACTAATTCAAAAATGACAGCACATCGGTAGAGATTAAACAGTGTCCTAGGAGGCTACAAACCACCAAAAATGCAGCTACTGATGCGAGCTGTGATCTTGTGTAAGGTCAAACGACGATCTCCCAGTACCATATTTTCCACCCTCTCGAACTATTTATGTTACATAAATTGTCTTGCTGACGTTATGTAAAGCGAATTTTTAAAATCTTACCCCTTTTCAAAACTGTTTTCACAATCATAATCAACACTAAAATTTGCATTTATTAGCAATTTAAACTTTTAAATTACGTTGAAAATATGAAAATGAACTCCGCTGCCAGTTTAACAAAATTGCTAATTTATGCATTTTTTAATGCTGATTACAACGGTAAAATCAGATTTCTACAAATATTTAAGAAAAGATGTTTGAATTATTAAGGATTAGAAATTGCTGTCATTTTAAAACTGTTTTATAAATTTTGCTGGTTAACGACTTGTCCAAGCTATTACCAAATTTTTTTTTGCTAAAGTTGTATCAAATTGGACACAAATTGCAGCAAATACACACACACCTGCTGCTCCAATAGCTCATTCACTATTGAACGAGTCTTTATTTAAAAATATATAAATAAAATTGACAAAAAGTAATTATATTAATTCAAAAAGTTTTTTTATTTTTATTTATTACCAAAAACTCCTTTATACAAAAATATATAAAAGGATCCATAGGGGCATAAATGTTTGTACATAGACTGATCCTATAACTAAAAATTCATATTTTATATATTTACCTCATTTTGTACCTGTAATTACAATAGTTTTAAGTTTATTAGTTTAAAACATAAGTTTAAGTTATAAGAAAACAAATTTTAAAGGGCAACAATAGTTTTGTTTGTACACAGTTGACTTGTTGGAGCATTATGGTGCATACAAATGTAAGACTGTTTTTGATTATAACAACAAAATCTAATGAAAACAAATTTAATAAATTACAAAATAAATCAAAAACAAACCAACATTTACATAATACTCGGGTAAGTCAAGTGTATTGAAGTTCACTTTTCCAGAGTTAAGGATGGATTCCCATGCACTGTGCAAGGTCCCAGGGTGACTCTGGTTCCTAAAATCTTAATTACCTAAGTATAAATAAATTGTATGATGAGTGATTTCTAAAGTTATTTATCTCATTTTATAATAAAACAAATCTCAGGTTAAATGTTTAGTTTGCTTGTGCATCTGGTAGCAGCTTTCTCATACAGAATCACTTAATGCTGTTGAAATAAACTGTTTGTGGAATCTTACAAGTAAATTTTAAAAACTATGCTAACAATATTTTAGTTTACTTAATTTTAGATGGATGATGTGTTGGTGAAAGAACTGAGGTGATATGTGAATGATTTAACAAAATGAAATGATGAATTTAAATCAAGGATACACTGGTCTGAAAACAGTTTATAAATTTTCACTGATTATAAAAAAAACTTATGTTTTTGATTCTGATAAAAAATTTTATGTATTTGATTAATCAAGTTTGTGAAGCTTACAATTACATTACCAGATATTTTATTTTATTTTATTCAGTTTAAACTGAATCATAAAGTAATAAAATGTCTGGTAACGTTATTGTAAGCTTCAAAAACTACAATGAAAAAAAAGTTAAATCATGAATAAAACTGACATTATAGTGCAGTTTCAAATTGGCTGTTTGATTTGTTTGACCAAAGTAATCACTCCATTTAACGCAATGTTAATTTTCATATTTTCCGGTACCATTTTCTCCTAAACCACTTGAGATAGCCTAACAAAGTTCATTTTTTTCATACTAATATAATGTAAATTTTTCTATAAAAGTAACCTTTTATAGTAAAAAGAAAAGTATTTAGTATTTTTAAGAATAAGAATACTAAATACTTTTCTCAGAATATTTTTTTGAGAAAATAGTAAAAATTAATCTAAAAATTTTGCAATCAATATATTACAAAAAAAAAAAAAAAAAAAAATTATTAACTAAATAAAAACAGGTTTACTTTGTTTGGTTAGTTAGTCTAGGTATGTGGTAAAAATTTCCAACTGTCTAACTTTTGAGAAAAAAAGTGTATCGAAACACAAAAAAGGAGTTTTCGGGAAATCAAGTTTTAAGTCAAAATACTTTCAATTTTCTAGTAAATCTCATCAATTCCAGTCCCATACATTTCACCTTCTTTCTCCATCTCTTCCAGCTTTCTCTTCTTGTTTCTACTCACTGACCTTGCCTTCTTTGCAACTTCTTCAATTGTTTCTACAGCTTTACACACTGTTAATCTATCAAGATTCTTAAGCCCGGCCATACAATTAGCACTTGTATCATCGAATAACCTTTGAAGGACTTGAATACAGCTTGTATTTGCATCCCACATACAAATTTTTAATGTGTCTAGCCCTACAAAAACACGCTTCGGTAACCTTGTTCATGCAACATTATTGAACAACTCATTTGGATTCTGAATCTTTCCATGAAGGCATTTTCTAAGAAAATCTTTCCGTGACAGGCTTTGGTACACTGGTTTTATTTTAGTCATAACTGCATATGGGAGAAAGTTTTTATGACTATAAGGCTCATGCTCTCTCCTAGTGACTTCAGGATTTTCTTTTCCACTCACACTTTTTGTAGTCTTGCCACCATTCTTTTTCAAATGTGGCTTACACACTACAGCCTCTCAATTTTTATTTCTTTTCTATTTCTGAGTGTACTACAGACTTTTAAAAACTTTACTGTCACCATCCACCAAGTACTACACCCGAACGCCATTTTGTGATTATATATATACATGATTAAAAATTTTAAAAATAGCTTGCCACCGGTAAGCATGTCTAAAAATTTTAAAACTTTATTAAACATACAACATAAAAGGAAAATTGCATGTGTTATATATTAAAATGTTTAGAAAGAACCAAAGAATACAAAGAAACAAAAAACAAAATGTCAACATTTTTGGAAATTGGACATCAGACTTCCATTAATTGTTTCTTTCTTCAAAATGTTAAAACTTCTCTCTTCCATTGTTTAGTCAAGAACGTATAAAATTCATTATGGTTCCCTCATTGTTGAGTTTCTCTATGTTTTCTCCTATTATTCTACTAGCTATTGGTTCTTCTTTAATTTTAGGCGATAATAGCTTAATGTGCTTTTCACCTTTATATATATATATATTTTTTTTTCTTAAAAATTGACTATATTTACTGAAAAATTCTTTTATCTATATTTCATATGAAAGTGTCTAAAGCTTAAATGATGGTTATAATATTACGCACATATTTCATTTAATATATCCATAAATGATAATATATCCATAAACAGCTGTGTTTATGTTCAGGAACTGGTAACTGACGACAAGCTACCCTCAGTTGATTAGGTATATATTTATTTATAACTGAAATTTTAGTATTATTATAAAAGAATATCGTGTATTGTTAATACTGAATAGTTTTTTTTAACATTTTTGTTGCTAAACCTGTAAACACACTACTTATCCACTCCTAGTTATAATGATATACCAATGTAATTATTTATTTCTCCCCTATAAAAAATATTTTATATACAAACTTTCTTTTTCCAGTTTTATATAAAACTTACAGCTATCACTTTTTATTTTGAAGATACAAATTATTAAATATTTCACCAAGATTCTTGTATTTATAACATTTAAAAATTGTATGTTTGTATACAGTAGTCTTTCTTCTTAGTTTGAAAGTTTAATGCCACTTCTGATACCTCCAGTAGTATGACACAGCAAATGGTGGCCAAAGTGAAATAAACTACAGAAAGCAGCAAAAAGGCAAGCTTGCAGTGGCTTGAAAACATATTGATCACTAATACCTTCAAGAGCTCTAGGGCTTGGTTAAGCCTGCCTATAGGCTTCACAACCATTTTGAATGAAGGGGGGAGCATCCTTTGAGGTAGAGCAATCTGAGATCATCAACAAAGTTCTGAAAGACTCAGTGTTAGACCAGCTGACTGATAACATGTTTACTGAATGTCACACATGTTCACAGTTCTTTACGTGGTCTTTAACGGTTCTTTTCCATTCATGACAAGACTGGGAAAATGGTAAGCAACCGATACATCCAGGTCAGCTTGTCTACTGCATGGATCACTGCAACATCAGCAGTCCGGATATGTAAGATGTTGCAAAGCCACTTGGGCAATATTTGAAGCCAGCTTAGGAAGGTTTTACACAGTATTCCAGCTGAGATTTGCGCAATCTCGGCATGTGTATATCGAGCATTAGAAAAAGGATTTTCAGGTAAGGATATTTTAATAGTTTCAGATAGCCAAGTGGCAATAAAAGATCTCAGCTTTGTAGAAATCTCATCAAATTGGAATGGGAATCCCTATGCTTACTCTAAGGCCCATGGTGAATTGTGGGATAGTGGATTGAGGGAAATAAAAGAGCAGATCTGAAGGCCAAAAAAGGAGCTGCTGCATGACTTGTGACAAAAGCCTGCATGGGGGAATAGTCAAGCAACTGTGAGAGGTGCAGTAAGAAAGTGGTCTAGGGAAGAACTCATCAAATGATGGAGACAATTCCCTAAACAACAATTTCGAAACCATCTTCTCTTGAGACCCCACCCTAAACAAACAAGGACACTTGTTTAGTTCAACATGGGGTTGTTGAGGCAGATTATCTCCATGATCACTGGACATGGCCACATCCGGAATAATCTACATAAGGTGGGATTACCACATACCTTGCTTGAGTGTCGTCTGTGTGGGCAGGAGGCTGATCCGCAACACACATACTCCTCGAAAGCGAGGTCCTGGAGTCCAAGCAAACGAGACTCAGCAACCAGATAACAGTTTTATAAGGATATTATATACAAGATTCTGGTGCTCATCAAAGACAATCGAGTTGGTTTAAGGTGAATTAGGAGGGGAACACGTTTGTTCTAAGCAACTTATATATTATATAAGTTTAACTTATATAGGATGTGTCAGGAGGCCAACAGTAGTAAAACTAAGAAATTATCTCTTAATGAACTTTTGTGAAAATTAGATTACTTGATTGCTTTTATGGACTTTTTAGTTCAGTACTGTTGTATATATCTGTTCACGTGCTGTAAAAATTGAAGAATTTATTCTTATTTACTGTGACAATTGACAGTACTCCATACTGTATTAAATACGAATAGATTGTAACAAGAAGTTTCTAAAACTTATACCACAATAACACAACTATTTATAAACCTTAGAATTTAAATTTTTGTTTAATGAATATTTTCAACAGCCTTATAATCAATAACTAAAAAAAACAAACTGTGGATCACTGTTCGAGAAACACTACCTTACATGTTTGTACACAGTTGACTTGATGGAGCATTATGGTTTTATACAAATGTAAGACTGTTTTAGATTTTGACAACGAATTACAATGAAAAGAAATTACAATAATAAAATTAAAAAAAAGACAAAACAATCCCACATTTACACAATACTCGGATAAGTCAAGTGTATTGAAGTTTACTTTACCAGAGTTAAGGATGGATTCCAAAGCACTATGCATGGTCCAGGGTGACTCTGGTTTTTTTGTAACACATTATAAAGTAGAACTATATTATACTGTCAAGAACACAAAAAACCATGATCAGTGAACAACCACAATGACTTTGAGAAAATATTGTATAAATTAACCTTTTAGTCCCATAGACTTTTTTTTTTTTTAACAAGGACAAAAATATAATATTTTTGTTTTTTGGTTATATTTTATGCCTAATGAACACATTATTTAATTAAAAAAAAAAATGTAACAAAACTCTTAGTTGTGGGAGCAACTCACAAAAAATTCACCTAGCTCAGTGTTTGGCAAACCGGGATTCTTTGACTCTTTGGCTGCGGCTCTTCTACGAAATTTTTAGTGCAAGCACGGAATATTATTTATTAACTTGTCTTGTAAGAGATGAGTAAACTTTTTGAAATGCAAGCCTACAGAAAAAAGGCACATTTTTAGCAAGGGTAATCGCTCGCAAACATGGGTATCATTATCTCCGTTGAATTGCTTCCCAATGAATGTATTCTAACTATTTATAGTTAAAATACTTTTCGGCGGGCAGCAATTTGGCAAACAAAGCAGTATAGCTACTAAATTTTTTTTTTTTTAATTTATTGTTTTACCATTATTCAGTCAGAACTTTTAATCGTGCCTAAAATTAAGAACAACAACTTGACTTACCATTACTTTCCAAGGAAATGCAAGGCCACTGTTCACATTAGTTGAGTATTTATAGTTTTTTTAAGGATACCTTTTATATTATTTAAGTTGTTATATTTTTAAATAAATCTTTTTATAAGTGTGGTACCAAGTTTTATTTAATGTACTGTTAGTTAAACTAAGACATATCTTTTTATTTATTTCCATAAAAATGTCTCTAATAAAGCAAAGCTTTTAAGTTTTAAAAAATGGCTCTTTAAATAAACTTCAATTTTGTATTGTTTATATTTGGCTCTTTTGGATGACAAGTTTGCCGACCGCTGACCTAGCTCTTCTAACTTCCACTGTTTTTTACCATTTCAACTCTCCCTCTACCAGACAGGCAAACTCGATGTGACTTGCAAGTGAAACGGGTTCATGCACTGACCTTTTTTTCACTGTTGGTTTAATATATTTTGTTGAACTGTTTATACAGTTTATATTGATATTTTTTTGTGATCTTGACAAATTCAATTATATATATATATATATATATATATATATATATATATATATATATATATATATACATACACACACACACACACAAATATGATGTGATTTGTCATTATTTGTTTTGTTGTATTTATTTATTTATTATTTTATTGCAATATTGTCTAATGCAATTGTTACTGTTTTCTAAAGTTTAAAATGTTTATTTATTACTTTATTTATATTAATTAATATGTTAGGGTGGTTGGTGCAGTTTTTGTTTTGTTTTAGTAATGTTTATTATTTAACTTAGTTTTTAAATGCTCTGGCAAGATAAGAATGTGTTTTAATTTAAAGTTTATTGTTTAGTGTATTCTGAAATAAGTGTCATTCTTTTTTTTTTTTTTTTTTTTTTGTTACAAAGACTTTTTACTTGTTACAAAGACTGGTTAATATTCCTGCTAATTTAAGTATTACTATAGTGAATATAAGTATGTAAAATTATTTGTTGAATTAATAGCTTTAAATTTCAACGAGTCTCTTAAGCTGTTTGCTACTGTACTATTAAAGTCTGGTTATGTTAAACAACTTATTGTATACTGCTTGATATTTTAAAAAAATTAATTTTTGTAAAAATTTCTCAGAGATAAAGAATGATGTGATTATATCTATATAAAACAGACGTCCAATAAATCGGATGTTAGGATTAAAAAGGATGAAAACAATGAAGTATGTGCCTTTGCTTTGGACAACAAGTTAAACACGCTGACATGAAGCAAGCTTACATTTCCTCACCCTCTTCTTTCCACATTCTATCGTTTACTTTAATCATCAAAGTTTAGTTAATAATAGTGTGTTGTAACAATTCATATTGTGAGTAAAGCGTAATATTGTCCATGTAAATTAAGCCTATTTTATTTCCACATTTAGCACTTGGGCAGAAACCTGGGAAAAAACTTACAAATTTAACTGAAGACAAGTACAGATATATAACAAAGAAAAATCACTTGATGGTAGAATTTAAAATTTTAAATTCAAAAACTAAAAATTACTAATTTTACCTGCTGTATTTTTCCTAACTTCACAATTGTCGAAATCCATTATCACATGATTGCAATTATTTAAATACAGTACTGCTCAGTATTAGACGGCACATATCAAAGGTTAGGGTATCTGTCAAAACTATAAAACTGGAATGATTCGATGTCCAAACACTAGATGCAAAATCTTCTTCAACAATTTTTTTGAAGTTCTGATTTATCCAAAAATTTAAGATTTTTCAAGAAATAAGTAAAAATTCATTATAAATAAAAGTTAACATACCAATGTGGAAGAATTTCATCTACGCTGAGTGCCGAACTGTTATGCTGAAGTATTTTGGTTATTGCGGAAATAGCATTTTCTGTAGGATTTATGTATTCTGGACTTCTAGAATCCGATTGGTTGATAACTTGAACTAATATAGGCAAAGCTTCTGCACAAGTCGCTGTAATACAAACAATAATATTTTAATCTGAGTGTGTGAATAAGAGACAGTCATTTATTATCAATATTATCACCTCAAATCTGCTTAACCTCTACAAAAATGTAATGCACACAAAATTGACTTATTAGGTTTTGTTCTACCACACTGCAGCACTATCGGCGCCCTCTCTAGTCTTCCTGTTCATTGCCTTTTTACTAACCCTATTACGGTTGATTTATATATTGTTTCCCGTTTTCTGTATGCATTTAAGATGTTAAGGCAATTAATAAACCTATCAACTGAGATTCGTTTTGTCATTCAATTTTTGAAAGCAAGGAATGTCAAGCCAGCCAAAATCCGTTAAAGAAATCATGAACTTATGGAAATTTATCAGAAAGCATTGTCATTATAAATCGTCTGTTCTCATTAATCTTCTCATCATGGATAATGGTTCATTCTTCATTAAACTTCCTAACCTATTTTCTCACAATTCCATTATCACTCACTGCATTTTCACTGTAAGCATCTTGAATTTGATGATGAATTTCGTTAGCTGTTTTAATAGTCTACAAAGCAGGTGATGCTGATAAAGTACATATAACAATATTTTTTGCTGTAATCTCTTAAATTGATGAACAGGATAAACTCTAATATAAAAATGTTAATAAACAAATACCTAACTATAAAATCTGTCACGTGGGTACCTGTGTAACAGCTTGCATATATAGTACATATAGATAAGCAGTTCATTGTATATATGTTTCACCAGTTGTTAATACTTTTTAAAACATTTTCCATTTACAGCAGAGTCTCGCTAATCTGACCTAAACCGGGTGCAGCCGGATCTAATTAGCGGGAAAGTCGGATTACATGGAGAACCATTAAAACATTTTTAATTGAATTTATTACATTAAAAGTTTTGAATTACATATATGTAATTCAATATATATACAATTACTAAATGTATTGTACTAAAACATAACAGCACACAAGAATCTCACTACAGTAATAAAGAATGTCAAATCACCAAACCTGAAAAAGTTTGTAACTGTTTTTTGTTTACCAACTGTTTGACATTTTCTCACCACTACATCTCGTGTGAAATAGTCACCTTTTTCATTTTAGAAGCCATCACAACACCTTTTAGAGAACAGTGAATAAAAAAATATGTGAAATGTTATAAAATACATAAGCAGAATACACTCTAAACATGAACTCTTTCATGAATCTTAAATGATATTAAGAGACCGAAATGAACGAACAGAGCAAGTATAAGGATGGACTGCAAACCACTCTTTCTTTTGAAGAGAATGTAGGTCATTAGCTGGACGCATGACACATAGACGTAAAGGGTAAAAGAGCTAGGGTGCGTAGTAAACATGTCTTTTAAATTTTCTGAAATACTGTTCTTTGAGGCCCGGTCAGATTAAATGGAAGGTCGGATCAGCTGGACTCTACTGTACTTCATGATTTTTTTTTGTGTTTAACGTCCGACTATTGTGCACACTTGGGCTAATGCAGTGTATGGGATTTATAGCGTATGAAAATGCCAAGCCCTGGCTGGGAATCGAACCCGGGTCCTCGGGGTGAAAGCCCAGTTGCTATCAACTAGGCCACCGAGGCGGCTCTGTACTTCATGAAGCTGCATATACTTTGTGTTACAACCTTTACCTAGTCCCAAGGGCAACAGATAAACACAGGTTTAATATATAACTAAAAATAAGTACCATAATTTCTCAATAAAACGAGCTATAATAAATTTTGTTAGAAAAAGTTTACTGCCTTTTTAATAAATGTAAATATGGACATGTATTACTAACCAGCGAACCCTTCTCCACCATGTGAACCTAAAACACCACATCCGTAAACAGCTGCCTGTCTCACTTCTGGGGACTTGTCTGCAATGTAGGTTAACATAGGTCTTAAAAAGTAACCCTGATACTTTGCACAAGCTGGTCCTCCGAATTCAATAATATCATCAAAAACACACAAGGCCCACTGGTGATCTGCCCATGGTCTTACTGGATCCTGTAAGTATAACATTGACGAAATAAAATATCAAATAATACGATCATAAAACACTGAGGATTACTGGATGTGTCAGATTATTATAAGCTTACTGTATTATAACAGTAAACTAGCTCTGTAAAACAGCTCAAACTAGAAAAAAGACACATAATAGCCTGTTCAACCTAAAAATCGCACTGTATATTTACATTAAATTTATTTTGTACTTATATTGTTCATTTGATAATGTATTGCATTTAAAGTTAACTATCAGTGGGAAAAATATTGATGTGAGTACATAAAAAATTCAGTGATAATTCGATAATAATAACACAACATTTATACACCAATTGGGTACTAATTATGAGTAGGAAAGTGAAATGTACAGGTGACTCATAATGTCTACAATATATGTGATGTAAACATAGCATACAAAAAACTTGTTTACTGAGTTACGATTTTCCAATAACCAATCCAGATTTTCGATTCTAAACTACATTCTATTTATAATTTAGTATATGTACTATTAATTTCGTATTTACAAAATGAATTATATTTTTTTCTAGTATACGCTAGCATGGCTCTAACTTTTTTCTATACAAACTCTAATAGCCTTGATATATTTTTTTAAAGTCACCTTCAAAACCCACAATGCTAAAAACACCCCTGTATGAAGTAGTATTTTGGTTTATAACTTCGATATATTAATTTTTTTTCGGCTTGAGGTAGACTACAAAATCATTTTATTATGAATATCTGAAGTACATGACCCTTGTATAATAAATAAATTGCATTTTACAAAAACTGCACAGTACGGTTTGTAGCGACGTATGTCTCAACATGAAAACAATAGCACTGGCTTTGCATTACCCTTCTTAGCCCCACTTTTAAAGTACCCTTCTTAGCCCAAAAGTAAAGGGTCCAACAGTCAGTAATGTCCATGACAGTATATCACGTATTGTTTGGTTACCATGAGTAGTGATTTGAACAGTTGAACTCAACTAAAAACTTCAAAATTATATACTTTTTTTGTATTTATCGTGGTAATAAGCTGCATTGTCAATACTGACTAGTACAACAATGTAATAAACATTTTAATACCCTTTATTAAGTACTTATGTTTTAAAAATCATATTTATGTTTTACTTCTGTATCATTTTAAATACTGTCAGTGTAGATGTAAGGGCCTACAGTTGAAAATCACTTGTAAAACACAAGCTGAACTCTGATAAATCCATTACCAACAGCTTCTAATTAAGTTTTGAGGAAATTTGTATCAAATATTAGCCACATTTAATCTCAATATAATGAACCTCGTTTTTAAGAATATTCCAATACAATGAATTTTTTCTTTAGCCCTTTGAGATTCGTTATATCAAGGTTCTACTGTACTAAATAAATATATGACAAGTTGATGATTTTTTTTTTTTGGATTTAACGTCTGACTATTGTGCACACTTGGGCTAATGCAGACGAGATGGGATGATTTATAGCGTATGAAAATGCCAAGCCCTCGCCGAGAATTGAATCCGGGTCCTCGGGGTGAAAGCCTAGTACGCTATCCACTAAGCCACCGAGGCGGCTAGTTGATTATGAAGTGATGTGTTCTGGTAACAGATAATATTTAAAACAAGAAAAAGAAACATTAACACAAGCTATAATACTGCACGATTAAGATAACATTGTAGCGAGCAATGTTATCTTGATGTTATTTTATTTTATAATACTGTAGAAGTTTTGAAGGTTATGTTAAAAAAAGTTAAGGGCCATGCTGGCGCATAATAGAAGAGACCTGTAAACTAATTATACTTTCCCCATTTTCAAACTGTTTAGCTATACTAAACCATTAAACTATATATATATATATATATATATATATATATATATATATATATATATATATATATATATAACATATATAATATATATACACACACACACACACACACACACACACCCTCAATTATTGGACCTATGCGGGGAAAATCCCTTTTCAGATACCGAAAATTTCCAATTTTTACAGAAACACAGGAGAGTAGAATACAGAAAAAATGAAAAAGAAGCTTTGTTTAACATACGAGCACAACAGAATCAGCAAACAATGTTGGTACACACATCTAGCTAGGGTAAAAAAGGTTGTAGATATCAGGGGGTTACTGTACTCTAATTTTTATCAAAATATAAATATAATGCCAGAATACTGTTTGTAAAAGGAGATTGTATTGTACTGTACACATTACTTGTAATATGAACACTTACACCTTTTGTGTTACTTATAAAGTAAAATAACATCATTAACATAACATTATATTAAAGAACTCACATATTAATTCCATATTTAAATGTAGGCCAATTTGGGAGCAAAGAGTAGAATACGCAAACATAGTGAAGGGCCGAGTACTGATGCTTTTGACTTGTTTATCTATAGGATTTGTTTATGAAAGAACAGACTTATCAAGATTTGTCATCAGCTCCTGACACGTTTACAATTAGTAAAGAGTATTTATTATATTAAGATGTGAACCTACAAAAATTATTTTATAATAACGCACTGGCAAGTTCAATAAGGACGAAGCAGTGATTTTTTTTCTCAGCGAAAAACCATTAAGGCTATCAACGCTGATCAAATAAAATATCAAAAACAAAATAAAAGTTATTACAGAAGGAAAAATTAAATAAAAATAAAATAACCGACATATAGTAACCACTATGGATAGTTACATAAAACTAGCCAACAACATTATGGGTAATTTATATATGGAGAGTTCTTACTTTATTATTTAATTAAATTATTAAACCATATTACAATTTAGTGAACAATTGCAAACTTTGTAACAAAACATTTGTAACACTGAAATCTGTCAGCGTGCATTTCCCAGAACTTGTTAATGTGTAGGGAATGTTATGTTTACAATTAATAATACGCCTACTTCACAAGTCATTCAAATCAAAGAACACTGTTTACAAATTGTTGACTATGGTCTGTATAACAAATTATCACATTTGTTCACATAAATCAGATTTTATGTCATCAAATCTAAGCACGTGAACCTTTAACTAATATGGCAGATATAAACAAAAGTACCATCAACATTATTTTCTAAGTAAAGAAAACCCCTCTCTTCCTTCCAAGAATTGTACACAAGTAATGCAACTGTAATAGTGGTTTATCAAATTTATTTTACAATACAGCATATTAGAAAGACAAACATTACACAGATACGTGAAATTCAAGATTGTTGAGTCCAAGGTTGCAAAGCGATTACAATATTCTTTTAAATATAGCCACTCATAGTCAACGAATTAATTTATTTCTTTATGTAATTATACTTAAATAACCTTAATTCAATGTGTTCATTACAAATGCATCGTTTGAATTTCGTATGCTGAACATCGTGCTGTGTGTGAACAGTTACTGCGAATTTTATTTCTGATAATTGGGTGTCCATGAATTGAGGGTCTACCCCATTTACATATAATATATAAAATATGTGAACTGTAATGCATTTATATTTTTGTTAAAAATTATTTTGAAGATTATATTAGACTTACCAGCATTTTCACAAAATGTCCTATTATTTGATCTAAGTAAGGGTAAAAATCCGTACCATAAGCTATGAATAGAGCATGGATTATATCACAAACTTTGCTTAATGTATAAACATCGTCATTATCTTCATCTACTAGTTCTTCTTCCACAACCTATAATACATTAGATTATCAATTAATTACTTTTAATAAATTAACTTCATTAAAATTACATAATAGAGCATCGATAAATCAGAAGTAACGGGAAATGAACCCTTTCTGTATTACCAAATTGTCTGGATTTTCGAAATGAACCAATAATAAATGAGCCAGTTTACATCTTCAAAGTAAAAAAAGCTTAAATAGTTTATAATTTACTCTGATGGTAACAGACGAGTAATAAATAAATAAAACCATTAATATAGTTAATAGAATGTATGTATGTACAGTTCGTCTTATTTTATATATATTAAATTTACGCCTGTAACAAAATACAGTACATTTCTTATAAAAAACAATGCAGAAAACTGATATACAAATAGAGAACAATTATATCAGTGGTCTGATGTGATTGACATGTGGATAGGGATGAGCATCAATAATCAATGTTTTCACCTCAATAAGAAACAGTCAATATTTTTTATATATCAACAGTTGACAGTCATGTTTTACACAATATCTTTGAGGTTTCTTTACTCAAAATTTCTTTTGTATGAATTAGAAGTGTTTTATAATCTAGATTATTTTGGCACTTGAAATAAAGAGGTTTTTTTCTTGTTTATGATCAAAATAATGAAATTATTAAGAAATAGTAATAAGTTTGTTTTAGTTTTCACCTTGCTGTTTAGCAATCATTAATCTTTATTTTACTTTCACCCTCCTTTATTTTACTAACAAAACTTCCTTTCATTTTCCTATACATCGAATTTCACAAAAAATTGACGTATTTTTTGTGACATAAAAGGATATTCGCCATTGCTTGTGTGTGTAAAACAACACAAGATGTTTCAAGGTGTGTATCAATTCTTCCCATGTGCCCTAAACCTGTGCTAAGCCTGACACCCTATTTGGTCAAAAATAAAACAAACCTACATCGGCTTACAAATCACAAAGAAAAACGAAAAGGTCACACAATTGATAGCATATGTTGTATTAATTTAAACAAATTATTTACTAATGGCATGACTAACATCAATGACTGGCCACTTGAGCAAAAAATGCCTATTTAGCTTTTATAAAATAGAAGACATAAGAACAAAATTAAAACAGACCTCATCATAATCTTCATCTTTCCTCTTTTCTAACCTCTCGACAGCTCTCTCGTAATGTTCCTTTAGTAGTTTGTCCAATATCCTTAATAACTCAGCCATATGTTCCTCTGTTAAGCATCCTTTACCGAGTGTTTCAATACACTGAACAAAATACAGCACTTATTTATTATTAAAACTTATAAATTGTCAACTATTTTATTTATAGTTAAAAAGGAAATTTAATAATTTTGTTTAATATTATTGTTCACATAAAGTTATTTCTGACAATTTATCCAATCAGATTTGAAGATCCATCGATAGCCTTCTGAGTACAAAGGGTTTTAGGAAGAAAATGTTGAAAGTTTTTATTAAAAAATCCATTTTATGAAGTACATAAAATGTATTTTTTTACAAATATAAAATGTACATTTGTATATTTTACAATTCAATATACAAATGTAAAACAACTCTTTACATTTATCAATGTATGGCCTCATTTTACAGTTACGCTACTGTAAAATGATGCTATTTTACACACGCGCACGCACACGCACACACACACACACACACATATATATATATATATATGTGTGTGTAAAATATATAAAACTGTTATATATTTTACACATTAAAATAGTTTATGTGTAAAAATATAGCAAAAAAAAAATCATTTTTGCTTTGACATGCCTATATATTTTAATGAAACATTATTAGGAAGCTAAATTTGAAGTTCCACCTTTTGATTTTATATTTGATGCATCATAGGAAATCACTAACTGTGGAGACTTACAAATAAACAGATTTCTTGCAGTTCGCTGAAGATATTTACCTTTGCCATAGAATACATGAGTTCAGTAAGGACTTCTGTTTCAGGCTCAGAATCTATAGCCTTGAGCAGTTCAGGGCAGATGTAACTCCACATTCCTTGCAAATACTGAGCACCTAAAACAATATTAATTACTTCAAAGAATTTTTTTTAACGATCATACTTTATGCCTTGGCTAGATTTCAAATTCAATAAACACTTAATATTACTAAAAACAAAAAAATTTTATGGAATCTTCCAATTCCATTCTAAAACTATACTAACATTTCATTTTACTTAGCAACTAGAAGGGTGATGTGCGGGTGAAAGACCTCGAGGTGATTAATGGATGATTTAACAAAATAAAATTAATTTTAATTTAGGCTACAGTACATTTGGTTGGTTTTGAAACAGACTATAAATTCTCACAAATTACAAAAAGTTTTTTTTTATTATTAATTATGTCCTCACGTCTGATGAATAAAGTCTCTGGTGGAATTTTGAATTTAGTATTAAAAGTATCACTCAACGAGTTTTTAAGCTTACAATTGTGTTACCAGATATATTATTATTTTCTGTGAACTGAATTTTGTTGAATATTGAATAAAAGGGATATTGTTCAGTTTTAAAACGGTATCTTAGTTTGTTTGACTGATGCTTATCTCCTTTTTTAAAATGTTGAACTTCTTACTTCAAATGCTTGGACCAGAATAATAAAAATTCACAAAATAGCTTTCTCATTGTTGAGTTTTTTCCTTTTCTTTATTTGTTCTCTTTTTTGTTCTTACAAGTTATTGGTTCTTCTTTATTTTTCTTATAGACTGATCATTTATTGAGATAATTCTCTTTTTATAATATGCTACCCTGAGATGATTACAGATATTATTCTACAATTGAAAATTCGGTGTTATAACAATTGCAAAGCAAATAACTAATGCACATTAATATACCATGTTTGATAGTATTTGTTGTATTTTAACAGCGATTCTGCATAAACCAAAAAGGATTTGACCTTTTATTTCAATTAACAAGAACATATCGCATCTTACATTGGGATCTTGTACATACTTGAATGTTAAAGTTTCTCGTTAATTTTTGCTTGGTAACAACATATATAAAAAGCTGGAAAATAAAAAACAGTGAAAAACTTTATTTCCACATACACCATGATTGTACAAGAAATTATGCAAGTTGTTAGTTTAAAAAAAAAAATTAACTTACAATTATTTGTTACATAAAAATAATTCATTGTATCTACTGCAGGATTCCATCACTATTGACTGCAATAAGCTAACACTAAACTGCACTTTATAAAGAAGATATTGTGAAAACTGGGAGATAAGATAATCTTTTGTTTCCTTACTTTGTTGAAATGACAACATTTCAGTCTGTCGTTTGCAAGCAAAAATAAATAACATATCTCAATGCATAAAATTTTGCTTGACAAATAATTAGTAAACAATTACTACAAGATAGGGTGTTGTGACAAACCTATCTTGAGAGTTTAATGTTTATGTCAAATAGCTGGAGACTAAACAAAATGACCTATTTTGATCAAATTTGGTATGCATGTATAGCCTGCCAACATGATGAATTTTTAATTTTGTTTCTAAGCTCTCTTATATTATTTAAAACTGACCTTTAATTTTAGCACACTCCAACAAACACGGCAAGCTCTGTGCAGCTGCTGTTCTAACGCCATCGTGGAAATAAAATTTCAACATAGGAACCATTAATTTGACCACTTCTTCGGCATACTCGGCAAAACCTTCTTTTAATTCTCGAGCATAGCAAACTAACATTTCACAAGCTGATGCCTTATCTTCTAATCCTAAAAATTCAAATAATTGAATTAAACATACACACTTATTTAAAATACGTAATAGATTTGTATTGAATTCTTAAATAAACGTAACCACATTTAGTTAATATTGCTTCAAAACTGTGTGCAGCTAATAGGTATTTTTGGCATTTATTCATTCACTTCATTTGGCCTAGAATCCGCTCCTGAGATGGCCAAAACTAGAGGGATGTATATACATTTAAATGTTTAATAAACATATTTTGTTTCAACTACTTTTTTTCTACTCAAAAGAAAATTAATAAAACCTAACCCAATTTTAAACATAGAAAGATGATACAGTAGTCTTGACTTACCGTCATTCTTGGTACTGGAAGGTTGACGGTTAACAGAAATAGACTACCTCGTACTTTCAAGGATAGATAAAAATAATATACTGTACTCTGTTTATAGCACAGAATGTTTTATTATTTTTGAAAATGTAGTACAACTCCTTAAATTTTATTAGAATTGTTTCCAATTTTCTATACTAATTTCTAATTAATGTATTACACAAATTTTACAAACACAGGTCTTTAAATATAATAAATTATCTGTACTTAACCTTTTGATAAATATTCATGTAACATATAAACAAGCACAGTGTGTACCATTTAAGAGTACTCACATGACTGTTACGTAATTGATTTGTACTTCAAATGGTATTATTGTAAATAGTATGTTTACATTTTAACTGAAACATTATGCATTCTTTTAGAATTTGTCAACATTTTTTGGAATTCTTGTCATTACATTTACTTTTCAATTATCACTGTATGCTTAGGATAACTATTAGTGTCAGCTGCCCACCTATGCTATAAACAAGTCGTGTTCAATTACTGTTTTGTTTTGTCTAGAAGGTTACTTTTATTATTTATTGCAAATTATTTACTACGAAAGACTGTTTAAAAATGCAGACAACAGAATTAACCGCAAAGTTAATCGAGACTACTGTCCTCCAAATATTTGTAAACCTTATTCCCTACAATATTATGGTATTTCTTAATATCAAGTTACCTGCTGTGCGAATGCCGAAGTTCTGTTGTTCTCCTAGCGACACAAACTGCCAATCTACATCTCCAGACACTTCTTCCATATCTTCATTGTCTAATAAAGCTACTTCAGGCTTCATCGCAGCTGTTCTCATTACGGGACCTATTACGATGGGTAGATACTGTTCAAACTGTTTTCCTGTATAACAATAAAAGCAAGTCGATTAGATAAACAGCTCAGTAATACTGGAGAACAATGCTAAATACAAATTAATTCTGAATGTTATTATGCAATACAGTATTCACTCATCTGTCATAATTAACTGCTTAGAATATCGTATGGGTAACAAAACTATATGAGGCAATATAAAACATAGCTTACAAAAGAACAGTAAATTAACACAATAGAATTTTTTTTTTTTTTTTTTCGGCGAAAAACCGTTAAGGTTATCATCGCCGTCATGCTAAATGAAAGTATATATAAAAAAAAAGGAATTAACAAAATATACTTATATATATATAAATAAATAAAACTACAACAAACTATATTTGTAAAATTAAATTTAACAAAATTTAAGTAGCAGTTATAACTATATTAAAAATAAATACTTAAGAACTAAATAACAATTAATAATGAATAAGATTTAATAACAATTCGTAAAGGTATATAAAAACATAACAGAAATAAATTTATATAGATAAAATAAATAAATAATATAACACAAGAAATAACAACTATATAAATTAAATTTTATTTAGAACATTTAGACGATGAAGGAATTCAAGAACCCGGTCAACGGCCGAGGCACTATCTCCCAACATCGTCTGCAAACAGTTGCTCAGACCACACATAACACGCACATTTTGAAAACCATCACAATCGAGCAGTATATGTTTAACTGTGATGGTTTCCCTACAGAATTCGCATTCAGGTGGGTCCCCGCGTCCCATCAGAAATCCATGCGTTAACATGGAGTGACCAATGCGAAGGCGGGTGATCACCACCTCTTCTCTGCGACTTGCACGTATTGACGACCCCCAAGGACGAACTGTACTTTTGATTACCCTCAATTTATTACTGTTTGTAGCTGCCCATTCATTTTCCCACAGTAGATGAATTAAATGTTTTACGTGACAAAGAAAGTCAGACACGATTACACGTTGAGTGCATGGCGGCAGAAAAGTTGCTTCCTTTGCCGCATTATCAGCTACAGTGTTTCCTAATATTCCACAGTGGCCAGGAATCCAGATAAATGATACTCTTGCACCTCGTAGTTCAAGTCTATGGACAGAGCATAGAATATCTTGAACCAGAGGGTTTAACGAATACATATCCCGGATTGCCTGGAGGGCACTTTTTGAATCAGAACAAACTACGTAATGCAAACTATCGAATTTAATAGTGTTCAAAGCCTTTAAGATGGCAAAGAGTTCGGCCGTAAAGACACTACAAATTGAGGGTAATCCATACTTATACGTTTCGTCCAGTGAGTAAAATGCACACCCAACATTATCGTTCATCTTAGAACCATCTGTGAAAATAAATTTAGCAGATGGATATGAACTAGTCAGTTTAAAAACTCACATTGATACACAATGTTAGGAGTGTTGTCTTTCTGGTATGCACACAAGGAGAAATCAAAGGTCGGCATATTGATTTTCCACGGAGGGACAAGACAAAAGGACCTTTCAAACATTGGGGGGTAGTTCAATACGTAAGTCATCAAAAATACGGAAGTTCTAATACCAAGAGGAGCAGTAGCATTCGGTCGAGTTTCATACTGTCGCACCAATTGATTTTTGAAAACTGTATTAAAAGCAGGGTGCCATGGTTTAGATGATAGATTGCTTAAATAAGTTAACTGTAGTTTCTGTCTCCGTCGAGAGAGGAAGGTTCCCCAGCATCGGCGAGAATACTCACGACGGGACTTGAACGGAAAGCACCAGAAACAAGGCGGATTGCAGAGTTATGGACGGGATCTAGTTTCTTTAAAATCGATGGTCTAGCAGATGAATAAACAATGCTGCCATAATCAATTCGCGAAGCAATTACGGCACGGTAAAACATCAGCATACAGGTCCTATCAGCACCCCATCGAGACCCACTAAGAACCCTCAACATATCGAGGATTTTATTACATCTTAATTTTAAATCACGCACGTGAGGGCTCCACGAGAGCCTTTCATCGAGTATTAGACCCAAGAATCGAACGGATGGAGAAGTCCGAAGCTGTATACCATCAAGATATAACGACGGAGCCTGGATCTGTCTGCGGCGACTGAAAGCAATACACTGAGTTTTAGCAGCGGAGAATTTAAAGCCAGTAGTTTTCGTCCAGGTCTGCAACCTATTTATTACCAGCTGAAGGGTTCTTTCAGCTGTTGCCAAGTTTCTGGTGCTTACGTAAATAGCAAAATCGTCTACAAAGAGAGAACATCTGACAGGGGACCGTACATTAGATGTTATGCTATTGATTGCAATAGCAAACAGAGTAACACTAAGTACACTCCCCTGTGGAACACCATTCTCTAAGTAGAAACGATCTGATAGCGTACTACCAAGACGCACCCTAAAATACCTATTACTGAGGAAGTTTTTGATAAAATGCAGAATCCTGCCCTGTATACCCCATGATTTTAATGTGTTCAAAATTCCCCTTCTCCAAGCCATATCGTATGCCTTCTCTAGGTGAAAAAAAAACAGCTACTAGTGTTTCACGCAAGAGGAAGCATTTTGTATTGCAGATTCCAAAGATACTAATTGATCCACAGAACTTCGTCCTTGCCTAAAGCCGCACTGGTCTTTGCAAAGTAAATTGTTGGTTTCAAATACCAAACAAGGCGAAGATTTACTATTTTTCTACCAGCTTGCAAAGAACGCTAGTAAGAGAAATCGGACGATAGCTACTTGCATCAGTTTTATCTTTACCTGGCTTGAGAATAGGAATTACTATTGCTTCCAACCAACTGTCAGGAAAGTATGTTCATCGAATATACGATTGTATATCTCGAGGAGGGCAAGCCTACCTGACGTTGGAAGGTTTTTGATCATGGAATATACGAGGTTGTCAGGACCGGGAGCTGTGTCCTTCGTTGAAGACAGTGCAGATTCCAGCTCATGCAGAGTAAACAGCCTATTAAGAGGAGAGTCGTCAGAAGTACCGATGGTGAACGGCAATGGTTCCACTGCACTTTTGTATTTACTAAAAGCAGCGTTATACGCCCGTAGAACAGGAATAGCTAGAAAAGGATGATCCTAATAAATTTACAATATCGAACACTGAGAAACTAACTCTCCATTCGGCAGTTTAAGACCCATCAACTCCGTGGATGGAACACGGCCACATATAGAGCGCAGTTTCTTCCAGACGACAGATGTTGGCGTTGTTCTACAGATTGTTCCGATATATTGCGACCAAGATTCCTTTCTACTTTGTCTAAAAATTCTTGAGCTTTAGCTCAAGGATTTTGTAACGTTCAAGATTTTCATCTGTCGGGCTTTTGTTGAATATACGTAGTGCTTTTGGCGTAAACGCAAAGCCTCCTTACAGTCCTCGTTCCACCAAGGAACAGATGGACGTGGTGGGTATCGCGGATGTTTTAGGATAACATCTTCGGCTACATTTAAAATCGTATTGGTGAATTTCTTAACCACTGTGTTAATGCAGTTCATTTCAATGTCTGGTGATACAAATCTTTTGCAAATTCTTCCCAATTTGCCTTTTAAGAATCCAACGCGCAGGCGTCGTTGCTCATGAGCGAAAGTACAAAATGAAATATTAATGGGATTATGATCACTGCCATACAGATCTGGTAACACCGACCATTCAAACTTTGTTGCCAAAACTGGACTACAAAATGACAAATCGACAACTGTCCATCCGCCAGTAGATGCTGATAAATGAGTCGGAGAACCGTCATTTAGAAGGCACAAATCTAAGTTTGACCGTATTCCTTCGATTCGTATTCCCCTTGAGTTACAGGATAAGGAACCCCATGAAGTATGGTGAGCGTTAAAATCACCTGTCAATAAAATCGGTTGTGGCAACTGAGATATTAAATCATATACTTCATGATGTTGGAAATTGTAACTAGGCGGCAAGTAAAGGCAACAGACGGTAACTTTGAATGGAACGGTAATCTGAACGGCAACAGCTTGTAAAGGAGTTATTATATTGACAGATATGGACTGGACAGAGTTGTGAACCAATATGGCTACGCCACCTCTGGCTCTTTCCTCAGTGATGAAATCTGCTCTGAAAATAGAATAACCCCTAAAATTGAAGGTGTGGGATTCATGCAAGTGCGTCTCTTGGAGACACATTATTAAAGGAGATGAATCTCGCACAAGAACTTTGAGATCTTCCATATGGCTTCTTATCCCATTAATATTCCACTGTATCACATTGTTATTAATTGGAAATGCAGACATTGAAATAAAATAAATTAATATAGTAGCGGGATCTGTTCGTTTTTGTCATTTACTACTTTTGATTTATCAGAGTCTACCGACATCGAATCACTACTGTGATTTAAGTCGGACTCTGCAGATGTGTTTGTTTTGGAAGAAGCCGCTTTTGAAGCTGCTCCAATTTTGGTTTTTTTATCTTGCTTAGCTGTACTTTTAATCAACTTCTTTTCTGAAGTCTTAGACGCAACTACTGGTGGATATGTGTTCGATTTTTTCAAAAAATAGGCGAGACCAGGAGAAACGTTTTTGAAGCAGGCTTTAGCACTTGTGACTTGGTTCGGGTCTTCAAGTTCAAGAAGATGGAATTACCTCAGGACTTGCAGGTTTTGAAGTTTTAGTCACAAGTGACTTTGAAGCTTGAGTTTTAGCGGCAGTTGACTTAATGTCTTTCAAATGTTGTCTACAGAGAAAGAAGATGTTTTAGTAATAGGAACAGGAGTGTTACCAGCAGAAAACAGAGATAAGAGTTGAGCTACTTGTTCGGTTAAAACTTTTTACGGTTTTGTCAGCTCTTCACAGTTGCGGCAAGAGGCCTTGCTGCTAGACGCGACAGCGGCAAAAGATTTTCCCTCAATATTTATTCTGGAGCTCTTGAAAGTTTTCTTCGCCTCTGAAAATGAGACTTTATCCTTAGCCATAATTGCTAGAATTGCTTTCTCGTCCTTAAACTTTGGACAATTAAAGGAACGAGCCGGATGATCTCCACCACAATTGGAACACTTTGGGTCATCCGAGCAATTGTCACCATTATGGCTATTGGAACCACAATTACCACATATTTCGGGCCTTCTACATGCAGAACTCACGTGTCCAAAACCCTGACACTTAAAGCATCGTTTTGGGTTTGGCACGTAAGGACGGACAGAAAGCCGTTGATACCCAGCAAATATGTGTTCCGGGATAACAGGCTTTCCAAAAGTCAATATGAGGGACGCGGTTGGAACTTTTTTCCCGTTCTCGTTCCTCAGAATCCGCTGTACATCTGTGACCGACTCCGATGCTAATTCCGACTTTATCTCCTCCAGGTCTAAATGGAGGAGATCTCTACAGGTTACAACTCCTTTAGCGGAATTCAAAGACCTGTGTGGTTCCACCGCAACCTTAACTTTCTCGAAGAAAGACGTCATTTTAAGAGCGACAAGCTCTGCTTGTCGCTATTTGTCTGCACTAACAGCGCCCCGTTTTGCAGCTTCTTAATAGACGCCACGGGACCTGCTCTTCCCACTATGGCTTTGTTAATGAGGAAGGGCGACACCTTAGACAGGTCCGAACCTTCCTCACAATTTTTAAATATTAAAAATCTTGGAGATGGTAGCTGAATAGGTACAGCACACATCTCCATTTCCTCCAGATTTTCACGACTCCCACTACTATCAACAGACCTGTTCGACGTAGTCTAACGAGGCCTCTTTAGCGAATTCTTGGCGTTTTGTTTTGAGTTTTCCATAATTTTGTTACCGAGCGATTTCACGAATGTTGATATCTCGCACAAATGGTACAGGGTGCACCCAAACGTCACCAGTAGCCCAGGATACTCGAACTAAAGCGAGAATCCCCAATAAATTGGGGGGGGACCTCCAATATCCTGGAGCCGAAGTACTCCAGAATCTTAGGAATGGGTTCCGGTACAACGTTACGGTTCCCCAAACCCAAGTACCACTGGCAGCCGCTCTCCATGTACTCACAGAATGCAACCATTTGTAACGATAGACCCAATTATAGGCTCCGACACCCATAATTCAACACCCATGTGCTTGCCAGGCGCCTATAGGCTGCTCGGTCCCAGCACTTGTCCCATCAGCGGTCCTCGGCAGTGCCAGGCACACATCAGGTTCCACATACTTGGCCCCGCCAAAGGAAACCAAGCAGTATTACCACTCCCAGACATAACGGAACAAGTACAGCAAATCCCTAAATGTACGTGTGTGTGTGTGTGTGTGTAAAGTGTTTAAATCGTAAGTGTAGTGCTGTAAGTGTAAGTGTGTGTTAGACACGGGTGCCGCGAGGCTCGTCCAGGTCCTCTCATTAGGTACAGCTAGTCTGCACCCCCTGCGGGTGTAAATGTGTTTGTGTGAGAGTGTGTGTGTATATATGTGGTGTGTATGTTGTGTGTATGTGGAGTAAATGAGTGAGAGTAGAAAAACGACAATACAGTCACACTTTAAACAGTCACAATACAGTCACTCAATACAAACAATTAATACTGAATAGTAAACTATACTAAAAAAAAAACTGTTATTGAACTTTATTTCCTTTTCTGGTTGTCTTTACATATTTTTCTTTTCTTCTAAGATTCTAATAAACTTTGAATGTATCTTCTATCTTCTTTCCAATAAAGAAACCAAATCAAGAATACATGTTTTGTTTCGAAGTTTTACAATTGTACATTAAATTGTAGTAAGGTTTAATAATTTTATTACCTACATAAAAAAATTACGATTTCTCCACAAATAAATTACTTTTGCACTTCATCCTTATTGAACTTGGCAGTGCGTTATTATAAATTAATCAATGTAGGTTCTCATCTACATGTCCCTTGATGATAAGTTGTAGAGGTATCAAAGACTGATGACAAATGATTAAGTTCTTTCACAAACAAATCCTACAGATAAGCAACAAATCTAAACCATCAACTTTCTGTACCCTCACTATGTTTGTTTATTCTACTCTCAAATAGGCATACATTTCAATGTGTGAGTATGTTAATATAATGTTAAATTTACATAACATTATTTTACTTGATAAATATCACAACAGGTTTATAGAATACTTAAGTGACATGATAAAAGTAATATATACAGTACAATACTCCTTTTACCACAGTATTCTGGCATTACATTTATACTTTCATAAAAATTACTGTAAATTAACTCTGCAATATCCACAACCTTTCTTTACCCAAAGAAGACATAATAACTAAGTAGACCCCCCAAATATAAAAAATGATTGTTATAGTTTATACTTCAAAGATTAGGCCTGTTTACTGATTTTGTTGTATGTTAAACAAATCTTCTTTTTTATTTTTTCTACATTCCACCCTTTGCTGTTTCTGAAAAAACATAGACTATCAGAAATTTTTCGTATCAAGAAAGGACTTCCCTCCAAATAGTCTGATAATTTAGGACCTACTGTACATACCAAGACAATATAAAAGACATGATTATTATTACCACTAAGTTTGTATCTTTTTTTTTGCAACAAGTGCTTTAATTAATGATGCTGTTTTATAAAAAAAAAAAACTCTGGATAGTGTAGCTACTGCCACTTGCGCCTGTGCGCATGATCTTGTTTGGGGATGGTAAGGACAGGGTTCGATATACAGGAGAAATCTATGCATTGCCAAAAACTGAGTCACCTACCTCACAAATAATTGTCTTTGATATTATATACATCGATGCTTGCCGATTATCATTCGTCACAGTTTTTTGTTTTCAGATTATGATCGCAAGCAAAGGCTAGTGGATAAGTAAAGAGGAAATAAGTGACAAAATATTTGAAATTATGTAAGTAGTTGTATAAAAATACAACACCACTGAAAGCAATAATACTAACCCATAATTTTACATATCCTTGCCCAAGCTGATATAAGATACGATGTTTGCGGATCATCATCAGGTAGATCTGTGTGCGTCTTTAGAAGTAAGTCCATGATTTCACTTGCATCAGCCATAAACTAGAATAAACAAATTTAGAACAGAACTGAAAAAAATTAGAAAAAATAAAATTACATATCTTAAAAAATTTTCAGTTTGAAGAAATCAGGCAAGAAAAAATATATCCTAACTCCACGCACTATATGTTGCAAACATTTTAGACCAATAAATTACTAAATTAAAAGAAACATATACTACATTTTAAACAAAAATCGAATAAAGTTGGCCAATATCTCACTAAATTAAAAAAAGAAATTATACTATTTTTACACAAAATCAAATAACCTTGAAATAGCTGATGCGATCAAAGTTTGCACTCGAGTATTGTTCTATGCACTGATTCCATATACTGTAATATGTGTGAAATGAGAAGACCTGTTCTTGCGTAGCCAACTGATATTAAAAAATAGCAATAATATTATTTTTCCATTTTTTATAACTTTTTCGCTTACAGTCAGGCGCAATTGAATGTTTGGAATTTCTCGTACATTTACAAATATCCAGTCTAACTGGATGTTGGCACGAAAGTATTTCTTACCTTTTCAGAACCTACAGCTAAACCGATCAGACTTATACACTCTATGGTCTTTCCCCTTAACATTTTCAGCTCGGGTTGGTTTGATTCCTTAATTATATATTTCAGTCTTGGTACCAATCTGTAAACACAAGATATACATGGGTTATAATAAAGCTATCAATATTGTATTTAAATAAAATTAATTCAAATGTTTTTACAAACAGACAAATAATGATGTACTATTAGTTTGTATACTTTAAGTATATGTTTAAGAAAACAATACACCATATCAAATGAGATCTCATTAAAAAATGTCTGTCAAAAATGTAACGTGTTGTGGAAAAAATACACGTCTGAAAATTGTTATTGCTGCTTACAAATTTCATTAAATCTCAAGAACTAATGAACACATCATGACGCACACACGTTTAAAAACAATATAACACTCCACATCGATTAACCACATTCGAAAAATTCTAAACAGGTTCAAATTAGTTAGAGAGGTCCATAACAATAAACTTTCACCCAGAAGGACACGTAAATTTGTCTTTTACTGCATCTAATACTGTGTTTATGTTTCAGCTGATTATATTCATATGGTGTTCATTTTATCTTCAAAACTGCTTGATGTGCGTACTTTATCAACATCAGTTGCAGGCCCTTTCTTCAATACATTAGGCAAAGCTTGTAAATCATGTCTTGAAGACTGTTTTATCATTAGACATAAGAAATAAACACTTAAAGTCGGTAAGCTAGATATTCATTTTAGAAAAAAGTAATTATTCATCTGGCATGTTCGGTCATGTTGAGGTAATAGATATCTAGAGCTTGGACTACTAAGCTCTATTATATTTTCAGTTTTCAAATCACACCGCAAATTTAAAATAGGATTTTAATATATTTTAATACTGATAACATTAGTGAATGACATTTTCAAGAACGTTTAAAATATCCCGTTATATTATAATTTGTGTTTTATCTTCTTTGATCAGCGACAAGTCTATTACTTAATATCAGGTTTCCCTATTCATTACAGAATAGGGACCACTTGATAGTTCTATATTAATTAGGAGGTAGTACTTTCATTCTGTATAAATGTGATGTAATTTCTTAGTTTCAAATGGTTTCATTTGGAGATGGATTTTTTCCGTAAAAAAATTTTCTGAGTAACAAACACGTTGTCACATTCTTAAAAAATGTTTCAGAGGTCAGGATCAGCATTTTTTGTTCAGCAGAAAAATGAAAATTAAGCAACTCACGTGTCGTAGTAAGCAATGAATTGTTCTTCGCATGAATCTGCAACGGATGCAATAGTGGTGACGACTTGTTCCAACACCAGTTTTGTACCTTTTTGAAATAACTGTAAAAAAACTGTAATTAGTAGCCTATTTAATTAAAAAATTATCTCCATACAAGTATTTTGCATACGCATAAAAAATTTGCTCATAATAAACGTATAATGATATAGAGAATCATATTTTTTTCCTTTTTTTGTCCAAATGATACTTTCAAAAAACATACAAGTTTTTTATTAAAACAATATACAATGGGGCCTCAATTTACAAATGAATTTACTAACGGAAATTTCAACTTACGAAACGGGATTTAGGAAATATTTTGCCCTAACTTACGAAAAAAGGGTATAAAACAACCTGAAAGTGTTTACAAATAGGGCAGCCGCACATTTTGATGACATTTGTCTAACATATTTCAGAAGCATTCTGTTGGCAAAAACAATTATTGCCGGACCGTTATTTTACCAAACGCACATCAGAAAAAACTGTGGAAGGTGGTAGGAACCCAAAAAGGCAAAAGAAGGTGATAATAATTAAAATTAAGTTCTAAAAAAGTGTAAAAAAAATATTACACATTTTTAAGAAAGTGTTACATTCTTTTCAATTCTTAGTAAATTTTATTTTGTAATGTGTATGCATGCATGACATCTCTCCACATTCATATCCTCCTCCTCCATATCCACAACCTTTGCCGCTGCTTCCTCTCAGGAATTTTACTACGTATCCGAATCTTTAGATGTAAAAAACTTTATTACGTACATTATTTCGTATTAGTATTACGTATATGTAATGTAGTACATATTATGTGTAATTAATAAATTCTTTTATTTCAGGTTTTATCTGTTTAATGCATATTTCCTCCACAAATACATAAATGCATTTTTTCATTGTATGGGGGAGTTTGAGGGTGGTGAAGTAAGAAACTAGAAGGCCTACTTGAAATGCATATAACTGTTAGTAAACTGCACAGACTTACATTCTATGTCAATGCAGGCTATCTTTCACTAATACAAAGCAAATATTTCAGAGACATTTTCTTCATTAACAAAAGCAGTGGGCCGAACACATTAAAAAAATATTTACCAATACAGTAGAGCACTGATAACCCAAATTAATTGGGACTGAACCCATTCCGGATTTTCAAAACAAACAAATAAATGATTCAGTAAACATCTTCTACACATCCAGTCTGAATGTACACTACTGTACACAGATGATTAATTTGGTAAACAAAAACATAGTGCACAAAGATCAGCATTGATTGTCAATTTTTTCAAAACATTGGTGTTTCCCCCTTGATAAGCAATGTTCTTTATACATTGATAGTTCACAGTCGATGTTTTATATATTATTTTTTTTTGTATAAGATTTCTTTTCTTCTACTTTTTAATTTGAAGTTGTTTTGTGCTTGATGACTTTTTACCTTTTTTACGTACAGTCAAATAATTGAGAAAATAAAAATTTGGCTGAACTAAACAATAAATATGTTGCAGTTTTCCTATAACCGATTTTTTAAATTTTTTAGTGATACTGATTTTATTCTATCAACGAATAACATGCAATTTGCAATTCACTTTGTAGGACACAAGTTTTACGATCATGTCAATGTTTTTAAACAAATGTTTTCGTCAGATTCAAATACGGATTATCAACATTCCGGACTTTGACATGTGAGCATCTGATACACTACTTATGTCCAAAGTACTTACTAAAAGACAGCATAAAAAGTAGCGGTCATTTTCACCATTACGAAACAGTAAAATATTTTAAAAAATTCAAATACACCATTACGTAGAGGAAAAATAAAACAAATCTTCAACTTGAGATTTTCAGTCAATCTTATTGTACCCAAAATCTCACAGTAGCTCTGTAAAGAAAAACATGTAACAAAACTCTTCCTCTGTACAACTCAGCAGGAAGAGTGAAATATCTTACAACAATAATTAAAAGCAGATTTTTCTAAAATTAGATTAGTTGAAGCACACATTTAACAACATAAATAAAATTTATAGTATAAGTTTATTAGCTTACCTCAATAAACTTACTTCCCAATATGTCATTGAGTTTAGCCATAATTGCATTCAAGTGTTGTGTCAATATGTGTTTAGGACAGTCTTCGCTGAAGTTCACCAAAGCAGCACCTATTCAAACAATAATTAAAACTAATTACTATAATCATGTACAAAGTTCAAAATTTCACAAAAAAATGTTTTGTTTTCTAATGTATTTAAACTTTTTAGGACTGGTGCTGTAGCACCAGTAACATATCTGTACTCCGTATGATCGTGTAGTTTGTTTTATAACTTTTGAGGATTATCAAGTCAAGCCACCAATATAATTCTTTTACAGTCACATGCTGGATTGTGTTGATTTAGAATGTACTATTTACACTATCGTTAGGCTGCATCTAACAACTGTATATATATGTTTCTCATACATGAGTATTAGAAACAAAAATTATGAGAAAAATTATAATTACTGAATCTTTCTTATACTGTTCTGTTCTTCCATTTTAATGTTAAATACAAATCCATCTACATTGAAATATAAGTTTTAAAATTTGGTTTATATATAAAAAAAAGGTAAAAACCAAAACAAGAATGCAATGTAATATACTTTTTCAGCTTTATGTTCATTTTTTTTATAAATTTCATGCTCAAAATAGTTTACAATAACATGAAGAAGGCCACAAAGGTCATGGAGGGGGAATTAAAGTCAAGTTTCGAGGTGTGTGGGTATCATTTGACCTGTGAAGGATCAAATTAATTATAACTGGCATTAATTGACCTCTTAATCATTTTCAGGCAGTCAAGTTATTCTTAGATTATTTAAGTACCGATTCAGGACATTATACATTTTGACATTTTCTTTTTACCAAAACCAAAAATGAAACACACAGTTATCCTGAATTATATTTTCTGTAGGTAATAAATCAATGTTTTTGGCCGACTGACGAAAGACAACACAATAGACTCTCTCTAGTTTGGCCCACCTTGGGACCGGAACCTAGGCCAAACAAAGCAAATAAATGCCAATAAGACCAATTAGCTGCAAACGAAGGGATATACAATTACATATCAGCTCACACTAATCTGTACTTTGTTTTTGTCAAGGTGATATGGCAGTACATACAAAGTAGATAGTCTTATTTCTACCAACCAGCAAACAAGACAGTAAGAGTTGCACTTTCCGGTTGAACAAACAAACATTAGGCCAGTTTTTCGTTCATTATTTTATGTTGTTAATCTGTGTTCTGTCGAGTGTCATTGATATCACTGTTTTGGCTTTGTTCGAATTGTTATATCATGTAAATTAAAAAACTTCTTAGTGGTAGGTATAAGATAAATCAGTAATGAAATCCATTCTTTCATGAATTTATATTTTATTTTTCATTTTTACAACTGTTTTTGACAATGTGACTTGTTTAAGTAGCTAATCACGTTACCCTGAGGCCGAACTAAAGATTGCCCACTGTACATAGTATAATAGTATTAAATAAATAAATAAGAATTTTTAGAAAGCTACTTTATAACATATTAAAAGAAATAAAATTAATATAGCAAATGTAAAATAATTTTAATTTTGAAAAGTTGGCAATAAGTCAAGCAACATGTTATGGTAAAGTTTAAGGGTTCAGCAGTCGTTTTGACCAATCAGGAAAGAGAAGGGAATAAACTGTAAGAAAACCAGAAAAGAAGTGAACATCGTCAGTCTTCTGGATAACCTCCACCTAAACACACGGAAAAGTCGCTATAAAAAATAAGGTACCCCACATTAAAGAATTTTAACTGTGAGTTTTCTAGGTTGAACATTATTAAAAGACTATAAAATATTTGTGAACTGATTTTATGAAAGTATTTTCAATTTCTAACGAAAACTATAAATTTTGTGCGTGATGTTTCTAATAAACTTTTCACATCTCGAATTTTTTATAATCTGTATAGTGTTAAAAGTATGAGTTTTATTACTGAGCTTTTTTTTTTTTTTTTAGAGTGGTACACTGAGTAAAAACCTTCGTTGAACAAAGTTGTGGACTTTCACACATATGTTGTGTGGTAAGACTTGAGTGATTATATATCGTGGATCAATCAAACCTAAATAAAAAAATATCAACACTCTAAATATCAACATTTTTGTCTGTTTAAATAATAGTGTTCATGGCTACAAATTTTGTCTGTTTCTTAATAGTGTTCAAGGTTAACTTACATCTGTCTTTGTTGTAATTTAATAATTGATAATTTTTTATTCATCTACTATACTTTTATTTTTTAACTTTAATAACACATAATTTTATTTTTATTTGACTTCTAATAATAATTAATATTCTTTCTTTGTTTAAAACAAATAAGCCAGTTACAATGTTCAACAGTCTGTGTACCAATATTCTACACCTTACAAATCTATTCATCAAAAATATTTGAAAGTGTTTACCTGAAATATTTGTAAATTTATAAATTTTTATCTGTGAAGTTAAATTACAATTTTTAAATGAATTATACATTGAACATTCATACCTGCATGAGCTTGTACTCTAGGATTTTCATTATTATCTAACACCATGAGAAGTCCAGGTATAACGACAGAATGGAATTTCTTTTCAAAATCTGGTGCGAAATCGGTAGATATCTGGCCGATAGCGTTGCAAGCTGCGTATCTAACTCGTGGGTGCTAAAAATAAACAAATAAAACATTTATGCTTGTAAATACTTCAAAAACTGAACTTCAACCTGATGATCAGAATGATTCAAAGTATTAATGATGCACTGCTATAGTAAATTTTTGTTTCAAATAAGAAGTAACGGAATAATGAATACGCAATTATTTTTTTTAGTAAACATACACAATCAGCTTTGTTTTTCATTTGTAACAAATTCCTAAATATGATTATTACTGAATCCAAAAATTAACATTTTACAAAAAAAAATATATACAAAATATGTTAACATTTGTTTATACATCATTAATGTGCTGATGTATAGATCACCCTGATTACACAGCGTAGAATTACTGTAGCCGTTATGAAGTTAAAACTAATATATAATGTTATATGAGGTGCTACCCAAGAGTTCGGGGAATTTAAATTCTGCGCTTGAAACTGCAGAATGACCTGGTGTCGGTGCAGTGGGCATACAGTTTTCTTGTGAATTAGTGTGCCAACACCTATGACAGTGAGAGGCTCTTGAATTTTGAATGTTTATGTAATGTTATGTTTTAGTGTTGTGGTGACTGTTTGAACTTCAGTAAATGGCAGATTTTAAGGATCAAAAACCTGCATCAAATTTTGCTTCAAGCTTAAAAAACTGTTGCAGAAACCTACCACATGCTTATAGAAACATTTGGGGACAATGCTGTGAGGCAAAGTAAAAAACTTCTTTGTGATACAAATACTTGAAGAATGGATGAAAATCTGCTGAAGACAAGCATTCGGGACGATTATCAACAAGCACACCACCAGAAAACATTGCGAAAGTGCTAGAGATTATTGTTGCAGATGAACAATTAATGTTTGTGCGATTATAGGAATGTCATATAGGTCTATGCAACGCAGACAATTTGGACAATTAAAAATGTAATAAAGAACTGTAATGTACACCGAGAACTCGTAAGTGTTTTTCACGGTAATTTTAAGTTTTCCAGTTTTTGATGTTTTTTTAAAAATAAAAACTCCATTTTAAGCTCAGTTATTAAAATGAAAATATTTGTATTGTACTTTAATTACATTTTCTCAAATTACAATCATTTTTCTTCCCTTCCAATAATCCATTGTTTTCTGTAATTTGGCATTAGCGACGACTGATATATGCTGGATTACAGGGTCTACTTTATTATAAATTAAGAAAAAAATAATATGCCAACAAATATTCTGCATACTTACAGCGTCTTGAAGGAAGTTAAGAGCTGCTTCAATTATGTTTGGTAACAGCACGACCATTTGGTTATGGCAACCCTCTCCTACGGCTGAAATAGCCATTAGTGCTGCGTGTCTGCAACAAGTTAATAATATAATTTGTTGTTAGTTGTTAATCTGAGAGAAGTATTCCCTTTTTTTGATTAGCAGATTTTTAACTATTCGCCATGATGATTACAACCAGTAATTACACAAACAATATCTTGTTTAAAAGTGGTTTGTAACTTGATGAAATAACCCTTTACACATACAACATTACGGGAGATTCTGTAAAGTCAAAATCTTGGTAAAATGAAATCTTGTAAAAACTACTCTACAATAGTTCATAATAAAAATATTCCACTTTGTGAACGTTTTGGTAGGGTAGAAAAAGTAATATTATTTTTACACTTTTAGTGATTTTTAGATTATTATAGTAGACAGTTGTGTATTATGGCAGGTTATAAAGTGTACTAAGGCAATGTAATACTAATTTCTAGAAGTGTAATAAAACGTACACATACTTCTGTAATTGCTAAAAAAAAAAATAAATATTGATTTTATTTAAATCCATAAAAAAGAAATTTAAAAAAATCAAAACTTCAAACACTACAAAATTTGTTTTTCTAACCAAATTGCATGATAATGTTGTTGTTGTTGTTTTCCAATGGCTTCCGCTGGCTCACGCCATCTTTGATCTTGCTTCCCAGTAGAGGCCAGGGAGGTCTCCTCCTCTTCTCTGCTTCTCTTCATCTAATTTTCTGCAGACCAAGAGGTGGTCCTTGTTCATGATGGTGTCTGAGCATTCACACAATGTGCAGTTCTCATAGTTTAATATCTTAATTTTCTTCAGGTGTTCATTCAGACAGTCGTGTCCAGTTGTCAGCCGAAAGACCGTGACAGATGTCCTCCTCTGGAGATCCTTGACCTTTCCATACAAGTCGAATACATTCTCATAAGGCTTGTTCTTTATGTCTTCCTTGAATTTGTTTGTAAATTCAAGATAAGATGTTCGCTTCAGTGCACTAATCCTAGCCTCCAGTGTGAGCATTCTTTTTGGTTTCTGCACTCTAAGGGTTCCTTGTTTGGCCAGTTTGTCTGCCCGCTCATTCCCTTGTATGCCTACATGTGACGGGATCCACTGCAGAACCAATTCCTTGGTAATGTGTTTAACTATTTTGTATTTCTTCTGGATCAATTCTATCATAGAGCCTGCAGATGTGTTGTCAGCAATTGCTTGTAATGCCGATTTAGAGTCAACTAAGATCACTATGTTATTATTCAACCATGGCCTCGTTATTACTTGCCTCAATGCCTCATCGATTGCAAACTCCACCTCAAAAACAGCGGCGTCCGAGCTTAATGCAAAATAGTGAGAAAAATGCTCACAGAATATTCCCGCCCCTGTTTCACCTCCGATTTTAGATCCGTCAGTGTATATTCGCAACCAGTCGTCTGATGGGTATAGGTTGTTTATAGTCTCCATAGTAATTTGTGCAACTGTGACTGGGTTGTCCTTGGCTTTATTTATTGTTTCCACAAGTTGAGTGCTTATGTTGTACCTGTCGTAGTCCAGAGGTGTAGCTCCTCGATCACCACACCACTTGATCTCCATTTAAGCATCAGGTGTTTGAAACTTGTTTGTGTTTTTAATGTTTGTTCTGCTGGTGGTTCTAGGATCCATGGGTTATTGTACTTCCTGTGAAGAATCTTCTCATATGTTATCATAGCTTTGCACCTGTATTCATTATGCAATGGTTTGGTGTTGGTATAGGCATGCAGTGCTGCAATTGGTGTGGTCTTCACAGCACCTGTTATCATTCGTAGGCAGTTGTTCTGGCTTGTTTCAAGTTTCTTCAGGGCATCACTGCCTGCCAAAGCAAGCATCTCACCACCGTAAAAGAAATTTGGTTTTATGTATGACTTGTAGGTTTGGCATAGTACATCAAGCGTCCCCATTTTATTCCTGCTAGTCTTTTTAGTATATTGTTTTTGGAGGAGATCTTTGATGCGATGTAATTTGCGTGGTCTTTTTTTAGATTGAGCTTTTTGTCGAGGATGACTCCCAGGGTATTTAGTACTACAGTGCTGTTGGACTACTGTGTTTTCTACTTGTAGAGGTACGTTTTGTTTTTGTTTTCAGTGAGAAGAGCTGGTAACTTGTTTTCTGAACATTAATTTTCATGTTGTTATTTCTACTTGCATGATAATGTAAAATAGTTATTTTATATATCAATCACTCAAAGGGTTAAAATTGGATACAATTATCCAAATTACAAATAAAACTATAAATTTGTAGTTAACAGCATTGATATGTATGGAGCAGAAATATGAGAAATCAAAAGAGCAAATAAGTCGAGGATATGAGTGCTGCAGAAAAGAATGTTGGCATCAGTCTTGCGGACATAGGCTAAATCGAAAAAACAAACAAACTAAAATTCTAGATTACATGTGCATCCACTTTAATATACAGTAGACCCTTGATTATCAAACTTATTTATGAGGGAAGGACCTCTTTTTGGATAAGGAGAATTTCCGGTAATCGAGGTTTTTTCAGAACTATAGCAAACATATAGTAGAATACAGAGAAAGAAGCTCTGTTTAACACACAACAGAATCGGTAAACAACGAAACGGTTCTAATCTTTGAAGTGTAAACTATAACGATAATATTTCACATTTCAGGATCTACTTTACTTAAATTTTTACACACATATGTCTATCTTGAGTAAAAAATTTTGCGGTTATTGACGGGGTATTATAATTTTTATGAAAATACAGATAACTATAACACTACATTAATTCCTTGCCAAATGTGTGGGTTTAATTCCACAAAAAAAAAAAAAAAAAAAAAAAAAAAAAAAAAAAAAAAAAAAAAAAAACTGCCGAGGTTGGCGAAGGATACATGATTTTACATATTATATAGTTGACCTCATATCTGATGGAGTAACAAGTTACGGGACTACAAATAATTTCTCTGGTACATCTGCTGATCGTACATAAACATATTGAACAACTATGAGTTGTAAATAACATAGTTTATAAATATGTCAGAATACTGCAAGTAAAATTTAAAGTATTGTACTGTATGTATTACTTTTAACATGACACTCTTCTATAAACCTTTTGTGTTACTGATTCAGTAAAATAAACTAAATATTATATTAACATATTGAAGTGTTCATTCCACATTTAAATGTAGGCCTTTTAAGAGTAATATATACATCATGAGAGTGTACTGTTGATAGTTTTAACTTGTTGCTTAACTTAGGAACTGTTTAAGAAAAAAAAAGTTTTATCACTTTTGATATATCTACAATTAGTCAAGAGTATTTGTTACATTACAGCGAATAATTTATAATAACACAATGCCAATTTTCAATAAGAACAAAGTGGCAGAAGAAATTTATTTATTTATGGAGAAATCTGAATTTATCAATTAAGTTGGCAAATTCTCAACGCTATCTTTTCCTCAGCTATTAAAAATATGGTAGACATAAACAAAACTACCCTAGGTGCTATTTTTTAAATAGACAAAAATAAACAATTCTTCCTTCCCAGAATTGTATGCAATAGTAGTAGCAACTTATCAAATTTATTTTACAGTACAGCATTTTACAAAAAAAAAAAAAAAATATAGATATAAGATTGGTGTGTCATGGTTGGCAACTAGTTTCTGTATAGTATTTCTTTTCTTTAAAAACAAAGCCTGTAAATAAATTATACTTCACAAATTAATTTATTTGATTATATAATTTTACTTAACCTTAACTCAATGTTTTCCTTATAAAAGCTCTGTTTGAATTTCATGCACTGAAAACAAAGTACTTTTCGAGTTACTAACTTTTTGAGTTCCTAACAGCCACTATAATTAAGGATTTTATTTCCGATAATCGAGTGTTGATTAGCCGAGGGTCTACTGTAATGGAAACTACCAAAATGAACAGATTACGGTGGTGTACACCCTTTCAAGGATGACAAGTGATTATTAGCCTAAAGAACAAGAGATGGCAGGCTAGATGAAACTGAAGGAGGCAATGGCGGAAAAGAACTTAAGAGGTGGCATCTGGGAAGATGGACAAAGCTGGAAGTTAGGAAGGGGGAGTAGAAACTTGTATTAATTAAATTAGTTATTATTACTGTTTATACAGTTCTGTTCAGAACTTATCCGTCTATGCACACCTGTATTTCCAGTCCGGATTTGATAGCATGTTCGGTATGTTGCCAACAATGTGAGGTAGAATAGTTTTGCCACCAAGTGCACACGCAAGCCTGTCCAAAGCAGACTCGGCCACAACATTGTTGCTGCAAAAATCAAGTTTTGTAAAAAAAGAAATTTTTGAAAATTTATTTTCTTTTTTTAATTGCCTGTTATAAACAATAATAATTATTAATAAATATAAAAGTATAAAATGTTTTCCTGTATACTATTAACCTAACAAATCAAGGTTACACAGCTGTTGCTAATGTGATGGAAAAAAGTTCGAAAAATATTTTTTCACCATATCCTTTTAGAAAACCTGATTTCACCATCATAATTATCATTAAAATTGTAAACTCAAATTTCAATAAAAGTACTACAATAAATTCTGACCACCGCAGAATTTGTTACTTGTTTCCAACAAAATTTAACATTCAAAATGCTAATTTATATAATTTAGAAATTTGCAAAAGCATGTAAGCGTGAAAGTCCTAAATACACATATGTATCAAAAAGTGATCAGAATCGGTGCACATTATATCTGGATTTTACCAAGATAGCTGCCTTAATAGCTTATTTTTCAATGGATCATTAATAATTATTTGTGATTTTTCTATAAAAACTATGTACATATCTGACAATGAGGAAACAATATAAATATTTACTGATTAGCTGAATATTTATATTGTATATGCCAAAAAATATGTTCTGTATTACCTATCGTTGTCGTCTTCCAGAATTTCATCCGCAGTACTCCACTGGTCATCCTCCTCCAGGTCTGCCATCATTTTCAGTATTAGAGGTACAAGTTCTGGTATATATTTGGCAGATTCTTTACGCATCATGACCGGAGCTGTTTCCGATAATGTCACTAGGACTTCTAACGCTAAATGTCGCCACGAAGGGATTACTTCTTCATTTGAAAACACCTGTTATGGAAATCATACTATGACATATGTAAGCTTATGATTATTGACAGATTGGTGTAAAATTTAACAGTATCTTACTCACCTTCATACACATCGTGATAATTTGTAGGAGTTGTGCTTTAAGAAATTTCGGTGTTGATTCTGACATGTCGATTAAACATTTTAGAAGAGTTTCGTCACTTTGTTCCTGGACACTTTCAGCGATTACCTAAGCAATAAAAATAAGCTTGTTTACAAATTATTCTTAATTTCTACATAAATATCTAATATTTATAAAAAATATTAACAATTCAGTTTACATTTTTTTTTTAATCTTGTGCATTTTTAGGGATGATTTTGATTTACACTATTTGACAACAAATTATGTTATACTAGCAGTACTGCATGGTATTGCACAGAAAAAATAATAAACAACAGTGAACATGACATATATTACAATGGTTCTTTTATTATTTCTAAACTAAAACTTAGGGGTATTTGATACATTCTGCCCACTTAAGTAACACATTTCAAATCTCTGTGTGCCATGATTAGACTGTATGTTGTGCATGTGGTGTGTGTACATGCACGCAGTTGCATGCGCGCACGCACACATACACACACACAAAATCCTTTTACTAATATTAGATTAGATTCAAATTAGAGAAAGGCAAACTACAACTCCAAGCACTGCTGCCAACAGACCTATTGTGCAACTAAACCTCTTGAATACAAGTTTAGCAGACTGATGCCCTTAGTAAGTAGAAAGTTCCAACAATCCATTGACTAGCTCGTTCAGTTGAAGATCTCTAGGATCCTGGAAACCAAGAACCCCTAGCCTCCTACTAGCAAGAGCTTCACAACATGTTCTGAAGTTTTCTCCTTTTTCTTGCACAACCTACACATGGTTTCTCCATGGTATATAACTATCCTGTTCATGTGCACCCTTAGACCACAGTGCCCAGTAATGAACCCCATGATTTTCCTGAGTTGTACTCTGCTCAAGACACCTGCTTCCCCTTTAAGCCTTCGATATGAAACCTTGCTTAAGAGGAGATTTCTACTGGAATGCTCACAAAGGTTATCCTATTTTGCCTGGTGTTGCTTATTAATCCACCTATTAATAGCAGACCTGACCAATCCCTAACTGACAGAGAAATCCCTAAATGCTGGCAGATCCCAGTTTAACTAGTCGGTCTGCCTTCTTATTACCCTCAACTCCCTTATGCTATGGAACCCAGTGAAGAGTTATGCAGGACATTCTTTGTTATGTAGGTTTATGTTAGTTAGGTCCCCACAATAAAACAGATCAAAGAAAGAAAGAAAGCCGATTCTGACACCATTAACACATACCTATAATTAATACAGCACAAAATTGGCACTTAAAGAGCGACATTAAGAGACTATACCAAATCATAATTTAAATAATTTATAATTAAATAATATAAATGACAACACACACATTACCTAACTTTATTAACTCTTGAAGTGTAAAGCAACACGGAGTGAGTGACATCGACTTAATGTGTATCAAACGGAGCCCTGGAATACCTCGCTACTTCCCAATGTACCACAGCATGCAGGGATCTGTATGAGCGTATATAATAATCATGTTCCCTACCCACCCATAAGAACAACAAATGATCTTATTGGACAACAAAAAGCTGGCCACATGGAGCACAACCTACAAGATAAATCAAAAGAAAGTGGAAAACAACAAAAAGGGAATTAGCAGAGCAAACATCTGAAAGTACCTCAACAATGAAGTGGAAAGTCACCAGTAAAATTGGGAGAGCTAGGTATCATAACTGAGCATTTCAAACATATAGCAAGGCAGTGCGCAACAGAAGCCCGAAAAATTCATTAAATCAAATTTTAATTTTAATAATTACTGTGACTTAATTCTTGTTAAACTTATCAAATAATGAATAAAATTGCCTTAATCTCATTTGTAGAAAACAGGACTATTATGTTTGGGGATTGTTGGAAAAGCCAAAGATTATATTGAACATAAATGTACTAGAATGAACCCTTATGAGATATATGTGAGTGCTCGCTGCTGTTGGCATTTTTCATCAGAGTATCAACTACAGTTAAATTATACAATAACACTGTCTACTTTCTGAAATGTCTTCAAGGTGTCAACAACAATACTGCACAATAATTGTGTTTTGTGTTTGAGGTTTAATAAATATAAGAAAAGATTTAAGTATGTTTTGAATCCAAAAAAATAACAAAATGTATTTTGTTTAGTACTGTATAATTGTGTATGCATCACAATGCCTGGTTGTGCTATTGCCAATTGCTAAAATAATGATAAGAATTTTAAAGGGAAAGGAATTACATTTCATAGAATTCCTAAAGATGAAGGCATGAGAAAAGCGTGAGTTCATGCATGTAAACCAACAGATCATTTTAATTTTGATAATGTTAAAGTCTGTTCACTTCATTTTAATGACGATGATTTCAAAAGGGATTTTAATTCTTAATTATTAAATACAAAACTTGTGAAATCCTGTGCCATTCCACATTTTAACATTTCCACCGTTGAAAATAAATGTTTTGATTCTGAACGAGTGACAAGGATTAAAAAATTTGGAAAACAAGAAACATTAAAAAAACTTATTGACGAAAAATCATCAGTAAACTGAAATGACGTAGGTGCAATTGTAACGTGTAATTCTGTAAATTAAATCCACTTTCCGTAGTCAGTAATTTTAATACAAATATCGTTGTAAATTTCTGCCTCTGTAGAAGAAATGAAATGTTTAAGAAATGAAAATTTACTTTTGAAGGAACAAATTCAACTTGCATTACAAGAACTGGCCTCAGTTAAAAATAAAAATATGGTTTTACAAAGAAATGTTACTAAGTTTAAGAATATTTTTTTCTGATAATCCGACGAAGAGGAGGAGCCTTAAATGACTTGCAAGTTAGTGAAGATGATATGAAGTGTGATCTACAGGAGAACTCTGATCTACTGAAGATGATGGCTGGCTACATAGCGTATAGAGTCAAGAAAAAAAATCGTCTCAACTTTTGTATACGGTCATCCAGCAAACAAGTGCCATAATAATCAAAGGGATTGGTTGTCAACTTTGTCAAAAGGCTACCTTATGTATCCTACTGAAGAATGGTTGAACATCGTGGTAAAAATGGAAAGTGACTTTTTGAAATATCACGGTGAGAATGGGCTAAATAAAGAAAAATGTGTGATGAAAAATCTAACAAACCAAATAATAATTATTCTTCAGTAGGTGAATTTACCATATCCTGTTACGTCTGTACCATCTAATTCATATTATATTTCTGAAAGTTTGTGTGTTTGTTATTCAATCACGCTTTAACCACTGGACCAATTGAGATGAAATTTGGTACGAATATGGTTTAAGTATCAGAGATACATATAGGCCTATTCCCGGTTTACAAAACGTCATTATACTACTTACCCAGGCCAAAATAATTATCAGTTTTTAGTTTTGTGGCATTTGTTAATTGTAGTTATTTACTGGACCTGAGATTTAGGTACCTGAGATGAACATAGATTCAATCCTATTTTAAGAATCTTAATCTGTTTTATTTATTACAAAATTATTGCTTTTAATGTAACATTTTCAATATTTTAGTTGAAATTTTTTTCAAAACTGACTTTATTTACTTTGTGTTGAATTTTCAATATTAAATGTAAAAAAATCCCTACACAGAATGCCAATTGTAAGGTAGTATATATATTTGTGTAATTACATTATATGAAAAAAATGGTAAATATACAGTGTAGCATATCCTTATTTTTCGATATTTTTGTTACTAAAATGCTTTATTATGATCCCAAAAGCAAGAATCCAAAATATGAAAGCACGAGAAGAACGATAAAATCGAAAATAAAAGTGACCAACATAACCTCAAAATTGCTACCCGGCGAAAATCAGTAACGTGTTGTAAATCGGTAAAACAATAAAAATACGTCTAACACGGGTTTTGGGTGATAGGAAACCAATTTTTTAAAAGAATACTGCATAACCAAACTGACACGGTTGTTAGGCCTAACAAGGTGATGCGTGAAAAAACCTTTATATTTTTTTAAAAAATAGCCTACTATATATCCTGACACGGTTTTTGGGCCTATCACGATGATACGTGAAAAAACCTTTATATTTTTTTAAAATATAAATTATTTTAAATATATATATATATGTTTTTATATCCCAACGGACACGGTTGTTAGGCCTAACACGGTGATGCATGAAAAAACCTTTATATTTTTTTAAAGCCTACTACATATCCCAACTGACACTGTTGTTGGGCTTATCACAGTGATGTGTGAAAAAAACCTTTATTTTTTTTTAGAATAATACATAACCTAATTGACACGGTTGTTAGGCCTAACACGGTGATGCGTGAAAAACCTTTATATTTTTTTAAAGAATACTACATATCCTAACTGACATGGTTGTTAGGCCTAACACGGTAATGCGTGAAAAAAACTGTATATTGTTTTAAAGAATACTACATAACATAACTGACACGGATGTTGGGCCTATCACGGTGATCTGTGAAAAAAACCTAAATTTTTTTAAAGAATACTACATAACCTAATTTACACTGTTGTTAGGCCTAACACGGTGATGCGTGAAAAACCTTTATATTTTTTTAAAGAATAATACATATTCTAACTGACACGGTTGTTGGCCTATCACGATAATGTGTGAAAAAAACTTTATTTTTTTTAAAGAGTACTGAAACCTTAACCGACACGGTTGTTAGGTCTAACACGGTGATGCGTGAAAAATACTATATATTTTTTTAAAAGAATACTTCAAAAGCTAACATGGTTGTTAGGCCTAACACGGTGATCCATTAAAAAAATCTTTATTAATTTTTTTTTAAGAGTACTTATAACCCAACTGACACGGTTGTTGTGCCTAATACGGTGATGCATGAAAAAAACCTTTATATTTTTTTTAAAGAGTACTCCATAACTTAACTAACACGGTTGTTAGGCCTAACACAGTGATGCATGAAAAAACCTTTATATTTTTTTAAAGAATACTACATATCGTGACACGGTGTTGGGCCTATTACGATGATGCGTGAAGAAACCATTATATTTTTTTAAAGAATACTAGGCTACATATCCTAACTGACACGGTGGTGTGTAAAAAAACCTTTATATTTTTTTAAAGACTACTACATATCCCAACTGACACGGTTGTTGGGCCTATCATGGTGATGTGTGAAAAAAACCTTTATTTTTTTTTAGAATACTAAATAACCTAATTGACACGGTGGTTAGGCCTAACACGGTGATGCGTGAAAAACCTTTATATTTTTTTTAAAGAATACTACATATCCTAACTGACACGGTTGTTGGGCCTATCACGGTAATGTGTAAAAAAAACCTGTAGTACTGAAAACCTTAATTGACACGGTTGTTAGGTCTACCATGGTAATGCGTGAAAAATACTTTATATTTTTTTAAAAGAATACTCCATAAGCTAACTAACATGGTTGTTATGCCTAACACTGTGATCCATTAAAAAAACCTTTATTAATTTTTTTTTAAATAGTAGGCCCCTACTTATAACCTAACTGACAGGATTGTTTGGCCTAATTTTTTTTTTTTTTTTTTTTTTTTTTTTTTTTTTTTTTTTTTTGGTGTTTAACGTCCGACTATTGTGCACACTTGGGCTAATGCAGACGGTGGGATGATTTATAGCGTATGAAAATGCCAAGCCCTCGCCGGGAATTGAACCCGGATCCTCGGGGTGAAAGCCTAGTACGCTATCCACTAGACCACCGAGGCGGCTCTGTTTGGCCTAATAAGGTGATGCGTGAAAAAACCTTTATATTTTTTTAAAGAATACTACATATCCTGACACGGTTGTTGGGCCTATCACGATGATGTGTGAAAAAACCTTTATATTTTTTTAAAGAATTCTACATATCCTAACTGAACGGTTGTTAGGCCTAACACGGTGATGCGTGAAAAAACCTTCATATTTTTTTAAAGAACACTAGGCTACATATCCTAACTGACATGGTGGTGCATAAAAAAACCTTTATATTTTTTTAAAGAATACCACAAATCCTAACTGACATGGTTGTTGGACCTATCATGGCGATGTGTGAAAAAACCGTTATTTTTTTTTAAAGAGTACTCCAAACCTTAACTGACACGTTTGTTAGGCCATGGTGATGCGTGAAAAATCTTTATATTTTTTTTCAAGAATACTGCATAAGTTAACTAACATGGTTGTTAGGCCTAACGCGGTGATGCATTAAAAAAACTTTATTTATTTTTTAAAAAAGAGTACTCCAGAACCTGACACGGTTGTTGGGCCTAATACGGTGATGCAGGAAAAAGCCTTAATTTTTTTAAAGAGTACTCCATAACTTAACTAACACGGTGGTGCGTTAAAAAACCGTTATTTTAAAAAAGAAATACACCATAACCTAATTGACACGGTTGTTGGTCCTAACACGGTGATGTGTGATCTTATTACGATTGCGGGAAAAGCCGTGACGGATAACAGGTAATCATATTATATTTCTGAAAGTTTGTTTTTATTTGTTTGTTATTCAATCACACTTTTACTACTGGACCAATTGACATTAAATTTGGTATAAACATGGTTTAGGTACCTGAGATAAACACAATACTATTCCAGTTTAACTGAATAATAGTGACTTTTTAATAATACTGTATTTTATTAAAATATGACAGGACCCTGCTTTAGAGTATCGAGTAGCAAAAATGTATATTTCTTGGCCGAAAACCATAAATCGTATAATATTATAAATAGAAATATATTAAAATAAAATTACCTATTCCGATTTTGAAAATCGACTTTAAATTTTATTGCCTACATTATAATTGCAGGCAAAGCCGCAACAGGTAACAGCTAGTATTTTATAAACATACGTATAAAATAAATACGTGTTTATTTTACTGTTTGTATAATACGTCTGTGCTATTTATTTATTTACTACCAAATTCCTATTATATATAAATATATATACAAAAAAAGACCTAAAGGGGGCATAAAAGCCGGTACATAGGTTGGTCCTTTGTAATTTAATTTATTGCTAATTTTTTATTCCAGATGTATATTTTCACAGTTAACCAAATAATTGTCAAGGAACATCCTCAGATACATAATTCATAGGATTAATGTGCTTTAATGTAATTCATAGTGTAATTTAACTTTCAAATAAAAAATAACTCTTGAATTTTTCAAGCTAAGGACATATAATTTACTTTAATATTATGTAATATTGTATAAAATAAAGTTTCTGTTTTGACAATGAGCGAATTCAGTAAGTAAAGTAATTAATAGCGTTAATAATGTTATACAAAAAGAATTATTATTGTAATTACTATGATACAGTTAATAAAACTAACATTATAAACTGTTTTCTACTAAACACTACGTCTGAGTTTGACCCAATGACGTGCCATAGCCGACAAGTGGTGGGGACGACATGCGCGTGGCCCCTACCTTATATTCTATTTACCTTGAGTGGATCTACTTCTAGTCTGTTTACATTCAATACTGGAGGGAATAATCATTGGCTGTTACCCTCTCAGCCAATATGAACAAAATCATATAAACAAACAATATACAAATATTTTCTGATAAAATACACTAATTTTGCAATTTGAAGTTATTCCATCAGTAAACTCTTACCTGGATAATGGCTGGCAGTAGATCATGCAGATGTCTTTGAATAGCTGTATCTTTTTCATGAAGGAGAATGAATGCAGAAACTGCTCTCACTGCTTGGAACCGTACCTGAACATAACAAAATGCAAAATAATTATAACAAAGTTTACAAATTTTAATTTTTTTTGCTGGCGAAAACCTATAAGGTTATCATCACAAAATGGAAATGCCTAAAAAAATAAAAAAACTACTTTAATTAAAAAAAAAAAAAAACAAATAAAAAACTATAATAGTAAATATAAATAAACAAAACAAAATTAAATAACAGTTACAGCTATATGACTAAAACTAATTAACAATGATATAAATCTTAAGATCAACAACATACACACAAATTATTGTAAGGCTGTAAATTGGCCCTGCAACAACAAGACAAATAAAAATATAAACGTACCTAAAACTAATTAACAAAATAAAAACAACTTAAAAAAATAAATTAATAAAACAGCAAATATCAACAGTCTTTTTAGGGCTGTAAAGGGGTCTTAAAACAAACTAACAAAATATAAATTAAATTTTTTTTTTTGTGTTTTAACGTCCGACTATTGTGCACACTTGGGCTAATGCAGACGATGAGATGATTTATAGCGTATGAAAATGACAAGCCCTCGCCGGGAATCGAACCCGGGTCCTCGGGGTGAAAGCCTAGTACGCTATCCACTAGGCCACCGAGGCAGCTATTTTATTTAAAAAATTCAGATGATGAAGGAAGTCTAGGATCCAGTCAATGGTTGAGGCACTATCTCAACATTGTCAGCACACAATTGCTCAAACCACATATAACAAACACATTTTGGAAATCATCACAATCTAGCAATATATGTTTTATTGTGAGGGTTTCTCTACAGAACTCGCATTCCGGTGGGTCCTCGCCTCCGTCAGAAATCCATGTGTCAGCAAGGAATGACCAATGCGAAAATAGGTGATCAGCACCTCTTCCCTACACCTTGCACGTATTGACGACCTCCAAGGACGAACAGTACTTTTAATTACCCTCTGTTTGTTGTTATCTGTAACTGCCCACTCATTCTCCCAATCTACGAAAAGTAAATGTTTTGACAGACTTTGAAAATCTGATAGAATAATATGTTGAGTGGCTTGCAACAGCAGAGTAGACATTTAAAGTGATTTAAAGTTACTTAACATTTTCTCCACAAATATTACCGAAACCCTTGTAATGTCGAATTAAAATAATTACTATAAGCAGTCATCTCAATGATGTACTAAAAACAAATTTTCAAAAGAATTTTTTAAGTAATTAATATTTTAAACTTTGAAATTAAATTGAAAATACTAAAATGAATGCTGACTGCAGTTGAAGTTTTTTAATTTAAATTAAAAATGCCAATTTATATAGTTTTTAATGCTGATTATAAGACCGAGATCAGATAAAAAAAAAATTAAACAAAAATGTTATGAATTTTTAAAGAATTGAAATGGCCAACATTCTGAAATGGTTGAACGAATTTTGCTAATTCTTCCGCTTTGTTGAAATACTACAGAAGAATTGTAATCAGCATTCATGTTTCTGCTTGAAAATATTTAAAGATAAAAATTATTTTCTGATATTATTTTTTTTAGTTTAATAATATAAAAATGTTTTTTTTGTTGTTAATATTCCTGACATTTTTGTTAATTAATTTCGTAATAAAATAATGTTTTTTGTGTTAAATATCTGTTAAATTAAAATTTTATAATTGTTTTGTTTGTTATTTTAAGGCGAAAAGCACACTGAGGCTATTATCGCCACCTTAAATGTGTGTGTTAGACTCGGGTACCGCAAGGGACATCTAAATCCTCTCAATAGGTGCAAGCTACTTAAATTTTTAAATAACAATAATGAGAGATACAATTTTTAAAAGTATTTACATATAAAGAAGGAATTAATTTTAAGGACCAACCTATGTACGGGTTGAAGGCATTTATGCCTTCTGTAGGTCCTTCATACTTTGTATCATAATGCATAATTTTTGAAATAAATAAATTAAATAATATAATACAGTGTTCAACTTTTACTAGTTCAATTTTTTTTTTTTGTGTAATACATTTGGCCAAACTGTAAATTCAGATAAAAACATTTTATTTTTTTAATTAATTAATTTATTTTTTTGGTGTTTAACGTCCGACTATTGTGCACACTTGGGCTAATGCAGACAATGGGAGGATTTATAGTGTATGAAAATGCCAAGCCCTCGCCGGGAATCGAACCCGGGTCCTTGGGGTGAAAGCCTAGTATGCTATCCACTAGGCCACCGAGGCGGCTACATTTTAGTATAATTGTAATTTCTAAAATGGTATAAATACAAATGCACTTACCAATAGACCATTAATACTTACATTGTAATTAGTTGTATCAGTTAACGCCTGCTGTAACATTTGCTTAATGACATCCAAGTAGTTCCCTTGTTGATTGCCAAACACTCCTGGTACAGATCTGAAACAATCAAATTTACTTGTTTAAAAAAATATTTCTGATTTCCAGTCTGGAAGGCGCATACTGCTGGGGATACAAGGACGAATGGTGCATCTACAAACGAAGAGTATACAAAAATATATAAAGGAAAAAATTGGTAAAAAATGGCTTATGTACAAGAGCATGACATGATACGAAAAATCTGAATGAAATAAAAGAAGCTCTCAGGCAGATAGAGGCAGCAGGTAAGTGCTATCAGATTTACTACTGAAAATAAAGGTACAACTTGACTATCAACATTTGTCATTACACTTAAAAAAGTCTGATATATGTTTATGCAATTCTATTACACTTAAGCACTGCACAGAATTCTATTACACAGAAATGGCACTGTACAAAATTACAGTTTACATTCTCTTTATTTTTTTACAGAAAGATAATCAAATCTGTTTTACTTTATCTGTGATATACATAACAATTTTTGTATTAAACAGTAAGCATAAAGATATAAATTACCAGACTTCTTTGTGACACTAACAGTTCAAATATGTTCTGTATTATTCTTCATGTTTTTCACCCACAAATCTTCAACACTTTAAACGCATAATAATTATAATGACAGTGATCATTAGTGTAATAACAATATTTTTTTGTTTTTATTTTTTACTGATATATATTATTATAACACATCATTTGCATATAGTATATTATTTTCTTGGTTCTTTCAGTGCTGTTATATCACTTGGTTATAATCAGGTTCCATTAAACAGTCTACTGATGTTATTTTGGATCTCATTTGAAAAGAAATATTTAAATTCAAAAGATAATTTATATTGTACACTAGAAAAAAATTGTGAATATAATGAAAATTAGTTTTTTTTTAGCCAGCAAATGTGTTTTTAATTAATTTCAAAAACCCAAGAAATACAAAATTGATTAACACTTTCATCACCATCAGTCGAATTAATCGGCTCTTAACCCTTTGAGTACAAAAGAAAATAAACCTAAAAAATAATAGTTTTTTTATACAACTGAGAAATACCAGGCTCTTTTCAGACCCTCACACATCGTTTTACATTTTCATTCAGAAAACAATGGCATCATGCTGCTGCTATTGTGATCACCAACCTTAGGCCTAGTCTTAGATTGGTAACCTTACAGACTCTTGGAATTTTGTTCAGCTGATAAGCCTACTTTTAGTATGTGTATTTTTGCAAATGAAAGCAACTATTACAGCTATTTATTAAAATATATTTTCAATTATGAACGTTTTGTATTTTAACAGAAATAGTAAGTTGTTGCACCTGACTAGCACGTATGTGCGTGCGCAACACACACACACACACAATTTGTCAACATTTATTTTTATTAACTGTTACAAAATAATAAAGCTTAGAAACAAAACTTATTTTTTCATATCAAATGAAACATTGTTATAAGATTTTGTAAACGTAAAGCCTTCCATATAGTTCCGAAGGAATCAAAATCATTACACCATCTTTGATATTTACAAAGTTTTAATTGATTATGGACGCTTGTATCAAAACAGCCATATAGGCTATGGAGGTAATGGATAGTGCTGTGTAATGATAGTCTGGCACCAATGGCAAGGGCTTGCACTAATAACCTTGGCAGCATTAGACCTGACTTTTCAGATAAGACGTAACATATAAATGGGTTAAATTCCTATAATTCAAGTACAATTTTATAAAATATTAGAGGGCAATGACGGTTAAGATAGTTGCACCTACAAATTAGGTCTATTTTCAATGGTTACAAAAATGTATGCAAAAAAAAAATGGGAAGCACTGAAACTACAGTGAAAGCTTTTTTTATATAAAGTTGATATGACTTGTCAAATGTAAGATAAACCAGTAACAATGTTTAATCATAACTAAGTAAAAAAAAAAATCTTGTGATATCAATGTAAAAAATATGTAGAGACTTTACTGAGATTAAAGAAGAAAAAAATGCACTTCAATTGATTAACTTTGTAAGATGTTTTGTTATTTGAAATTTCCAACAAAGTTATTAATCTTTTTTAAAAAAAAAAAACAATGATTGTTTTTTATTCAATAAACATTTTTAATACTGTAATACTGATTCTTTGTATGAGCAACAGGAGAAACGAATAACAATGGAGGTAAAATCTTTAGATAAGTTACAATCATAATAAGCCAGCAATAAGTTTTCTTAATGGTAAATTTTTTTTATATTCTTAATTTTAAATATTCACAAGAAGTTAAAAAAGATAAATTATCTGAACTTACGTGAACATTCGCAAACCAGCTTCTTTCAAGTAAGGCACAGTAGCATTGTTAACACATTTGAATAAAAATTGTAGAAACTCTGGCCACAAGTTGTTTCCATCGTCATCCACCAGATTGCGTGCTACTTCAGATACAACATCGCAAATCTTCCGCCTTATAGGATCAGATTGTTCGGATTGTACAGCAAGCAACAAGCGTTCTTTTAATTGTTGCTGAGCTTCTATTGGTAGCTGCAAAACAAGTTCATACAGGTTTCAGGTATCAAAGATATAAAAACTATGAAACATTCGACGGAAACAAAGGTTGCAGAATAAAAAAAATATTTCGAAAATCAAGGTGATCCTGAAAAACCATAATCATTTCCTCATAAAAGAAAACTCATGGGAAATATAGCAGCTAACAATTTCAGTTTTGAAGATACAAATGTCTTTGTCACACAAGCCGAATAAAACAAATAATATAGAAAGGTCTATTATTACTAAGTGGTTCTGATGTCATTAAAACGCTTGACATCAGACATTCTTAAAATACCTGGTTAAATAAATATCAGCAAAATTTCTCAAATTTTACATTAAATTGTGATCACTTACATAATTCAAAAAACCTTATGGTATCAAATTTGAAATTAACAAAATTTACAATTGGAAAAATGAAAATGAATCCAAACTGCAGTTGAATTTGTTAGGCTACACTCAAGGTGCTTTATTTTATTTCAAATTTGATACAGCAAATTGTTACAAATTATCATATGATCAAAATTTAAGTGAAATCTAATCAATAACTTTGTAAAATTTAATGTTTTCATAAAAGCTTTAAACCAGATCCTAATGAATTACTTTTGAGCAAAACTTTTGATAAAAATTGTAAAAGCCAATTAAGGAAAAACCTAATCCTCCCCCCAAAATAGTTCAGATATCAGCAAACCAGACTAATATTTGATTTTTTCCCCCAAATCGATCAATTCATTTAGTTTCCAGCGCTTTGCACAATCACAAAGATAGGTGTAGAAATAACTTTCATCAAAATTTAAAGTTTCTTTTACGATCACTATACAATTATTAGTTTTTTCGGACAATTACCATTGTTTCTAAACATAAAACAGGCCTATATGATGTTTTACTTACACAGGAAAAAAACACAATTACATGAAATATATAAATCAAAAATGGCTGAACATATCATAAATCATTTATCAAAAATCATAAATTTAATTGGTAAGAGGCAAAAATAAAATACAGATAGAAAATAACTGAAACCTCATACACAAAAATAATGGCGAACTCTATACGCGGAACCAGTGTAGAAATAAGGCCTTAGTCACTACCTATTACTAAAAATGAATTTTAATTTGAAAATAAGCATAATTTTAAATATAAAAAAAGGCTTTTAACAGTTAAAAAAGAAGGGTCTATTTATTACTAGATATCAGGGTAAGTAGTTCTGAGAAAGAGAAGAGACAGCAGTTGTTAATATAATTGTTATTGTATAATCCTTATTGGAAGGTTCAGGCTTTAGTTGCTTTATTACTGTTTTGTACAGACCTTTTTCTTATTACAGTATTTGTCAGATATTTTGAATTGCGTATTCTTTGCATTTTCTTGGTGACTGGTGATTTTCTGATAGGATGTAGTTGTTAATGTAATTGTTATTGTTAGCCTCCTTGTTGGAAGGTTCAGGCATTATTTGCTTTATTACTGTTTTGTACAGACCTTTTTCTTATTACAGTATTTGTCAGATATTTTGAATAGCGTATTCTCTGCATTTTCTTGGTGACTGGTGATTTTCTGATAGGATGTAGTTGTTAATATAATTGTTATTGTTAGCCTCCTTGTTGGAAGGTTCAGGCATTAGTTGCTTATTTACTGTTTTGTACAGACCTTTTTCTTATTACAGTATTTGTCAGATATTTTGAATCGCGTATTCTTTGCATTTTCTTGGTGACTGGTGATTTTCTGATAGGATGTAGTTGTTAATATAATTGTTATTGTTAGCCTCCTTGTTGGAAGGTTCAGGCATTAGTTGCTTATTTACTGTTTTGTCCAGACCTTTTTCTTATTACAGTATTTGTCAGATATTTTGAATCGCGTATTCTTTGCATTTTCTTGGTGACTGGTGATTTTCTGATAGGATGTAGTTGTTAATATAATTGTTATTGTTAGCCTCCTTGTTGGAAGGTTCAGGCATTAGTTGCTTTATTACTGTTTTGTACAGACCTTTTTCTTATTACAGTATTTGTCAGATATTTTGAATAGCGTATTCTTTGCATTTTCTTGGTGACTGGTGATTTTCTGATAGGATGTAGTTGTTAATATAATTGTTATTGTTAGCCTCCTTGTTGGAAGGTTCAGGCATTAGTTGCTTATTTATTGTTTTGTACAGACCTTTTTCTTATTACAGTATTTGTCAGATATTTTGAATAGCGTATTCTCTGCATTTTCTTGGTGACTGGTGATTTTCTGATGGGATGTCCTAATTTCACTTTTGGTTTGACCACTCATAGACTTATTTTGAATGTTTTTTCTTAGAATTAATTATTTTAACATCTATACATATGTTCTAGTTGCATGATTTTAAATTAGGCATTTTTGAACAAGAGTTGATCCATTACTTACAAAACGTCATATATTACTTTATATACATAAATGATGGGAAACTACAGAATAAACAGTAGTAATAACTCCTTTATTAAGCAACAATTTTAAAAAACAGATCGCTATTAGATTGTTATTTATGGGTTAACGAAGTTTGTCAAATTTTTTTTTGTAAGCCTAATTGAAGCATACAATTATAAAAATAAATGTATACATTATACAGTTGGTTTATTGGAACTGTATATGATAAATTGCTGTCATATATGGTGACAAAACGAAGAATCAACAGAAGTCTGTTGTTTCTGTATTCCTGCATAGATTGCAAAACATAACTGACCAGAGGTAAGCTTGTTGTTTCTGTATACTGTATAGGTTTTAAAAACCTAATGAGAATACCATTTACTGACCAGAGGTAAGCTGGTTGTTTCTTCATACCTGAATAGGTTTTAAAAACCTGATGAGAATACTATAAACTAATCAGAGATAGGTTTGTTGTTTCTGTATTCCTTCATAGTTTTCAAAACCTAATGAGAATATCACTAACTGACCAGAGACAAGCAATATGTTTCTGTATTCCTGCATAGGTTTTTAAACCCAATGAGAATACCACTGACTAACCAGAGATAAGTCATCTAAATATTGAAATTTAATTACAATTTTTGTTTAAGCTTCTTAACTTGAATACAAATTCAAAAAACAATTCTAAACTGTATTTGCCACCATTTAGGATACAGACATCAATAGGAATAGATTACACCGATAAATATACTTAGGGTTTACTGTATTTGACAGCCCCTAGCACCATGATTCAAGGATCTTGCCTTTCAAGTATTACTAGTTACTAGTTCATTCAGCAGGAGGTCCTTGAGATGGTGCTTGACGATCCCCAATTATATGACCTGCAGTTTCCTTGTTCATTCTGCTTAGTCTATACACAATTCCTCTTAGGTAAATTCCTACCATGTTTAGATTAACCATTAGGCCCCCAGGATCTCTACTGTTCCCTTAGAGGAACCTTTTCCAATAGACGCTTACTATTAGAATGCTCTTTAAGGTCATTCTCTCTCATTATTCCTGATATTGCTAGCAGATTCACCTATTGATAACTAACCCAGCAGAACACACTGTCCGACTGTCGGTCGTTATAAATATGAATTCAGGTCTTCTTATCTTACACCTACTTTGAATTTTCCTGTCATGATCACCAAACTTCGTAAAGCGAAGTGATATAGTAAACACATACTTCAATTTTGATAAGTAGACAATTCTACAATATGCAAAAAAGTCTGTATTTTAGATAAACATTTACTGCACTGTACATGTGCCAAAACATTTCAAATGATCATGCCAACACTAAAAATTTAATAGCAACATTTAAATATTTAATAACAAGTACATATTTAAACATGACTTAAAGAAAAATAAGCACATATTAAATTTAAGCTATTTTAATCATACCTTGGGAAAGAAGTCCATAAATTCTGATGAGAATAATCTACGAAGTAAAACAGAAGCCATTTGACGTTCATCTTCAGGCTTGCTTACATCTTGTATAGCATTCATTAAGCAAATCACCTTGGATTCAATAGGGAAGGCATTATAAGCTTCCTGAAACAGCAATTAATTTTATTTATTAAGAGAGACTTATACAAAAACTTCTATACAGAGTGAACAGTTTACGGTTTCCAACAAAATGTTTTTAAAACCGTAACCAGCACTAAAAAAAATCTTGTTTTTAAACATTAAAATAAAAAAAATATAATCATTCTCTCATAGGCCTATTGCTGAGAAATTCAGAAAGTCCTAAATCTGGTTATTTTATGTTCAAATTAAAAAGGGGAAAATTTACAGCCAAACTTTCAAAAGTTCTTAAAAAATTAAGAATTAAGAATGAATTAAAAAATTAATTCATGGCTGGTTAAAAAAAAATAGTCATTCTTAGAATAAAAATCAACAATCCTGTTGAACCATTAAGAAAAACCTTTAGAAACATATTAGTGCTTGCGAGTCTGTAAATGGAATAAAAATCTACATTAACATTAAAGGAGTGCAACATAATACATAAGCTAAAGTAGGCTACATATAGTTAAGCCATCAACAAGTCAAGAATAAAATTATGCAATCCTCTAATATAAAATTTTAGGTTAAATATCTAAAACTAGACAAAAGAGAAATTTCTTTTTTTTGCAAATTTTCATAAGATTATGAACTATCATAGTAATTACTAAAACAGTAGGGTTTAGACCAAGACAAATACATGTTTAAGTCCAATATAAATATATAAATGTTATTGAACACATTTAATTTATTAAAATTTAGGCCTACTAGTAATAACAATACAGGCCTGCCTAAAAATTTTTTAGATTAAAAAATGTTTATTTATGCAAAATACAGTTGGTAATTTACCAGCTGTTTTCTCTTTGAATGATAAGTAAGACAGACCAGATTTATTTCTTCTGAGAAACTATTTTTATTTTTTTAATTTTTAATTAACCGTATGACTGCCATTCAAAAAGGCCAGTCAAATGTTGCCACAGTTCATCAAGCTATCATTAGACAGTTCTACCAAATACCGTTACAGCATATACGACTGTTTTGATTTAAGTATAGATTTTAAAATTTTTAATCATAATTTTGCTAATATCAAAGATAGAATTTACATTTCATTTTCTTCAGAACTATAACTTATGTTTTTGAACGCTAGGTTTATTTTATTTCTAATAGTGTTTTAACTAAAAAAAAATGTTTTTCTAGTTAGTTTTAATTTTAAAATTTATCAAGTAGCCTACATGAAAAAACATACTTTTGTATCTTATTTTTTAACAACTATATTAGAATAAATCTTAAAGATGTTAGAGAAATATTAACATTTGACAGACAAGTCATTAAAATTTATAATTATTTTCCAATTAACTGCAAAAAAAACTATTAAAAAAAACCGTTTCTAATGAAATACTTTCTATTTTTTATATGGAAGTACTATACTCTCTTGTGGAATGTTGCATTTACTGTCCCAATAAAATCACAACTGTTACAACAGCTGACTAAAACTGTGTAGCATCTGTTGATATATTAACAAAAGTAGGTATAAACATTTGACACAACATTATCCTAGAGTAATGCTGGCTAAATGCGTTTACGATATGATACCATATTCTTAATCAACAGTCAGCATTTATAAACATGATTTAGTATGGATCAAAAAGTGTTTAGCATCAAGTTACATGATATATACAATAATTAGAATTCATTAGTTTCTATTTCCAAAAAAAAGGAAACAATTAAAATATAAATACTATGTAGTAAATGACAATTCACTTTCAAAAGTGTATTAAAATTTAAAAGTGCAAAAATATTGATGAAATAATTTATATTCTGACAGCTGATTATAACAGCTCATTGAGGTATTCAAACAAGTCTTTAAAAGCAAATTAAATTTGTCAGTGATGGTCAACAGTAATTAATTATCTACATTACCTATATCATATGTCTTTAACCTACATGTGTTAATACTTTTATAATAAAGAGCTATACAAGTTTAAAATTAATAAAACCATAAAAATAATATTTTCTACTACATCTTAAATTATAGAGGTTATAAACACAAATACTGAAAAACAAAAGAAATATTTAATTCTATGATGATTTCTATTGAAAAAAAATCATGTATGTAAGTATATTTCTCATCATAGCTATTTTAAAAAAAATTACATATTGAAATGAGCTTTAGTAACTGACCATTTGATTTAAAATGATGCAATTCATAGCCTATTCATTTAATTACATAGGCCTACATAAACCCGTTTCTTTTATAACTAGGCCTATTCACACGTTCACTGCGGCAAACACCAATTGGCATTTTAGAGTGCTGCGTCAGTTGCTAGAAACGCCATTTAGCATTCCATGCTCTTTGTGGATTCCCATCATTTCGTTTTCCTGCCTGTCAGCGGCGTTCAGTTAGGGGAAGACAGTACTTGTGTACGGTGTTGTTTATAGGCTAGGCAATCTTACAGTGCTCTTCATTTTTAATTTTTTAGTTTATTGAGTACTGAAAATAGGTAACAATTCCACTACACTTTAAACCGGTATGAAAATGAAATAATTAGTGCTGCCAACAGGAGAGGACAAATAAAAACTCAAACCCTTGCCTGTAAGTAGGTATAACGACAACATGAGCGGTATTGATCAGCTTTTAAGTTATTATCCTTGTGAAAGGAAAACAATAAGATGCTATAAGAAACTCCTTATCCACACCTTATTTTATTTTTTTTTTTTTTTGGAGATGAGTTTATTGAACACCTATCTTCTCTATAACAAATACTATATTGGAAAGAAAATGTCATTTTTAGATATTAGGCTGAATATTATTAAACGCCTTTTGATTCAAATGAAGCCCGAAGAACCCTGAGTTGTGCCTACAAAACATTTACCTACAAAGTCCAAGATACCAGGCAGGCCATTACATAGGACCTGCATTATCTGCAAAAGTAATAACATAAGAAAAGATATAACTTACACGTGTGAAGCCTGTCATGAGAAACCAGCTTTGTCTTGGAGTTTGTTTCCAAAAATATCATGAATAAATATTTTTAGGAAGATTGATGTAGACTAATAAAACACTATACATTTAATCCTGTATGATTTAGTTATTGTCTTTCTGGGAACAAACCTTAAATTTTTTTTTAAGTTATACAGACTGTGTTTTTATTAACATTTAATATGCCTAATACACACAAAATGCCATTTAGCGTTTACCGCATATTCATTGAAACATGATGGCATATGCTACAAATATCAATTGGTGTATTTTTTTTTTTTTTAATTTACACCCTAAATGTACTTTTAAATCTTGACATAAACATTTAATAATGCATAAAAAATAAATATTCATTAACAAAATAAATAAAAAAATCACCACTTATCATAGAATCAGGTTTTCTTTCAGCAGTGAACGTGTTAAAAAAAGCGCAATTCCTTGAATACTGCTTTAGTGAATAGCTAAATGTATTATTACCTATGGTTTAACATAAATTATGTAAAATAGGCAGTGTTAGGTTACAATTATCATAACATTACCCAGGATACTAGGTAAGAATAATATTCCTTTCATTTAGATATGTTTATTATCAAAGGAATGGAAGTTAAAGCCTTCTCTACTGGCCTAACTTAATATTTTACACAAGTGTGCCCAAGTGTTTCCTGTCTGTAATACTTGGTTTAAGATTAACAGATCTTAAATCACAGAATGAAATTCTGTCAGGTTGTATCACCACATAATTGAAATTCAAAAGTAACATGCCCCGCACATGTACTAATGTAAGAATTGCAAAATTATACAATTTTCAGAATAATAGTTTTTCTGTGTGCGGACAGACACTGTGTGTCATTTTCTTAGTTAGGAATAAATACTTACCGTTATTTACTGTTAGGTTATGTACGCTATGAGCCAACATAAAATTGTGAAAATTAGCACTTTGAATTTTTGTAGGAAGTTGGTTAACTTTGTGTAACAATTTGTTTTATCCATACCAGCAGTTCTTAAACTAAGATTGCAACCCACAATTGCGTTTCAGGAGGGAGGATGGCTTAAAAATTTTAAATGTTGACTGCAAAAAGAACATCTCAAAGATGTGTGTGTGTGTGAGAGAGAGAGAGAGAGAGAGAGCGCACGTGTGTGCACAACAAAATTTCAGTGTGAAAGTGGATCCCATTACAAAAAAAAGTTTGGGAAACGCTGGCCAAGACTATGGCCTAATAATTTTTTTTTAATTTTTAAAGCAGCAGTCTTAATATACAGAAAACAGCTTATACAGTGATACCCTGGGCCATATCAGACAACAATCTAATTCACTGAATGAAGAATGACCTGCATACAGTTTAGGTTTCCGATAAAGAGCTGAATATATTATAAGGGTGTTTTCACTTTGTTAAATTACTGCTAAGCACATATGTAAATATAAAGATAACATTGTGCTGAGTTAACACAAACAAGCCTTTGATTGATGGGTGTTTGGTTTTTGTAGGGTAATAACTTACATGATATTTTTTAGTTATCTGTCCTCAGAATGCCCACTCCTATTTCCTTTTATGTCAACTACCTCATTTTATTTAGTGTGTCAACTCTTTTAGTGTGTATTTAATATGTTAGCCTATTAAAAAATTTAAACAGTTATAATATTATTGTGTTACATACTTTTTATTTTTAAATTTAACAAAACATTAAGTGTTTTTGTGAACATGAATTAAAAGGGTCCTAAAAGAAGTGCTTGTGGTAGTGGAAGTAAAAGATAAACTTTGACTACTGAATTCAAAAAAGCTATAGTATGAAATAAAAAAAAAAAATATAGTATTGATCTATCCAGTGTGATTATAGGACGTAATTACATTTGTATGAATTTAGTTACAATAAAGTGTGACTTCTGTTCTGAGAATTTTCTTCATTCTTCATCTTTGACATATTTATTAGTGAATACTCAATTATTTTTTCTTATGTAACAAATTAAAATGTTTCCATAAATTTTTATTGCAAATGCTGACTCACATAACACTCTACTCAGATAATAGTCTTAGTTCTGGAACAAATTAAGACCGTTATCTGGGATACCACTATATTTTTAAAGTAAGCCCTAGGTTTTAGACAAGCCAAATAATAATTTATCGAAACTACATTAATCTGTAAAGTTAATTTTTTCTTTAATTTTTCATTCATTTTTTAAACATTATTTATGATATTAAAACTGTTTTTCTAAATTAGTAATTATTTATCTTCTTTTATTATATACTTTAGTACTAAATTAAAAGATATTCATCCGTGTATTTATAGCAGTAACTCATGATGCTATTTTTAATGAAACTATATTGTGATGTCATTGCCCTTTTGAAACACGGTAGTGTTAATGTATGTATCATATTTGTTACAAAACAGTGATAAGTTTTTCGCACACAACACGTGTAGAAGTTAGGTTCTACACACACACACACACGCGTCTTAAATCTTTTTTTTAAAAAAAGTTTATCGTTTTCATTATTAACATACATTTAATTAAATCACTTTCACAATTAAAAACTCATTACTTCCTTATGAGAGATACTGATTTTGAGGTTATGTTGTCACTTTTATTTTTAAACGTTTTGTAGTTATCCATACGTTTAGGCTATATTTTATACAGTAAAATTGAGTTTCTTGCCCTTAACAAAATGCTTTATTATTTGTGTAATATTGATAATCCAAAAAAGAGTGTGTTGTTAACTACTCGCAACACTTGTAGCTGTAAATTTGCACCAGCACGAAATTGAAGATAATACATTAATATATGTTGAAGTTGGCAACAATAAGGTTCAAACTTGAACTATTTTATTCAGATTTGTATACACCTGATACACACAAGACCATATCACTAACAAAACAAAATTTTTAACTTAAAAAAACAAAAAGTCTATTAATTTTTTTCAAAGAAAATATATTTGTTTCATCCACTATATATGCAACTGCATGAAAAATTTTATGATGGTATGGATATGGGAACCCAATAAAATAAAATACTTCATATTGCAGTTTATATGAAAATGCAAGATCAGCTGAGCATAGTAGCCTACTCAAATTAATTTTAAATTAACTTTTAACAATCCAAGTAAAATGCATAATCGCTTATGAATGCTTTTGTTCATAATCAATATTCTATAAATGCCTTAAATTTGTTGACAAATAAAACTTAGTTATTTATTACAATCAAATTATATCAATAAAACAAAAATAAAATTATATAAATCAACATTTAACACTTTATTTAATATAAATATAACACTTTACGTTTACTTTTAGACATTTTCATTTCTTCTTTGCTCTATGTGTGTACTGTACCAGTCATAAAAACAGGATCTACTTTTTGTTACAAGATACTGCCTGGCACATTTTAAATAAATTTGGCTTTGGATTAAAAAAAATTAGCTGGTCCCTTGGGATGTAGATAACTAACTTAAATCCATTGTAGCTACTCATTTCCCCTAATACATGAAAGCCACCAAGAACAATTGTCATATACAACAGAAACAAATTCAGATCTAATGTTTCGCAAAGCAGCTGTGGTGTTTTATAGTTTATAGTTATTACAATTTCCATGTAAATACGTTTACTAGAATAAAACAGTTTAACAATACTCTGATTTTCAGAAATTGAGGGTTAATGTATGAAATTGGTTTTACAAAGGCAAGGGAGATGCCTGCAATGATTTCTTTAATTTCTTAAAACTTATTAATAGCAGTGATCCCTGAATTAAACATTGTCAACAGCACTACATTAATCTGTTGTATTTCCTCCTGCATAGGCTTTTAATAAACCAACATATTTTAGATGAAGTGTTGAATGTTTTATGTAATTTATATTTACAAATAGGAAGTAAATTTTATTTATCAACAAATTTGAAGACAACATTTACTTCATTATGGTCAAAAGCAGTCATAAAATTGATTAAATAAGTGATGGTGAATTTTACCTGGATTATTAAAGGTAAAATTAAAAACCCTAAATACTATTATGAAGATTTTATTTTCTTTTTCATTAATTTTATGTATATGGTTTACTGACTAGGCTACTGTCCTAAGACACAATTCAACTTGCATTTTCATGTAAGCTACAATTAAAATATTTTTATTTTATTTGGTTCCCATAGCAATCCCATGATAAAATTTTTCATGTTTTTAAACCCTTTAAATTGATGTGGAATGATGCAGTGACAAACATAACCTCAAAAACATGATGTATGTGAAAATAGCTAACATATTTATTTATTACAAGACTAATTAAATTTGTTATTAATGAAAATAGAACTTTTTTTCACAGACTTAAGAACCTAAAGTGGTTGTCAGGTGAAAACCCTAATTAAAACTGTTTTGTTTATAACTAGTATTATATAAAAGTTACTAACCTTGTAATGACTATTAGGTTATTAGCATACTAAGCATGGCTGAGTGATTGGTTAATGGCTTAAAATCATAACTTACTGTAATAAATTTAATCCTTTGTGGGGTGAATATCTCTTAATTCAATAATAAAGTACATTTAAAAAAATATTAAAATCATTACTTTAGTATAATTTCCAAAAGTTCAGGAATATCTTTTGTGTTATTATAAATGGGCATATAATAAAGCGTTTTGGCTAAAAATTTACGAAATTGATAAAATGGCCTTAATGTCACAATTACCTTTTAAATTTCAATGATGTCATATTATCTACATAATTAGAAGAACATGATGTCACCACTTAGGCTGCAGCTCTGTTAACTTCTTTTTATTATCAACAGAATTAAAGCATATAATTATGACATGTATATTAATTAGTAATACAATTTACGGCAATCAACATTAAACTAAGTAAGGGATTTGAATCATTTTAGTTTTATTATAATGCAGGTTTAAAATTCTTTTGTTAGGTTGGCTTCCTAAGGTATAACGTGGAATTGACACAATATGCTGTAATTTACCAAGATAAGAATAGGAGAGAAAAAAAGTGTTTAATTAAATAGAGAGTCTGAAATAATACTTGCTATAGATTAATAATGTTTGTCGGAAATACACAAGTCTGAGCAACAGAAACATGCTTTTGACAACACGAGGCTGATGTGGCACAACGGAAATGAATCATGATACTATAAAAACTATAATAAAATTCTAGTTAAAAACAACAACATGAAAAGCTGAAATAATTTAGTAAATTATGTTACCTCTGCTTGATCTCTAATGGCATTGTCAGTGCTAAGAAGTACCGTCAAAATTTGCTGAAATTGCTCCTGATCTGCCGCCATTTTCACCTTACGTCCGAAAAGAATGCGCAAAAGTATAAACTTCAGTAGTACCAACAAAAAAGAAAAAAAATGTTAATATTTTTTTCGTCATTGTGAGTCAAGCAACATATCGCAAAAAAGAGGACGAATGTAAATACATTACATTAACATATAATGAATACAAATACAAGTAGAAAAATATAATATTTATGTATTATTACTGTACATATACGTTTGTAAAATTTATATATATATATATATATATATATATATATATATATACGTTTGTAAAATTTATATTTATATATAAACATATGTTATAATTTTCAAAGAATATAATTCTGTTATCTATATTTATTTTTAATTAGTTTGTTCATTTTAATTTTTCAATGTTATTATTTATTACAAATTTTAAAATAGACTACGAACCTTAATCCTCAACTAAATCCTCCTTCTATAGTTTGTTAGGAGCGTCAAGAAATATTTAAAAAAACCTGAGTCAGACATTAATTTAATTTAATTTTAGTTAGTATTTATATAAAATAAATTAGCATCAACAAGTAGTTTATTTTTGTTCTAAAACCTATGAGTTTGTTTTTTATTTTGTTTTCAGTTATCTGTGTTTTGGTTTAAAAAAATGTCTCAGATTGTGTTGTTTAGACAAAACAGCAAATATGAAATTCCGAATCAGACTTGAAGCACCATCTGGTATAGAGCACGAAAACTGAACAGAATTACAATTACAACCAATGAATTGAATGAACCAATACAAATATAGTCGAAGTAGAAAAATTCAGACTGTACATTGTAATGGCAACATCAAAATTCAGGTAAGTTTATTTAATTCGTAAATAATAAAGTAATAAACGATAGCCGATATATATTTTTTAATTTGATGAAAAAGCAACACGTTTTCTCAATAAGAGAAAATATTTAACCATAAAATTAATATTTTTCATCATTCTAAATTATTAGAGGTTATAAACAAAATTTCTGAAAAAAAGAAGAATTATATTGTGAAATGATTTCTATTAAACAAAATAATATTAATTCAAAATGTTACAATTCAAAGATGTTTTAAGTTAAACATTTTGATTTGAAAGTAGTAATTTGAAAGTCGATGTAACATAACCTTTCCATCATATCAAGTAACTCAACTTCAGTTTTATATGATTGTTGTCCCTATTATAGATTAAGTAGCTTCCTTTGGTCTAATGGATTCAAGTTGCTTAAAATATTGTCTAGCATTTTTAAAACCTGTGTACAAATCAGTGTAGGTCATTGGATCAATGTAAAAAATTAACTCTTTTGTGTAGACTTAATAGTCTATATGTTTAAATTTAGAACATATAATTTATCTACATCAAAATCTTATATAACAATAGAATGTTTAAAATCTTATGTACAGTTGTTTGTAATATTAGCTAAAATGTGGCCTATAATTATTTAAATGCACTACACTCCGTAGATGAAGTATTTTATTAAGTACTAGTTGCTTATATATTAGGTATTATATATATATATATATATATATATATATATATATATACACCTAATGTATATATTAGGTATTAGGGGAAAAGTAGGGTAAGATGACAAACTCTGTTTTTCTCTAATTCAGTCAAAGGTAGCAGCACCTAAGTAGGTATATTGGAGACCCCTGTCAGATTGTTACTGTAGGTCCTATATTTTATACCAGTTCAGAGAGTGTAGTGTGCAGTGGCAAGAGGAATTTGATTTTTCAGTGTTGTTGTGTATATTTTGAACTTTTGAAGTTTAGGAATTGTACAAATACGGTAAGTTGTTGTTGTTTCTTTATGAAATATCCTCAATAATAATGTGAAAAATTGTGTGCATTGTAGTTTGTTTATGATGAATTAAAGTAGTAATATACAAATTTTAAAACAAAATGGTGATGTGGGGTAAGATGACGAATGTAGTACGGGTAAGATGACGAAGCGTATTCCATTTCGTCATCTTACCCGACATGGTAATTTTTTTATCTTACCTATCTTTTATATTAATTGTAATAATCATTTAAACAACATTAAATTATTTCAATATTAACATTATAGTAATATTATTATTAAATATTATTGTTATAATAATAAAAGATCATTTTAATATTTTTTTATTACTTCAGGGTTTCTATCGCATTATGCCTAGAAATTATGTTATGAAAACTGAATAAGGTAATTGGAAAAAAGAATCCATGACTGCAGCTCTTACAGAATTAAGAAATAAGACCATAAGCCTAAATGCTGCAGCACGAAAATATAATTTACCTGAGGCAACACTTAGGCGGTATTTTAAAAAGGCTTGTTTTGTACAAAAAAGAGGATACTGATGTTGAAAACAATCAATTGGATCCAGCTGCTACTGGTATTCTGCAGCCCATTTCCTCAGCTCTTAGTTCCTTACCTCCTCTTAATGATCCACAAACTCCTATTTCTTCAGCTTTTTCACCACAACCATCAGCTTCCTTATCACTACTTCCCCCAGCGCTTCTTATTTCCCCATTTCCATCTCCCCAACCGTCAACTTCTTTATCATCACTGCCTCGACAGCTTTCTTCTTCCTCAGTTCTTTCTCCACAGCCATCGACTTCTTTCTCATTACTTCCTCCACTTCCAGTAGCCAGCAAGAATACTTCCAGAAAACCAAGAGAGAAACTGCCTTTGTATCACCGTTGTGGAACCCCTGTGCAACATGCCATTGAAAAAAAAAGAAAGAAAGAGAAATACTAGAGCTAAGGAAAAAGGAACGAATGAAAAGGAAACATGAAAAATTAGCAAAGAAAACGATGTGTGATAAACGATCAAAAAATAATTAAAAAAGAAAAAAACTGCAAAGCGGGCACTAGACTTCTCATCTTCAGAAAACGGAATTCCTTACATGGAAGAAGATGAGTATAGCGTTCAAACAATAATAGAAGATGCAGAAGGGAAAGACTGTATTCACTGTGGAGAGCAAGGGAAAGTTGAAGTCTGGTAATAGTACTTCAAATGCAAATCTTGGGCGCATGCTGCTTGTTCTGGTTGGGATGACAATGAAGCAAAAATTAAACCCTGGAAATGCGATTTTTGTATTTGAAATTTATTAATATTTTTAAAAAGATTTTATCTAAGTTTTAAAATTTTCTATTCAGTTTATATAGTTTTTAGTCTTTTTTAACATACTTATAATATGTGAATTAAAATAGTTACTCAGTCATTATTATTTGAATAAAGTTTTTACTATAACATGAGTTATGTTCTTGATTCGTCATCTTACCCACCATGCTTCGTCATCTTGTCCCACATGTGGGGTAACATGACGAACATGTTCTTTTTTGAGAAGGATATGTTATTTTGATATTTGAAGAAGGGATGGTCGGCATTTCAATTTTTTATAGTAAAGATAAAGGTTTAAAGACATTTTCCTAAACATTTCAGCTTTGTAAAGCACTAACATAACACAAGGAAAATATTTGAAGCTTAAGTTAGTCATCTTACCCCACCTTCCCCTGTATATTAGGTATTCCTGTGCTTTTGGACCTCATACTAAGTAGTGATTTTTAAAAATTTTGTTGTTGTTTTATTATGCTCTTTATCATTTAATTAAGAGACCCCGCAGGGGGGGTGTAGATTAGCTGCACCTATTGAGATGATTTAGATGTCCCTCACGGTACCCAAGTCTAACACACACTTACACTTACAACACTATACTTATGACTTTAACACTTTACACTCACACTTACATTTAGGCGATAATAGCCTCAATGTGCTTTTCGCCTTAAAATAAAAAAAATTACGCAATACTAATTACATAAAAAAAAGTGTGTTTGGTTTTAATGCACAACCATATTAGGTTTTTACCCAACAACAATGTTAGTAAGGTTCTTAAGTTTTTTCTTTTAAATTTACATTGTATTTATTAATAATAACATAGTACATGCATTATATAATAGCAGATGCATTATAGTAGACACATAACCATGTCAGTTAGGTGTTTTCACCGAACAACTATATCTATTAGGTTTTTTACCCAACAACATTATTAGTTTCTTAAGTCAAGAAAAAAACTAATTATTCGTTTTTGTGATGGCTTTTGCAGCACTAGTAATTTTAAGGTTATGTTTGTCACTTTTGCCATTTTTTTAAACTTCCCATTATTTTTGCACTCTTATGTTCTGGATTATTAATATTGGGCATATAGCATTTTTGTGCAAAAATTACTGAAATTGACATGAAGCCCAAAAGTACACTTTTACCATATGTTAAGTTACTACTAAATAATACACAACAGTAATAAATGAAAGTAAAATTATAACAGTAATTAAGTAACTGTGTAACAGTTTCAATAGTAGAGATAAAAGTATAGCGTAAGGTCTTACGAAATTGCTTCTTTTGCTAATCTTTTAGAATTCACCATATTGATTTACTATAAAATTAATATGTGGCTTGCAAAGAAATCTATGTAAACAAAAAAGCCTAAAAGTATATCCAATAATTAAATTTTTAGGTATTAGTAGGTCCTTCCATAGTACTGACATAGTAGTACATAGTAGGTCTCTTTGACTTATGGAGAAGAATCTCTAACAAATAACAGTGTTGCAGCAGTAGTATTGAATAATATCACATTAAAGAAAAATATTGTTTTATGAGTTTATTGAAGAATATGAAATGGACATTTAACAAAATTAGGTTCATATGTAATTAAATTTTAAAACATTTTTCCCTGTTAATTTTAGCATTTTAAAATTTCACAATTTAAATGGATAGAAATATGAGCAAACCTTCAGGAGATCGGATACCATTTATTTTTTCTTAATGCTTGTCTGTTATTAACATAGAGTTAACCAAATTATACCAAAGATTCAATACTAACCTTATTTTTTATTACACGATGATCTCAGTGGCATGGGTTAGGTATATTTTATGAAATAGAAGTCTAAATTTATATACAGCTAAAACTGTAGCATACACAACTTCCACAAACTATTAATTTGATTATATTTTTCTGTAGTTTGCATGAACATTAGAAAAATAGAAATTATAAAAAACAAAAGAAGACGTTTGACTTTTGGTAAATTAAGCTTTTTTTTGTGTTTAACATCTGACTATTGTGCACACTTGGGCTAATACAGACGATGGGATGACTTATAGCGTATGAAAATGCCAAGCCCTGGCCGGGAATCGAACCTGGGTCCTCGGGGTGAAAGTCCAATACGCTATCAACTAGGCCACCGAGGCTGCTTTTTAAGCTAATAATGATATTAATTTTATAGTAAAAAAATCATAATAAAGGGTTATGCAATGCCTTTTCAATATTGTAGCATGTATTAAAGAAATCAGAAAAAAGAAAACAAATGAAATTATTTATTTATTTTTTTATTATTTATAGAAGGTTTAGTTGTCACATTAATATTTAATTATTATGTTATTGTTCCACTATTTAAAAGTACCTCAGATTCATATGAGGCACAGTATTTAAATATTGATAATTTAAATACACTGATCAGAAAACAAATAAAAAATTTAAAAATTTTACTTACGTTTTTATTTTAAGAACCATTTTTTTAACAGTTTTGACTAGGTTTAGAACATAAAAAGAAAATTTTCAATTTTATTTTTAAAGTGATTTAGATTAAAATTTATTTTTGATCATTTTAAATTTCTTTTGTTTTATCTATTGTTTTATTTTTCAAGATTTAAGTTAAAAAAGTTAAGTTCTAACTTCTATAATAATTTGAAATATTGTGGAACTCTAAATTATTGTTTGGAGGTAACTTCCTAGTAGAAATTAAATGAATGTATGCATAGGTTTGCAATATGTGCATTATTATTAGCCCTAGTACAGAATTAGTAATGGTTCAAAACTAAAAGTATTTGGATTATTTTTCAAGTACATTACTAAATAGCATTAAAGAATAATTCAAATTATGCTTATCTTTCTAGATAAGATTGTTAACTGCTCTCCACTGTTGGTTTGATAGAAATCTTGATAGCATATTAATAAGATGCCTTTTTTAAATTAAAGTTCTAAGCAACATAGAATGATTATTAGACCCATTTGATAAATATAAAACTAAATAACAAATCTATGACAAAAAAAGCAACTGTAGGCCCATTACATAATATTAATGGATTTTTTATTGATTTATATATATTTCATCATATATATTTCCCTTTTTTGTAGATAGGCTATCTTTTAAAAAAAATATCCATGGCATGTTTTTATAAACTATATACTATTAGATTAAAATTAATTAAAGTAGCTATTACAAGGATTTGTTTAACCATGAGAATGATTCACAATGTCTGTCTAATTCCAGCCAGCTTGTAAAAATCCAGTGGAAATCTCCATCTAGAATATGAAATTATGTTCCTTTGATCTTTTACAATTATTAAGTAAACGTTTTATAATTTCCAATTGATTTTTAATAATGATTTGAAATTTAAAATAATATTTTATCTGTACACAAGAACCTATTTATAGGCTACGTTAGGTATGTTAGTCAGTGTTATGTGACTCACAGCAGTGAATATGAAAAGTGAAAGTTCTAAGACAACTGCTAATAAGAGGGGTTAAATTTGCCTGTGGGTATGGAAGAAAGAAGCTGCTTTTGTCTTTGAAACATCTTGAATAGATCACTAGGAAATCTTTGTTCAGTAGAGAGTGACATCCTGGTGAGTAAAGGCAAGTTTTTGGTTCTCAGTGTATTATTGATTTTGCAATATAGATAAAAAAATGGAATTTTATTGGCCGTTTACCTTACAAATCAATGAAAATATTGTGAAAGTTTATGATTTAGTGAGCTTTGACCATATTAAGATGTCAAAGCTCTTAAATGTAGAATTTATGTTTATATGCGAGTGGTACAAATCAATTAAAAATTTTAACATTTGTGAAGAATGTACACAAAATTAATTGCTAATTTGTTGTCAGACCAGCAAAAACAACAATAAGTTGAAGTATCCCAAGAATTGACTGATAGAGCGAAAACTGTTTCTCTTATTTGAGAATTATGGTAATTACAAGCGGCAAATCTTGGGTTTATGGGTAAGACCCAGAAACAAAGGAACAATCGTCTTTCTTCATATTCTCTGCTACCAAAATAAAGCACAACAAAGTAGATCCAACATTAAGACAACGTTGGTGGTTTTTTCAGTTTTTTTGTATCGAGCATCATGAATCTGCCAATAAGGAGCAACCAGGAATCCTATGAAAGTATCGTATCAGCACTTGCATAAAGTTTTTTGGAAAAAAGGCCTGCTTTCTCTCGTGAGACAAAAATTTTGTCTACAATGAAAACGCACTGGTTATCATGCATTCTCCATCATAGAATTTTTGGACAGATTCCTGTGCGTTTTTAACATAAATTTTCTCCTGATATCATTTTTTTTTTTTTTTTTTTTTTTTTTTTTTTTTTTAACATAGCCGCTATGTTGGTGGCCTAGTGGATAGCGTACTAGGCTTTCACCCCGAGGACCCGGGTTCGATTCCCGGCGAGGGCTTGGGATTTTCATACGCTATAAATCATCCCATCATCTGCATTAGCCCAAGTGTGCACAATAGTACAAAACGTTAAAAAAAAAATGGAAGTGGGTGTTACTCCTATTCACCTTGGACTTTAGGCATTTTGTGCATTTCCTAAACAGTCCAGTTTAATACTATCTGATTCCCCAGATATAGCTCCTGCCGATTTCTTTTCTTAAATTGAATTTTTTTGCTAAAAGGGAATGAATTTATCTAAACTGAAGACAACCAGGCAAATATTAAGTGGGATGATCTTTACTGTTTAAAAAAAAATCAGTGATGTTTCTGAAAGTGGAAACACTATTGGAGCCTTATCAGAAGGAGGTTGTTTTAGACTATAGATCGTAGACTGGAATAGGTTGTAAGTACTACCACTATTTTCAAACATAGTGTTAAACTTTATGATCTTACCTTGTAAGATAAGGAATCTTTTTCATATATGTAAATGTCTTTAATACAGATTTAAATTTCTTATTTAGGAATTAGTAAGGAAGCTAATCCCTGCATATTAAGTTGCCTTATAAAAAACTTTGAAGGCCAAAATACAAATAAAATATTATCACTATGCAACGTTTTTGTGTATTGCTAAATACCGTATATGCCAAAGTATATTTTCTATGCTTACTCTATACATACCTGTGCAAAATGTTCTGTTACATAACTCATTATTTTATAAAAAGTAATACTTGTCTTATATGAATTACTAATAATAATTCTTTGCTTTCAGTAAAGTAGATGAATATGGATTTATACGGCCCAGTGACTTCGATTATGATACTTACGAAGGATTTATGTCTAGATATTTAAAAGTGTTGGCAACACGAGCAAAAAAATGGACTGAGCTTTTACAAGATGGAAAATCAATTTCACGAAATCGTTCTTTGAAAAGGTATATTCGAAAAGGCATACCCAATGAACACAGAGGGCAGGTAAATTGCTTTTGGTAAATTTTAAACTATTTTTGTTTTAATCAGTTTAAAAATATATATAATCAACAGTTACAAAAGGAAAAAAATTAAAGGAAGTTTTGTAAGAAACATGATAAATTGTTTTTGTTTTTTAAATGACATATAATCGATGCACATTAAAAATCTAATCAAATCTGTGACTGAGAGCTTATATAACTGTAAAATAGGCTTAGTGTGCTGATCTGAAATGAATTAATGTCACTTTGTTAAGCAAATAGTGAAATTACATTAAACTTATCTTTTTAATCAAATAAAATGTGCTCTTCTTACCGACATTGCAAATTATTAACAGATATGCAGTGTATATGTATAGTCTAATTAGATTGTATATTATGATAATCAACCTTACTTGTAAATTGCAAAACAACACAAAGAGATTATGTAAATATTAGCTCATTTGTGCTTCATAATTTCTTTATTTTTCATTCTTTTATATTTATGGTAGTATAAGGTGTTTATAAAACAATTTCCTTATTACGGAAACATGATGTTATTTTATGTATATTGTGTAATTACAAAACATTTCTGCTTATGAGATGAAAATGAATTTATGACACAATAAACAATGAATGTTACATTCAAATTATGAAACAGTTCATGAATACTATTCCTGCAAACCAGCTACAGTACTGCAGGATAGTGTTGCGACTAATACAGCCAACAACATCGTGATTTTCCTGGAAAAATGATTTTAAGGGGATTAAGATTATTTACTAGAGGAAGGGATAGTTCAACCCCAGGCACTGCAATCGACTAACCTATTGTGCAACTTACCTCTTAAAATACCTAGTTCAGCAGATTGGTGCCCATAAGTTCCAACAATCCACTAACTAGCTCACTCTGCTGAAGATCCCTAGGGTCTTGGAAATCAAAAATCCCTAGCCTACTACTAGCAAGAGCCTCACAATCATAAATTATGAGACCTGTAGTTTCCTCCTTCCTGCACAATCTACACACGGTTTCTCCGTGATATACACCTATCCTGTTCATGTGCACTCTCAGACCACAGTGCCCTGTTATGAGCCCCATGATCCTTCTGAGATGTGCTCTGCCCATACATCTGCTGCCCCTTTGATTCCTCCAGAAGGAACTTTGCTTAAGAGACGTTTACTATGGATGCTCATGAAGGTTGTCCCATCTTATCTGGTGTTGACATGTAATCCACCTATTAATAGCGGACCTGGCCAATGATAGAGAAATCCCTAAAGCCAACTCAGGTCCAATAAACTCAGATGCAGATCCAAGTCCAGCCAGTCGGCCTGCCTCCTCATTACCCTCCCCCGGAACCCAGTGAAGAGTTACCTGGTTATCCCGGGACAGAACGTTAAGGTTCTTCCAACACTCCCAGACCAGCTTGGGGTGTATTATAGGACCCGCAAGTGTTTTTATTGCTGCCTTACTATCGATATGAATATGAATACGTGCCTTCTTGAAGCCCCGATCCAAGTTCTAGTCCAACACAGTCATTAATGGCCATCAATTCAGCCTGAAATACTGTTGTATGCTGTCCTAGGGTAATTACTTTCTTTAACCCTGGTCTCCTACTGTACACCCCAGCACCAGTGGCTGACAGTCTTGGAGCCATCTGTATACTATACTATGTCTCCAGGTTTTTCCAACACACGATCTCTCCCCTCAAAGGCCAAGTTGACATCAAAGGGTCTAGATACTATGTGCGCTTTAACCATCTGATCAGTCCCCATCATCAAGATTGGGTCAAAGATCTTGTCTGTGATTCTAGCATGCCCATAAATTGAGGGCCGCCAGCCGCCACCACCCTGCAGTCTGTAAGCTGCTTTACGTGCCTCCCCAAGTCAATAGGGGGAAATCCAAAAATGATCTCCATGGCTGCTGTTGGCACAGTGTCCATACAGCCAGTGATAAACAGGCAGGCCAACCTCTGTAACTTAGTCAGAGACTCTCTGGCCCCCCTCTGCTCGACCTTAGTCCACCACACCACAAAACCATTAGACACCATAGGTCTAATGATCCCAGTATAGATAAACTTCATCATTCCTGGTCTCAGTCCCCATGTTTTGCCAACCATTCTTCTAATTGCTTTAAAGACTTATTGGATTTCCCCATGGTGCGTCCCAGATTAGCATTCCAGGTTAACTTAGTGTCCAACACCAAGTCTAGATACTTCACCTTGTTTGCAACTGGAATTGTCTCCCCAAAGAGCTTGAGTCTTCCTAAATGCGGGGTAATCCTCTTCCTAGTAAAAGGAACCGGAGTAATTTTCCTGGTGTTAACTCCTAGGTTCTCCTGACTACACCAGGTTTCCACCAGTGATAAGGCTCTCTTCATGAGATCTACCACTGTGATACCATGCCTCCCCCGGATTAGTACCACTAAATCGTCGGCATATCCTTGGGTATAACATCCCTCTGACAAGAGAAGATTCAGGAGTGAGTCCACCACCAGGTTCCATAAGAGAGGGGATAAAACCCCCCTGCGGACAGCCCCTGACAACCTCCACCTCCACCTCTTCTGCTAGAGCTTTAGCTACAACTGACCTCCCATGCAACATGTCCCCCCATCCAGCCACACATGGTATTATCCACCCCGCATCTTGACAGGGCACGAAGCATTGAAGCATGTGAAGCATTGTCAAAAGCTCCCTCAATGTCTAGAAAGACACCGAGAGCATATTCTTTGGTCTCTAGAGTCCCTTCCAATCTGTGAACCAAATTATAAAGTGCACTCTCACAACTTTTCTTTGATTGGTAGGCATATTGACTGACATGTAGAGGAATCATGACCCCTCTGACATATCTATCTACCAATTTCTTTAATGTCTTCAGAAAGAAGAAAGTCAGATTCATTGGCCTAAAAGCCTTAGAGTCAGCATAAGATGCTCGCCCCGGCTTAGGAATAAAGATTACACGAGCCGCTTTCCACCCCAGAGGTACATACCTAGTGGCTATGCTGGCCCGGTACAATCTGCAATAGTAATGGAAAAATACCATGAGGACCAAGTGACTTGAATGGGTGAAAGATATTAATGGCCCCTCACCTTATCCAAGTCCACAACTTTGTTTGCAATTTTCCAATCTCCCCTACTAGGCTTCCTATAGGGAATGTTAGACACTCGCTCCCTTCCTACATCCCTGACCACAGAGTCTGGAAAGTGTTCCCTAAGTAGGACTTCCAAGGTGTCCTTCCCAGTTGTTGTATACTCTCCATTAGGGCCAACAAGGATCCCCATAGGGTTCAAAGAGTCCAAGGCTAGGACCTTGTCAAGTTGTGCACCCTGAGAAGTACGACTGACCTCCCCCCCGAACTTCCTCCACAAGTCCCATCTCGCCTTATTAAAAAGGTTTAATGCCTTATTATACTCGGTCAGGGCCCGCCTATAGGCCTCCCACTTACCTTAGCGTTTGGCCGCATTGAACAGCCTTCTAACATGTCCCCTTTGCTCAGAAAGTGCCTGGGTCCACCATTTAACATTAACCCCAGCAACCTTCTTCGTAAGGGGACAATTCTCATGAAAGGAGGAGTCCGCAACTATCTCCGCCAGTCTTCCAGCTACATACTCTAATTCATGCGAATTACTTATCGGCCTCCTAAGATCCCTAAGGTCAGCCCTAAGCTTTTCTTCATAGGCCTCCCCATCTGGTATTCCTAGGATTTCGATCTATTGATCACCCCGAGATTTATGACGATTTGCCTATGATCCGACATAGACGGCATAGAAAGCAACTGCTCACCTCTAAAGTTGGTGTTACTGCTCCCCCACACCATGTGATGTGCATTGACATCCGCTCCAACAAGCAGCACAACTGCTCCATTACCACAGTGCTCCACTACCCTTCGAAAGCTGATGGGCGGGAAGCTATCCATTTCCTCTTGTGGGAAGTAAGCAGAGGTCATGACAACCCTTCTGCTTCTAGATCCCACACGTAACTCTGTACTAACTGCAGTACAATCCCTGGAACATAAAGAAGACGGCACAAGTATCTCAGTATTATTCCTAACAACTATGCAGATCCTAGTCATAGCCTAGCGGCTGATCGGTCATATATTAACTTACCTCTGCCTATAGTCAGTCCTGCTATTCTGCCTCCCGTCACCCATGGTTCTTGAACTAAGGCAAGGTCGGCTTCACCCTGCTCACACATCCTCCGTAAGACAGCAGTTGTCGCCTTACTGTGATGGAGGTTGACTTGAACAACTTTCATCCTTTTTGGGGAGGAGAGATAGCTGCTGCCTTTTCTCTCTGCAGTCAGCACCTTTGCGCTCCTGAAGGACGTTTGACAGCCCTATTGTCTCCTAGGTCCACCTTTGCAGATTCCCCAGAAACACAACTACCATCGGAAACAGACACAGTAGAACTGCTTGGCAGCCCCACAGTCGGCTCCAATACAACACTGGTGGATTCAACAGGATTGAGTCCAACCCCAGTATCCTCCTTTTTCAAACTCCCACTCCCCAGATCCACTCCTAAAAGTCCCCTAAGATGTGTATTAGTTAATTTTGATTGTTGAGTATCCATAAATGGTCCCACGATCTGCTAGGGAAGAAGAAGTCCATGCATGTAGAGCCCCGCATGCATATGTAAGGCTAGTTGAAACTAGGTCGCCCGGTATCCAGAGTTTGCATACTAAAAGCTAAGCTCTCCTTTAGCCATGCAGCCCTCGGTGTATGCTGTTCCACCTTAGCTTGGGATTCCCTAAATGTAACTGTGAGTGTAAAGTGTTAAAGTTGTAAGTGTAGTGTTGTAAGTGTAAGTGTGTGTTAGACTCGGGAACTGCAAGAGACGTCTAAATCCTCTCAATAGGTGCAGCTAGTCTGCACCCCCCCTGCGGGGATTTTAAGGGGATGCAACCTCCTTGGTCCTCTGATTTTTTGCCACATTTTTTTTATTGTGGGGACACTTTAAAGATACTGCTTACAAAACTTATCCTCACACCATTCCTGAATTTCAAGGAGAAATCAAAACAATGTGTTGCTGCAATTTCTCAGCAAATGTTATGTGCATTGTATTCAGATGTGTGAATTGCATAATGGAGCCCACTTTCAACAGTTTTTGTAACTAACTCATAGAATAAAGTAACTTTCTTATTTCCCTATAAGATTTTGTCATTTCTGGAATACACTGTATTACATAGAGAAACATTTTGATAAGTGAAAATTGTACGTAGCACAACTTTATTTTGGTAATAGCTTGGACAAGATTACTACTCAGCACAATTAGTTCGTAGGCATTTAAGATCTTAAAAATGTGTAACTTTTTATTTCTCTATTACATTCAACTATTATAAGTCTTGTATGTTTCTGTTGCAATGTTGTTTCAACGTATATATATATTATGGCAGCAAGTTAAAACTTTCATCCAAAACTTTAATCATTCGCTATTGCTTGTCAGTCATTATCATTTTAGTGAATGTTCAGGTTTTTAAAAATTAAAATACTCAATTGCCATTTAATTTAATTAAAACCTTTAATTGGAGTTAGAACAACCATCATGGTAAAATCCAGACCCAGGTCCTTGAAATGTATGTCAATTCTGAACTCTAGGTCACTGTTTTTGAGTAGGAGTCATTTAAATGTGCCAAAAAATTTGTCATTTAAAATGTGTCAAAATTTAATGTGTCATTTAAATTTGCGATGCCAAAAAAAAGGTGGAACATCTTTTATAGACTACCTGGGGTAGGGTACGCACTACCCCAGAATGTGGGACTCAAATTAAGTTTAAACTCAAGCTCAAATTCAAGTTAAGATATATTGTTACCCACTAAAAAAACCACCAAAAGCATTCCTCTTCTGTAAACCCTCCCCCCTCACGGAACCGCCGCCAGGCATCATTTCATGGGAAAGTGGACTGGCTGACCGCCTACTCTTCTACAGCGTCGGGCTCTCCTTTCTCGATCCTCAGCCCTCAACCTCTTCATGACCACTGCAGCGAATCCTGCAATGGCCCTCCAGTTGGCCTCTGAAGCCATCATTGTCGCAACCAGACTTTCCAGTACAATGCTGCCTTGCAAATATGTTTGCAGCCTCATCCTTTCCTCGTTGAATCTCCGACACTGGAAAAACACATGCTCCGCATCTTCTTCCACTGCTGGAAGACAGAGGGAACAAGCCGAGTCTGTTTCCAGCCTGAAACGGAACAAGTAAGCTTGGAAGCAACCGTGCCCAATGATAATCTGTGTGAGATAGAAATCCACCTTCCCATGATCCGCAGAAACACACAGCGGTGCACCGCACTAACCTTGCACGCACAGCTCGCGACCGTCATAGCCTGGCTCCAAATCGGTGCTCGTAAAGGAGCACTGAGCTTACTACCCAGCCAGGAGTTGGCGGCGTGCCTGTGTGTGTGTGTGTGTGTGTGTGTGTGTGCACGCGTGCATGTGGCATGTGTGTGCACGGACGTGTGTTTTGTGTGTTTGTGTTTGTGTGTTTGTTTAAAATTGTGTAAATTAGTATTTTGAATTTTCAAAATCAGTTGTAATTAAGAAATTTAGTTTGATGGTGGTCAGGGTTCATTTTTGTGTTTTTGATGTAATTTAAAAGTTTAAAATGCTAATATATTCATATTTCAATGCTGATTATAAATTCAGTTTCAAAAAGAGAGAAAGGTAAACATTTTTTTTTGGTAATTCAGTTACATTTGAGTGAGACTTTGAAGGCAGATTCAAATGTTACACCAACTAAAATGTAAATCCACCTTCTGTAACATAAAAAATCCCCAAAATATTATACTACTTGAGTGTAGATAAAAAATTTCTTATGTACAAGAGCATAAGAAGATGAGTCCAAGCTGAATGGAAGTAGCTGCCCAATAGATAAGCAGATAAAGAAATTGCTGGCTTGAAGACTGTCATAGTTGTTACTGTTAATAAAGCCACTATGGGTGTTTTTGTTCTTCATTTAGCTGAAATGTTAAGTAGTTCAAAAGTGAAATGTACAGTGGTATGCCTGTTAACGGTCTTAATTCATTCCAGAACTAAGACTGGTGTGCTTGCTCATTCATTTGAACAAACTGCTGTGCAAGTCAGAGTTTATAATAGAGACTTATGGAAACATTTCAATTTGTTCCACAGAAAAAAGTAATTGAGTACTCACTATTAATATGCCAGAGATGAAGAATGAAGAAAATTCACAGAACAGAAGTCACACTTTATTTTAACTAAATTCATACATATGTAATTATGTCATATATATATATATATATATATATATATATATATATATATATATATATATACACGTACAAGACTAACTAATATTGTATATTTTTTTTAATTCAATAGTCAAAATTTTTCTTTTACTTTTACTACCACAAGTAGGACCAAAGTTTTAGAACCATTTTTGTTAATTAACAATTAATTAATTAACAATTAAAATTAAATTCACAAAAAAAATTGAAAATGGGATTTAAAACACAATTTGAAACTTATATACGAGATACAAAGATACTTTATGTTTTGTTTAATTTAAAAACCAAAAGCACGTAACACTATAATATTATAACTGTTTAAATTTTTTAACAGGCTAACAAATTAAACACACAGTAAAAGAGTTGATGACACACTAAGTAAAATTAGGTAGGATGTCAGAAAAGGGAATACAAGTGGGCATTCTGAGAACAGGTAACTAAGAAATATTGTGTAAGTTATTGCCCTATAAAACCCAAACATCCATAAATCAAAGTCTTGTTTGTGTTAGCACAATATTTATTTCTGTAGCACAGCACAATGTTACCTCTATATTTACACATCTGCTTAGAAGTAATTTAACATAATGAAAATACTTTTTTAAATGTTCATTCCCTTATCTGAAACCTAAATTGTTATAGGGGTACTTTTTCATTCTGTGAATTAGACCGTTGTCAAGGTCGACCATAAGTGGTGTATCACTGTATGTTTATTCTATCCCACTACACTTAGGGCCAGAGATGATTGCAGTTGCACAATATTATGCCTTCATTTGACTAGTGAAAGATCGTTCCATATTTTGGGAAATAATGCATTATAATGGTCAAATAATGCACTAAATAATCACTAAATTAATATTTAAATACATAAATATACTGATAAATTTTAATACAATGTCATTTTTTTTTCTTGAATCCTTTGGAAATGTTATAATCAAATTCTTCTATAATTACTATGAACTGTTCTATTATTAACACTGAATGTTTTAAAATTTTAATGGCTGTTGACCTGTTGACCTGTTGTTGGTGTTCTATGCAATAAGTGATTGTTACAGATTTGGTGCCTTGTCAGTGGTGTTGAAGCTATCAAAATTGAACAAGGACGGGATCTGTTTCAAAGAATGTTGGATGGACCTCATAATCAAGAAATAGTAGATAGTATAAAGACTGATTTACCGCGAACGTTTCCTGACAACATATTCTTCAGTAATATTCACGAGGAGAGACCATTACAGCTGTATAGAATACTGCTTGCATACGCTCATCACAATAGAAAAGTAGGATACTGTCAGGTAAGTGCAATTAAAATTTTACTTGATTTAACGTCCACATAATTATTTATCTAATTTCATTTAGTTAGTTTAAATAGTGTATTCAAGTTTTAATAACACATTCGTTATGAATTTAGTGTGGACACTTACATTCGACTGTATCCCTTAAGAGCAATCCCAAACCAATACAAACAGATTACATCAGACACTGTATAGCTAAGGGGAAGCTTAAAGTACACAGACTGTGGATATCAAGTGAACTTCAGTTTTGATCTAGCCTTTCCTATTTTTAATTTTTGACTTAATTGAATTTAAGTATTTTGACTTTTAATTTTCCTACCTACTTGTGGCTACTAATTTTAATTTTAATACTAATTTTAATGGCTGAAAACAAATCATCAAAACCTACAAAATGCATAAAACCTAGAGTTACTAGCAAAAATGTCTGCTATTGAACCAAAATTAAAAAACATCTATTGTTTTTTCTTCCTTTTTATTTTATTTACAATAATTTGTTCGAAAACGTAGCAAATTATCGTAGTTTTAACAATATAACCTAAAAGTTATTATAGCCTATCAATGAAATCAGCTGATTGTTACAAATTAATATAAAACAATTGATCTTTTTCTATAACTGTCAATATAAAATTGTGTTCTCGCATTATGCAGTGTGCAAAATCCAATATCACTACCAGCCCTAAAACATGATGCATTTTAAAAAGTGGACCTGGGGAGTGAAAGAAACACTTAACCTCCGACAAGCAGTGAATTGTAGTGATTGGTGCAGATTTCGTGGATACACTCAGCGGATTTACCCAACCTGCAGTGAAAAAAATTGAAAGTGGTGTAGAACATCTAAAATCATTAAGGTGATGGTCTATCGCAAATCAAATTGACGTTTGTTGTAAGCATACAAATGTCTATCAGGCATGCAAAAGCGCAACCTGAAAAGAGAGTATGCAGTAGTAAAGGAGCATATAATTAAACTTAGAAAGTCCCCCTAGTGATAAAACTTGTGTATGCAAGAACCCAGTCTTTATAGGGTTGTGGTGACAGGCCTAATGGGAAACCATAATCTAAGACTGGAAGGCTGTCAGACAGAAACATCTACTGCAAGAAGTTAAAGACAGTAAAGAGTCTTTGTGGAGGGCAACTCAGAAGAACTATGGAACTCATTATAGGCCATTGTGATTTGGAATTATATCTGAAGAGAGTAGAAATCTACACCTTGGATAAACCATGAGTAGATTATGCAGGACAAATAAGGAAATTGTAGGTCACAATATGTGAGCATAAAGGCAGCTTTACTTGACACTAGTAACTTGTATGAGTTGACTGAGGTGGGTACTATACAGAGATAGTGGCGTCTGCACGCAAAAATTGGCTAAAAATGTGTAGACGCCACTCGATTTAGCGGCAATTTCCACTATTTTTGCACTGCAATGCAATTAATGTTTATTTAATTAGATTCACCTGTTCAGTATTTTACTGTTGTTGTTTGTTCAAGAATATTGAATTTGTACTTCATTAAAAATGATTCATAAACGTATATTGTGTTCAAAACTGTGAAAGATTTAAAAAATATATCATCGTTGTGATGATAATACGAAATGTTGGAAAACTAAAGGTCAAATAATCAGAACTGTACTGTATATATATTCTAAGTTATAACGTTTTGCCATCTGATGTTTTCTTTTACACAGGGTTTTTGTTCATAGCCTTATGGATCTACGAAAGTGGACTTAAAGACTCATAAGAAGGTTGCCATCATAAGTTTTAAACACAACATTTAAAACGGGTATTTAAAATATATAAGCATAATCACAGCCAGTAGCACTGGGATTATTTTATTATTTTTTAAATAATTTATTTAAACAGTTAAAACACTTAAAACATTATTGTTTTAAAAATAAATTGTATGCACTGCACTTTTATAACTTCATGTTCAGAAATTGTGCTTTTGAAAATTTTAGCACAGCATTGTTATAAAGATTTGTACATTCACACAAAACTGTTTTATTCACATTACAAAAAAAAATCCTTGTTGCTCTATAGACCTCTTCCTCTTCACCTTTTTTCATTCTTTCTCTTCAGGTTCTTTATCTTTTCTTTCTGATATTGTGATGTCATTTATAGTAAATTATCAACTTACAAGATTTCAAAGTTACAAATGTATATCTAGAAATCAAAATAAGTAAAAACATGACCTTAAAAAACATATGAGACATACTTTTTTTAATGATTGACAACACAATTTTTTAACATTTAAGAAAAAAGAATTATTTTATTTTGCTTAGCTGTTCACTTAGTTTTGTCTCTGTTGTTATAGAGAAAAATCACTGTGGTTAATGTTAAGTGAAAAGCTTTGGTTTTTTCCAAGCCGACTGATTGCTACTAAATTATTATGGCTGAGTAAATGATATATAGTGACCATTAGTAATGCCTGTACAATATGTCTAATTCGTCAAAACACTATCATTACTTAATATTATTTGATAGAGTCAAGTATAATTTTGGGATCTACAATCTCAAAAATATTGACTCGCAGGTATAATGTTGGTACAACTGTCTACTTCATTTATAAGAAGTTTACGAATAGTAAGGTTATATAAAGAGTTTACTGTATTGAATTTTTTGTCAAAATATGAATATAATTTTAGTTTTCAAACAATTCTTCTAATAAATTATATTTCACAGTCATTTATATGTTTTCAGAATTGTGTTTGAATAAATTTAATTCCAATGTTTTTGCTTCAAATGTGTTGTAATTATTTAATTACCAGACAACTGTTGTGTTTGAATTTCCCTCACTGAACATTGTGGTTTTCCAGTTATTATTTTTTTTTACTTCCAAACAGCCACTCTGTGAATAAATTAAGTTTGTTAGTAGAGGCCTTATTGTACTCGTTTTGGCTATCTACCTTCTCCTTTTCTTTGTACTTCACTGTTTTCATAAACTCCTGTGCCATATGTTTTCATAAACTCCTTTACACAGTACTAATAAAGGGAAATAAAGCACATGAATTATTAATGTTATTCATTAATGTTATAATTTTGTGTTATTAAATTTTATTTATCTGTAACTTTGTATACACTTTTTTATATATTTTTTAAAAACATTACAGTTTTTACGTCTTCATGCACATGGCTGTTTATTTTTGACACCTTCAACAACATTTTTAACTTACTATTTCTGAAATATTAAACTTTGCTAATTTTTTTTTTATTTTAAGGGTTTGAATTACATTGCTGGTCTATTATTATTAGTAACAAAAAATGAAGAAATGGTGTTTTGGCTGTTGAAAGTTTTGGTTGAACGGTTGTTACCGGATTATTATAGTCGAACAATGGAAGGAGTTATCACTGACATAGACGTGCTTGCAGAATTGATCAGGTAATTTTATTTATCAGTAAAAAAATTTATATAGTGATAGGGTGCTATAATTACTGATAAATATTTATTCAAAAAATTTTAAAGAAACGACCTTAACCACTGTTCTTGTATATAATTTACACAGTTTTTGATTTGGCTACACATCTTTTGGTTTTCATAAACGATTTATTGTTTCATGACAGAGTTACTGCATTTGTTGAGATTGCATTTCAGTATTCAGAAAGTAATTTGCTAAATATGTGACTGACCAGTGCAGAGCACTGAACAACTTTGTTATATTAGCAGATTTGCCAGGCCTCCAAATTTAGAACTGTTTTGAACAGGTGTTAAATATTTGCAATAATTTTTTCTGTATTTTAATACAATGGGATTTTAACAATAAATATCAGTGGGAAAAAAGTAGAAACATTCTTAGTTTGAAGCTTATAAATATTTTTCTTAGCAAACTATTTAGACAATTATTGCGGTGTATAAACACTTCATTTATTTAATTGAATTTGTTTATATGTTATATCTGTACACATTATTGCATTACAAGCAAAAAAAAGTTAACCAATCACTTTGTCATTTTAATTTGTTTGCTGTCTTGTCTACTTGTAGATAGTGGTAGTTTCTTGGTCTGTATCAGCAGTCTGAAATTGTGATATTGGTTTATATTAGAATGATAATGGTACTCGAAACCAAAAGGGTTAAAATCGAATGATTTAGATATTCAAAGTAATGATTTGAAATCAGAATTAGCTGTTTTGCATATTTGCATCACAATATTTTGCATATGTGTACATCACCAAATCCAAACATGGGATCTAAAACTGATAATTCAGGATATTATTCCGATTATGAACGATCTGTGCATGTGCATTTCAACCACTCATGTCCAAACCTAATAAAATATTGTTTATTGTTTATGCCTAAACTATAGGGTGGTATACTTTTGACTCTTCAAGTACGAAATATAAACTATTACAGATTTTAAAAATTTAAATAAGCTACTGTGTCAAATTCGTTAGTGATTTAAATATTGTCATCTTTTGTAATGTGGTAATTGTCAGTATGATGTCAACGTCAAAACTGAATGAACGTTGTTTCAATTGATTGAATTTGTTGGTGTAAATGTGGAATATTATTTCAAAATCTTTCTTCTAATTCTATATCCATATACGATATGAGGAGATGAACTCGGTAAACTAAATGTTTCAAGTATTTTGATATTTGAAATCAGCGTGTATTTTATCCTGAATCCACAGATCACTAGTCTGAACTATAATAAAAAACATGAGGGTTCAGTCAGTGTTGTCTGGTTAAGGTTTGTCACTTTTGTGTAAAGTAAGTTTAATTATTGCAGGATTGATAATGTTCATTGTTGTTTAGTGTATTGCCATGTCTAAATACTATTGTGTTTCTAAAACATCCTTTGTAAAAGAGTTTTTATCAATTTTAGAATGAATAAAAGTTGGTATGTTTGCCTTTTGCAATGTTTGCTAGTGTGATTTTACAAGCTTACATGGAAATCGATTGGGAAAAGTAAAATATTTTTGTACAGAAAAACTTGTTGTGTGCCAGTACCATTGAAAATAATATAAAACTTAATTTCAGTGCTGGAAAAAACAAAAAAATGATGGTGTAAGAGCAGAATTATACTTTTTACTTAATTCTTTTAGAATGTATTAGTATGTTCCTATTAGTAGTTCAGATAATGCAGATGCACTTTCCACAAGATATCCCTGATAGTGAAATCGCTAAACAATTTTGCTTATACTTGTATGAATATAACTTCTACTGTAGTCTAGTTAAGGAAATATTAAAAACTTTTAATACCAAGTGTTATAACATAATTTTGTTTTGTATTTTTGGGATTGTTTATACATTATAAGTGACTGTTTAAAAGTAGTAATTGCATAGGCCTAGTTGTATTTTAAAACAATGTAATATATAATATTTTTACATGTTTGATTGGCTGTAGCTCACTTTGTCAATAAAGGATTACTATGCTGTAAATAAATTGTGTTGCTGTACTAGACTGACAAGTCTGTATTAGTGATGGGTCGCAATACCGATACCGATTCTTGAAAAACAACAGATGACAGACAGTGTATAAAGATCACAAATTCTTCAGTCATGGGACATAGTATAAAATGTAAACATATAAAATGAGACAACTATTATGAATGAAGACAATTAATTTACTTGACTATACATTCTACAGACCTCATCGAATTTAGATCAGTCAAATTAGATTGTCATACATTCTGCATTGTTTTTTTTTGTGTTTAGTTCAGACAGTATGTTGCCTGTGGAAAGTGATTATACACAGGTGCAGATAATTCAATGTCTGTTAATAATTTGTATTTGAATATACAATTGTTTTTTTTTTTTTTTTTTTTTTTTTTGGTTAATACCAGGTTTGTACAGTAAACCTAGTAGTGTACAGTACAGAGTGGGATTTTGATGACTTTACATGTCAGAATTGTAGGGGAACATGCAACTTTGAACTTTTGGAGAGTCCTGGTGCTATAAACTCTTTATGAGCAAAAAGTAGTGTACATTCAGCATATTTGGAATTGTTGCCACTTCTATTTTAAAGTGATATTCCATACTATATCAAATAAAAATTTTAAATATTTTTGGTTTTGAGATAAAAATAACTAGTTAGTTCTGGTTTTTCACAGTTTGGTCAGGGAAAATGAAAATTTGGTCAGGGAGTTTTTAAAGTTTAATTCTGTCATCACCCTGTTACACAATATTTATAATTGTGGAAATCAGTTATTATTATTCTTACTAAAGAAATTATTAATGTTTTAGGTTGCGATTACCTGATGTACATAGACATATCACCACAATAGGCTTACCTTGGGCTGTGATTGCTACCAAATGGTTCATCTGTCTCTATGTTGATATTCTTCCTATAGAGGTTGGTATTGTATGTTACCTTGGTTGGCAGGACGAAGGTTGTTTTTTTTTGCTTCAGTAGAAGACAATGCATGAAATAGGGTTTACTAATTCAGTTAAAAGGTTATATTTATTGATTCTTAATGGTTTATTTTGCAATATTTGCATTTACCGAGTACATGGACGATGGACCAAGTTGTACCAAGCTGTTATTCTCGTTGGTATACACTGCCAAAGAAATTATTGGCCTAGAATGCAACTGGGCACTAAGTATTAGAGTACATTTAGTTATGTGTTATCCCAGTTAAAGATTCAAAATTGAAATATTTTTGTATATTAAGAAATATGGTCTTGAAAATATGTTTTAATCTTCTGTTATCGTGATTGCAAATTCAGGAAAAGCTGGGTAAAAAAATGTACTATGTAGGTGTATAACTTGCAGTGTGATTTCTGTTAATCAACTTACTCTGTTGGGTTCATTTTGTTTCTTTAAATTTATTTGTAAATGATAACTTGCTTCTATCTTAAATTGTGTCCGTTGACACCATTTATAAATTCTTCATTTATGATTAAAATATACGTAAAATCTGTTGAGTAAGTTATAAAAACCAGATTTCAAATATTTTTGATATATTTGAATTTTTGCGCCTTTAGCGTATGAACTACAATTTTTAAAAAATTTAACAACTGTTATATATTCCACTTGGCTTTTTGAAACATTAGTGCATATTAATTGTAAACCACATGACAGTGTTATAAGGTAAGTGACTTCCTTTGAACAAAGTATAGAATGAAACACACACACACACACTGTAGAGTTTTCATTCAACACTTATGGGACCAGACATTGTTAGATTATAGCGAGTGTCCATACTATAGAAAATCATACATTGTACATTTTTGTTTGAACTTTTTTTGTAAAATTTGTTTGAACTATGTTTGAACTTTTACGAAAATGAAGGCAAAATACATTGTGTTACAGTACTGTCTCACCAAACTTAACATATTTTAGCTAATTATAACAATAAACTATAAGACAGGCTTCTAGAGAATGACAAGAAAGGCTCCATAAACAAGGAACTACTTATTTGTGTAGGCAAAGTAAATGAATTCTCTTCTGCTTGTGAAATTTGTGTGTTGACACCATAGATATATGGTTAAAGTTTCCATTTGAACATAAACAAATATTCCCATTGGCTCCTTTGTAAACATAAAAATCCTCTCCCTTCGCTTTCTAACTAAAGGTTAAATATCAGATTTCACTAAAGGTGTGTGCTTATCAGATTTGTTTATGATGCCCTACTCGACAAAGATAAAACTATCTAAATTTATGTTAAAGGCTTATGGTTTTTATTTGACTCTGATATAATGACTCTCCGTTACTGAATGTGGATAACAATTCACACAACACACAGCACAGTCAACTATTAATATACCATTGATATTAATGACATTGATGCAGTTATGTAGTCAACAAAAGCAGAAACAAAAAATATCAATTACAGCCTAAGAGCTAAAAGACTGAAACAGTATTTTAGATGCTTAGTGGATAACACTGCAAGTACAGTAGGCCATACAGACCTGTTGTCACGACTAATGAGACTGTATTGCATTCGGGTTCATAGCATTCACCTCTTAGTAGTTTGATCACCCATCTTCTTCTATCTTCCTAATATATTGGTTGTAACGTTCATTCCAGCATGGTTTCATTTTCTGTTTATCCAAGTTGTCTTTACACTGTCTTTTCCCCTTTTTTTATATTTGTGCTCATTTAAAAATTTGGGGATTTATTATCATCTATTCTTTTAAGATATCTGTATCACGCTAGCCGTATTACAGTTGGAAAAATACTGATTTAAAAAGGATTAGAATAGTAGTTCCTAAAGTGTGTCAAAAATCGTCCAAGGTGCAAGCAGGCATAAGTGGAATAGAATTTAAAAAATTATAATTGTTTTTTCAGAAAGACCTATATAGTTAGTAATTAAATTTTTCACAAGTTTTGTAAGTTGCAAAAAAGTACTGTTTAGAATTTAGAATCTCTCTTAACCAGTGTTCTTCAAAGAATCATCTGTTAGTGATTCAAAAATGTTTTAATACATATAACTATATTACAACTTTCTTATATTGTTTCGGCTACTTCTGCACTTGTTAACAATCCAAGAATTAACACTATTGTATTGCCTGATTCTAAAGGTTTCCCTGAAATAATGTTCCCAAATCCCTTCCGGAAACTAGTACTCCAATTTATTCAAAAGAAAAGAGACAGAAGTGAATGCAAAACTGTCTACTTGCCCTGTAGACTGTTGATCTATTTCTTCCCAGCACAGCATGGCTAGAATGTCTTCCTGAAGCAGCAGTCACTTCCCAACGTTCAGTTGGCCCTCGAATGGCCATCTGGTCCCACTGTAATCTACTGACCATGACATACTACTTCCCCAAGCTTTTATTTAAAATGCTGCTCTACATGTGAGACGATATTATTTTGTTTATAATAAAAGGCAGTATGTCAGCAGTTTCATAACTTTTCTGAGTCTTTGACAGTAGTGTTTCATTTTAAGTAAGTCTATAATAGCATATTTACTTACTATGAATTTTTCTATTCAGTTTTTCACTTATTATTAAAATGGTATAAAAAAATTATCCTGTTTTTTATTATGTAACATTAAGGTTATTTTTTTTTTAATGGCTTTCTGACATCATTAACAAAGGACGTATTATGCAACTAAGTCTTTTGCGTAGTGCTCTTAATGAGTTTTTTATCAGTCCACTGACTAGTTCATTTTATTGGAGGTCCTCAGGGTCCTGAAAGCCAAACACTCTTTGCCTCGTGCTGCAAGAGCCTCATCATAGAATATGAGGCCTGAAGTTTTCTCTTCCTTCCTGCAGAACTACGTTCCTATCCTTTTACGTGCACCCTCAAACCACAGTGCCCTGTAATAAGTCTCCTGGTTTTTCTGAGTTGTCCCTTGCTCAGGATCTGACAGCCCTACCTTAGGATCATAGCTCTAAGGATAGTATTTGTCACACTTAAGGCTTCATCTCTGGGAAGCCTTCTGTGCCTATGATTTATTAGAAGCATCTTTGCTTTCAATAAATTGCCAACACAAAATAATACAAGATAAAAACGGTGTGTAATATTTGTTTCAAAGAAAAACACACGTGGTAGGGAAAACAGTTAATAATAATAATTTGTTGGATAATAATTAATTGTTTAAGTTACACTTATCGTGATACTAGTGAGTTATGAATGCATTAAACTTGACTTGTTCTGTTTCAGACAGTGCTGAGAATATGGGACTGTTTGTTTTACGAAGGTTCAAAGGTTTTATTCAGAGTAGGAATAACAATGATAACGAGGCACAGGCAATCGCTGCTCCGGTGTGAAGATTTCGGCACCATGGCTGAATGTTTCAAAGAAATCACCAAAGATTCTTTTACCTTGCACTGCCATGACTTCATTCTGGTGGGTATTTAGCGAATTTCCATTAAAAAAGAGTGTTAATGAAGCTGTCATCATAGTAATATAAAATGCCTGTTTGAAATTGTATTGGTCCTTTGGCAGGGAAAAATATACTGCTTACATGATGAACCCTATTTAGAAGACCCTAATCCCCTTCAAAGTAGGCCAGTAAAATAATGTATGTATTTCTTTATGGTCTTCGTGTTTTATTAATGCATAGTCCACCTCATTATATTGCTTAGTATAATATAAATTTTAAGTACAAGGGCTATCAGGAAAGTAATCTTGAGTTTGATTAAAAAAAAGAAAATGCATAGAAATACAAAATTTTATTATATGCATTTTTTAAATCTAGATCTTTTCCTATACTTTTTAATATATTCACTATTTAAATTTAGACATTTGTTGTGTCATTTTTCAAGCTTGCAAAGGAGCTCGGTGGTCGAAATAGCTAAAGCATTGGTCAGGTTACTGTGCATCTAAAGGTTCTAAGTTTGAACCATAGTTGCTCCTGTTTCTTTTCCCATACCGTTAACACTGATCCCTTCTCCTCATTAGTCTAACTGGCGTAAAGTATAGACTTTATGAAGAAAAAGCTTGTAAATATTCCTTCATAAAATTCTGCCGCCCAAGATTGTAATCAACCTGTGACAGCATCTTGTAGTTTTTCATTCGAATCAAAATGCTGGTCACCAGATAATTTTTTTCATATGCATAAACAAATAGAATTACTGGAATCAAAATCAAGACTGCAGACTGGATGGTTAAAAACTGTTGAAGTGATTTAATAGGTCTTGAATCAGCTCATCAGTATGAGGGGTGAGCATAATCATTTAGAAACATGACTACGGAAGTCAGTATGCCTCATCGTTTGTTTTGAATGGAACTTGTGATGTTTCCTGCATAAACAGCACAGATTTCTCGATGCGTATCTTGTATTTTTTTTAGTGTAGAAAAGTCTTATATGGATTTTCTAATGTAGTGTTTATTTTGTACAAACAACGTGCCTATTTAATTGCTGCATGCATGGGTACACATTGATCATGGCTCTGTCCCCACTATTACTTGAGCGGCATTGGAATGGAGGTTACTTTGCCATTTCTTTGTATTGTTACCAAAACCCTTCACACTCATTTGTTACTTTCAATTATATTAGCAGTTACATAGCTACACTTAATAGAAATGTTTTTAATAATGTAGCAAAAACATTTTTTCAGAGTATATTTAGAGCTCCTGGGACATTAAAAACATCTACGATTGAACGTTTGCGCAATGAAATAACAAAAGAACGGAAATTAAAAGAGAAGAACAAACGACAGGGTGTACGGTAACAGAAGTAATCTCTGCCATTTTACATCTAGTCAGTATTGCCATTAAAAGTAAGTATTTGCCATTACAGATATTAATGTCCTGGAAAAGAACAATACTCAGATTCCGTAAGTAATTCTATAAACACAGTTTTACATGAAGTGAATATTTAATATACTTCTGAAATTACTGGACATGATTAATGCCAAGTATAATAAAATTCAAAAATACTCTAAGTATATATATGCTGTGTTTCCACACATTCATTGTTATCAAATGTTACAAACATTAAGTTTTTTTCTCATTTTTTGCATTACCACACACACACACACACAATAATGCATTAGGGTGTTCTACTTTTAGAGGGAACTCTTTGATGGAAAGTGTGGAACGTGCGTGTGATGCTTCAATGACAACCTCCAGAAGACAACATCATAAACCTACTTTTTGGTGGACTGAGGGTATTTCGAGCCTTCGATCTCAGTGCCACCAAACCAGAAGGAATTTTCAGAGAGCATGTTGGAAGAATCGCGATCCTGAGGTGGCAGAACAAAATTACCGTGCAGCTAAATAAGCGCTCCGTAAGGCTATGAAACAGAACAAGTGCTGATGTTGGGCAGACTTGCATGAAGAGGTAAACAGAAACTCATGGGGAAGGTCATATAAGGTAGTAATGGGACGGTGGTGGAATTGCGACAACAGCAACCAACGTGCCCATTCTTCCTACGCAGAGTGGTGTCGACACTCATGCCACACTTGGACGAGCCCATAAGACCAGAGATTGTAGTGCCGGAAAGGGAAGTGATTCCACCCATCACGATACATGAGCTGCATCAGGTGTGCAGGAAGTCCGGGGATGCCAAAGCACCCAACCCGGATGGCATTCCAAATGCGGCTCTTAAAATCACTCTTGAAACCATTCCTGATGCTTTAATTAAAGTACTAAATGACTACTTATGGGAAGGAACTTTTCCCACCAGATGGAAGGAGCAGAGCAGATACCACCAAAGCAGATGGTATCATCTTTGGTTCTGATACCAAAGATGAAAAAGCCTCCTGAAGCACCATCATCATATCACCCGATATGTTTACTTAATATAGCAGGGAAGATTCTTTAGAGGATGGTCTATGGACGACTTGAACCATTCGCTGAAGATCAATACGGATTTCGGAGGGGCAGATTACCATTGATGGTATTAACGGTGTCATTACTAAAGCGAAGGAAGCTACTGAAGGCAAAAGGTGGAGAAGAGGTGCTAAAAAATATTGCACCATTGTCACACTGGACGTTAAAAATGCATTAAACTCAGCGCGATAGAGAATGTATTGCAAATCCTAAGTAGCATAGGAGTTCCGGTGTATCTCCAGAAGGTGGTAGGGAGTTACTTTGAAAATATAACTCTCATCTATGACACTGAGGAAGAAGAAAAGAGGTATAGAGTAACAGCAGGAGTACCACAAGACTCTGTGCTTGGACCCCTACTTTGGAACATCATGTATGATGGGGTCTTACGAGTCAGCATACCATTAGGCGTAAAAGTCTTCGGATTTGCCGATGACCTTTACAGGGTTGTTGAGGGAAAGTTTTTGGAAGAAGTCGAGGTTCGGGCCAACGAGGCAGTGAAGTCAGTCCGGAGATGGTTGACATCTATGGGTCTGCAGCTCGTCGATCATAGGATGGAGGTCTGCTTGTGACCAGCAGGAAAAAGAGGGAAACAGTAACTTTTACAGTTGGAGATACACAGATAAGTTCCATCCCAGCCCTTTGAAACCTTGGTGTGTGGGTTGACGCAAGATTCTGCTTCAAGGAACATCTCAAGGCTGGTGAACGTGGCAGGAGCCCTTTGCAGGCTCATGCCGAATCTGGGAGGTCCAAGACAGGCACGCCACCGACTCCTGGCTGGGATAGTAAGCTCAGTACTCCTTTATGGAGTGCCGATTTGGAGCCAGGCTATGATGGTCATGAGCTATGCGCACAAGGTTAATGTGGTGCAGCACTGTGCATTGCTGCGTGCATGTCGTGAGTGGTTACCGAACAGTTTCCTATGACGCTACATGCGTAGTCGCGGGCGAACCCCCAATGGAGCTGATGGCTGATGAAAGAGCGAAGCTCTACTGGCACAAGCGAAATGCTGAGCCACGGTATAGTCATACAATGGCAATTACAGAGGAGCGAATTCTGACCCTGGAGACATGGCAGCGACAGTGGGACGAATCATCAAATGGATGATGGACATACCAACTTATTAGGTAACATCCAGGATTGGTGCAACAGGGATTATGGGGAGGTGGATTTCTATCTCACACAGATTATCACTAGGCACGGTTGCTTCCAAGCTTACTTGTTCCGTTTCAGGCTGGAAACAGACTCGGCTTGTCCCCTTTGTCTTCTAGCAGTGGAAGAAGATGCGGAGCATGTGTTTTTCCAGTGTCGGAGATTTGACAAGGAAAGGATGAGGCTGCAAACATATCTGCGAGGCAGCATTGCACTGGAAAGTCTGGTTGCGACAATGATGGCGCTTCAGAGGCCAACTGGAGGGCCATTGTGGGATTTGCTGCAGTGGTCGTGAAGAGGTTGATGGCTGAGGATTGAGAAAGGAGAGCCAACGCTGTAGAAGAGTAGGCAGTCAGCCAGTCCACCTTCCCACAAAGTAAATGCCTATTGGCGGTTCCGTAGGAGGGTTTACAGAAGAGGAATGCTTTTGGTGGTTTTTTTTTAGTGGATAACAATATATCTTAATTTGAGTTTGAGCTTGTGTTTGAACTTAATTTGAGTCCTACATTCTGGGGTAGTGCGTACTCTACCCCAGGTAGTCTATAAATGATTTTTTCCACCTTTTTTTGCTATCGAAAAAAAAACACAAACACACAGTGTTGCCAACCAAATTTGTTTGTGTAAAAACAAGGCTGTATAAAAAGTAATATACTGTATGATAAGAGCGATCGCTGCTGGAAAATTTTTATGGGAAGGGTTTGAACTTGAACAATGTACACGAGAAAGTATGCAGATTCTGGATCCTCAGTTTTAATCTAGCTTTATTTATGCATGTCAGGTTCCATTAGAGTGGACTTTTTATTTCTCTCGCTAATTATGATGTTTTGACAACTGGAAACAAACCATTAAAACCCTGGAAAACTGACAAGAGTGAACCTGGAGAGTGAAAAGAACCTGGAGAGTGAAAAGAGCATGGAGGTAGGGGGAGACAGATGTGACTCTACTTAACCCTATGGAACCTACAAACAGTGGACTGCAGCAGATTATAGGGCAGCCAGTACCTAACCTACAACTGGGCAGACCTACCCAACCTACAATGAAAGAAGTGGGAGATGAATTTGAACATCTAAAATCAATAAGACAGTGGCCTATCAAATCAGATGGAGTATTATGGTTTGAGAATGCATTTGAAAAAGGTAGGAATTTATACAATGGAGAAACTATGTGTAGGCTATGTGGAATGAATAAAGAAACTGCAGGTCATATACTCTGTGATTGTGAAGTTTTTGGCAGTAAAAAGTGAAGAGTTTGTCTTCCAGTACCCTGAGAACGTCCAGCTGAGTGATCTAGTCAGTAGACTACTCAACTTCTTCGAGGGTATCAGTCCTTCATACTAGTTCCTAAGAGGCTTAGTGGCAAAATAGACCAATATTAGGTGCTATCAAACCTCGTAACCTCTAAATATCTAACTATCTAAGGGTTCAACCAACAGTTATACAACAAGGCATGTCCAGAAAGTGAGTACTGTTTTGAAAAACAAATTTTAAAACATTCGTATTAAAAAAAAAATCACATGAAAGAGGATACCTTAAACTACTTTTCTACATAATATCCACCAATGTTCAGATACTTCTCATAGCAGTTGACCAACTTATCCAGTTCTTTCTCAAAGAACAATTTCACCAATGACGGCAGCCATAGTTGTGTAGAATGTTTCAAGTCATCAGTTTTAATGTACTTTCCACCAAGCTCATTCTTCATTTGTAAGAACAGGTGGTAGTCTGGGTTGTATGGTGGTTGTTAAAACTGCTGCAACAGAACTGGTGAATGAGAGCTTGATTGTCACCAGCAGCATAGGGCCGAGCATGGTCATGAAGCAATACAATTCTTGACTGAGCAACTCTCTCCTTTTGTTTTATATGCCAAAGGATTCTCAAGGTCTCACAGTATCGTGCTTCGTTAATGGTTTGACCTATGGAAAGGAATTCTACAAGCAGAACCCCTTTTCTGCCATGGGAAATGGTACACATAATTTTCTGGGCTGACATTGCCGTTTTGAATTTTTGTTTTTTTTCGGCAGGTTGAGTGTCTCCACTTTGTAGACTGCTGTTTCGATTCCAGGGTGACGTAACGAACCCAAGTTTAGTTACCAGTCACAATTTAATTAAAAAAATTCATTCCCTCATCACTGTACTAAGTAAGAAATGTCAAAGCATTGCTTTGTCACTGGACATCAGTAAGCATTTTGGAACCCAGCAGGAATACTGCTTGTGATAACCTAAGCAGTCTGAAACAATGTTGTGCAAAAGATATCATGAAACTTGTGGAAATTCATCAGAAAACATTGTCATTGTTAACCGTCTGTTCTTACCATTTTTTTCAATTTTGCTTACCAAATCATCATTGACACAGAAGTTCCTTATTGTAGACATTGGTTCGTCCTTCCTTAAGCTTACTAACCCACTTTCTCACCATTCCTTCACTTACTGTATTTTCCCCAAAAACATCTTGAATTTGATGATGAATTTTGGCAGGCTTAACGTTCCTTGCATTGAAAAACCAAATGGTAAAATGAATCTCACAGTCGGTGGGTTTATGCATTGTAGTAAATATTTTAAACGCATGAAAACAGGAAACACTACACCGTAATGGTGTCAGTAAAGAGGCAGTGAACGAGTAAGACAAGTGTGCGTGTGCAAAGTACTGATAGTAGCGCTGTATTGGCGGTAGAACAAAACAGTACTTACTTTTTTCACGTGTCTCAAATGTTTATCATATTTATAAATATGTATTTTAATGCTTTCAACTAAATTTCTGAACATAAAAGTTAGTTCTAATCAATGTTACTAGATAAAAATGTAATTTAAATATTCTTTGTAACAGTGTCATGTTCATTCAGCAAGAAGATTCATGCAACATGAAAATTATCTGGAGTCGGCCTAAGTAATCCAATGTGTGTTACACACTCGTTGCACATGCTGATGGAAGTAGCTGTAAGCTATTTGACACATGTAGTTCACACTAATTGCTCGACTGAAGTAAATTGTATAACAATGGTGCCAACATGTGAATGCTGTAAATATTTTCAGTCGTTTCTCTGCACGTTAGATTTTAATAGTATAATTTTATTAGCTCTTAGCATTTTTAAAGTTTAACATATTTTTATCAGAATCTCTTCAATATAATGAAATTTATGTTAGGTAGAGAGTTTTATTGTTTGGATTTCTAAACAGTTCTCTTTAAGTTTAAGTCTATAAATCAATTAAAATTACACAAATAAATTTCTAATACTGTTAGTGTTTATTGTGTAATGTAAAATGTAATATTTGTATTTTTAATCGTTTTGACAGGACTCTGATGATTGCCGACTGGTATGCAAGACAAATTAAAAATTTGATGCATACTAATTTACAACACAACTACGTTTAGTTCTGTTGTTAATTAAATTTCATCACATTAGAGAAAGATATTATTAGTGAATTGCCAGTTGAAAATGAAACAATCAGCCCAGGACAATGAAATGTGCATTGATCTTGACTTGTATAACACTTTTTTAATGGTCTTTACTTTTTGTTTATTTGTGTGTGTGTGTGTGTGTGTGTGTGTGTGTGTGTGTGTGTGTGTGTGTGTGTGCGTGCGTGTGCGTGTGTGTGTGTGTGTGTGTGTGTGTGTGTGTGTGTGTGTAGCACATGCGCACACATGTGTTGGTATTCTTTGTATTAAAAATTTATGTTTGATTCAAAAAAGAAACTTCAACCATTTTAAAAAATGGTGGTAATTGAAAATCTTTGAAAAATAATTTTTTACCTTATATTTACATTTTAATTTTTCAAATTTCATTGCAAATAAAAAACAATGAACCTGATCGCGGACAGGGTTCACTTTTGTAGTATAATGCAAATTTTAGTGCTGATTTTGTTATCGCGATCAGCACTTAAGGTTCTGTCAATCCAGAACACTATCTGCATGTGTGGATCGTATCACCTTTAGCAAGCAATATATATATATATATATATATATATATATATATATATATATATATATATATATATTACACCATTCTATTTCTAATAAAACAGTTTGTTTTCTTGTATGCTTTAAAGTAATTTCTCATGGAAATTACTTAATTGAAATAACAGATAAAGGGTCAAATGAAATGATAGGTGTAAAACAGTCATAAATTAGATTTTGCACTCTGTGGATAAAATGCTTTTATATAATTCTTCATCTTGACATATCAACTTGTAATATTTTCAAATTGGTAATATTATAAAACAGTACAAATGTAACTGCAAACCGATTCTCACAATCATCTGGATCATTCTATTCCTGACCGCATTTTGTTCGGCATTCATAATCATGGGCAGATTGCTGTCTGTGTGACATAGCCTTAAATTTTTCATTAATTGGCACTTAAAATATTTGTGTCCCGTTGGAAATATTTAAAAATGTATCTGATTGTGATTTTCATTGTAATTTTAATACTGGTTACGAGGATGAAATCAGATTTTCAAGGTGTAATATAAAATGATTATTGTGATTTTATTTTCTGATTTGTTTCCATCGCATCAGCTTGACAGCTGCATGCTGTGATTATTGTAACTTCAAATAATCAGCACAAATGAACTAAATAACAAATACTAGCATGAAATTTATTAAATCCATGTACGTCAATATATTAAAACTCAAGTTTTGTGGAATTATGACTGTTATTATTCTATGTGTTTTAAGCAATATAATATTTTACATTTAAGAATATTTAATTGTAACATAATTCAATGCAATGTTGTATATTACATAATGTTTATATTTTTTATTTTTATTTATCAATTTATAATGTATCCGTCCATTGAAATTGTCATGTAATGTTGCTATTTATTTTAATAGGTAGTTCTTATTTCAGTTCAGATTTAATTAGTAGTGCAACGTGCATGTTAAAAATAGTGTTGCCAATTTATTTAAGCCAAGTTAATATAAACTTTGAACTGCTTCTGTTTGTTAATTTTAGTATGTTTTCTAGGCTCAAAGTTGTAGAAAACACATTTATTGTTTTAAATGCTAGTTTTAAAATTTACAGTGAATTTTATGCCAAAGTTTTAACCATTTATATTCATTATTTTTAACAGTTCATTGTAGTTAAATACAGTAATCCCTCGCTTATTCGCAAGAGCTTGTTTTTTATATATATTTATATATATATATATATATATATATATATATATATATATATATATATATATATATATAAGGTGAAACCTGTTGGAAACTGTGCATTAATCTTGTATTAATCTTGTATTAGGAAATGTTTGTGTTTGTGTGTTTCCGATGTACAATCAAATCTATAGCAAGCAAAGATCTGAAGTTTTTAACGTATATGGACAACATCTCAAAGTCAGATTTTAAAATTTCTTATAGAAGTTTGTTTAAATTAAATATTTCACTCAAAATGAAAATGACACCTTTTAATAAAATTTAAATGAAATATTTATAGTGAAAATTAGTGAATTTTATGGGCAGTGCCATGTGGGTATAATGTAAAATTGTTACAACCTTCATACACACACTGCAGTCTAATACAGTTTAACATTAAAATGTTTTAGCGCAAATTATAGCTAGAAGTTGTATGTGATGGCAGAACTAGGGTTATATGCACTGTGATAGTTAGCATTGTAAACGTAACACTAAATGTAGAAGGTTTTGATAAAATAAACCGACATAGAAGAAATGGTTTTTGTCAAATGTTGATCAATAGTTAATATTGGGCGTGTAACAGATTGTTATAATTCACAATGAAAAGTTGATGCCAGAAGATGAAGTAGAAATGGAAACTGTAAAGCTAGATTTATCAATAAAATATTTAATTCAATTTCTTCTTATACCAAACAACTGAGTAATTGTGTCATCGAATTGGATCCTTCAGTTGAAACGGGTATAAAAGCATAACTTAGTAAAGCATGTCATCAAATTGGATCCTTCAGTTGAATAGGTATAAAAGATACATTCAAAGTTATTATAGTCCTACAAAATCAGATCCATAAAGATCTGATTTGGAAAACCAGAAGTGGAAACAGAATTCAGTAACAGTATTTTCTTCTTAGTAGATTTTATTGTACAATATTAATTTTTTATATGGAGGTATACTGTATTGGTATTACTGTTCTATAGCAACAGGTATTACTTTACCCATGTTTTTTGTGTTGTGTTATAGTTTCATTATCTGCGGGATATTTTAAGAACTTAGGCACTCAGCGGATAACAAGGGATTACTGTAGTTTGTACATTTGTAATAATTACCCTATGTACTTTCTGAGTAAATTATTTTGTAAATATATTGTACAAGTAGAATTACGGAATTTAACTATGTGGTAGCTACTAGTTTTAAAATTTTAAAATATTTCTGAGTTTTCGAACAAACATTTGCCTTAATTATACTGGTATTCTCTCATGTTTTAAGACTTGATGTTTCTTAAAATTTAATTTTATCTAATATCCAGTGTATTTATAAATGAGAAAGCCACAACTCACTGACTGACTCATAAATACATTTTGTCACTTCCAGCGGAGGTGTAGTACTGACATTTGGCACAATTATTTCTTAGATGCTCCTAGGAACGTTGTCTTAATATACCGCCCAAAAAATATTATATATCTATTATAATCATATATTTGTTTTACTACTTATATATTTTTTTTAACATTTTAACAGATAATTGTTTATACGTAAGATACACAGTACAATCGACTCTGGTTAATTTGAATATTTTTAATTCAAAATCCTGAATGATTATAAAATTTTTCAAAATGCACCTCTAGAATTCTCTGTATTTTTCATGATAACAAATCTTGTATTGGTTGCAAAAGTTCTTCTGATTTTTTTTATTTCTTTAAAATTCTGAAAATTGCTCTTGCAGTAGGCTTTCTTTTCCACTGATAAATCCAAAGCCTTCCGAAAACTCATTAAAGAGTCCATATTTTGATAAATCATGAAAGCGGCTTAGCAGTTTCATCTGTTTTCATCTGCCCGTAGAAGCCATTAAAACTTGCTATTTGCATCTAACTTTAAAAACCGCCCTCTCTTCCACTTGTCCGTCCTATGACATCTGGTACTGACCATTTCCGATGAAATTTTTAATTAACTTCAAGTATTTTAGAAGCACAGATTTGTGATGTCCTGAAAAACATGTGTGTTTAAGAAAGCTCAATATTATTAAGTCAAAAGTATTGTTACAAGTTTAGGAAATAAAATAGAATCCACTATATAAATATGGCTGTTCAATAATATTTCACGGTATTGTTTATCATTTTCCGTATTTTATTGCAGACATTTTTTAATTTGTACTATTACAAACAAAAAGAAATAACAAAGCACTACGTAAGCAATAAAAATCAATTGGTATTTTAAAGTACAACATTATACGTAGTGTATTTTTGTTTTTGTTTCAAATTATCCAGGCTTGACTGTATTCAATTACTATATGAAATACTGACCTATAAACTAAAAATAAAAAATGTACTTGTAATGTAAATGCTTTTGCAATCAGCTCTCTTGATCTGAAAAGTATGGTTACACAATAGTTATATTAGATATTTCATAATGTTTATCTACCTTTTTTCATTATCAACTAATGATGACTGTATTTGTATATTTAGGCTAACCGTATTTAATAGGACATCTAATTAATTCTTTGCTGTTCTAGAAGTCATTTGCTAACAATACTCTTACAAAACGCTTTTGACATGTTTCATCAAACCATAGTAACTCTTTCAGTGCTACTTTTTTTACTTTTTTATTCTAAATGAACATATTTTATGAAAATTATATTTTCAATTGGAAACACACAGTAAGAAAAAAGTAGCAAAACTTTTGGTCAGCTGTGCAATTCAGTTCCTGTCAGCTTTCACCCAAACTGTCCACTGTTTACTTAAAGTGGGCCTCGCATCTCCCTCTAACACAGATAAGACAAACTTAGTGAGTTGCACAGAAAAATGAACAGCCGTTGGGGGGATCGAATCTGTTCATGTTTAACACACTTTACTACCCAGGTATAGCGTCTTAGACCACTCGGCTATTTGACCAATCTGAAATTATTTGCTTGTGTTAAACGGCTTATTGTTTTTTAATTTATTTTTGTAAAAACATTGTCAAAGCTAAAGAGTGCTAGGATAGATTTAAAAAACAGACATAAAATCAGTAAAAATTGGTAAAATCGGACATTGGCACTGAAAGGGTGAATGTACGTAAATCAACATTTTTCAACTTTTTAATTAATATTATTGAATTATATTTATCTTTTTGACGTATTGTTTTATTGTGTATGCCATTATTTGTTTGCATTTATTTATTATATAAAGTTTGATATTCTACCTCTCATTTCACATAATGCTTATACTCATTAAATTGAAAATGTAACACATACGTATTACTTTATATTTGATGTTAGTGTAAGAAGGTGATAAGAAATTATTGTATTTAAGGCTAATAATTACACAACCATATCATTTGTAGAGTGAAAAATATACTACACCTTATCGTTAATAAAATATTATTAAATTTTAGTATTACTGCTTAATTTTATCAGCTGCTTATAGTAATCTAATCACAAAGAATGATTCTATTTATAAATTAGCTATACTTTTATGGTGGTTGTGTTCAATGTGATGGGGGGCAGTTTCACCACTTACTGTATCCTGTCTAAGGCCTGGCGGCCACCAAATGCAGAGTGGAGTTGAGCTGAGCGGAGAAAAATGAAAATGAACGGCATCCGGAAGCTATTATAAGGATTCTAGGAACCTTATAGTGTGGAAACAATAGTGTTTAAAAATCGTAACCTGGGTAATGAGAAATAATAAGCTTGAAGGCATAGTCACCATGGTGGGGGAAACAGCTTCAAAACCAAACCTAGTCAGAGTCAAAGCTATACAAAGCGGAGCCTAGCGATGCTGTTTCACTTTGCTCAGCTCTGTTATGCTTTCAGTAGCTGCTTTACATTAAAAAATAGCCTATTGAATGTGTAGTTAGCTTCGCCCAGCCCAACTTTGCTCCACATTTGGTGGTCACCCGGCCTTAAAGCGACTTTTATGCATCAAGTTGAGGGAGCTCTTTGTACAGTTATGTTTAAACAGAATTTTATTGACTGAATACATTTCTATGAAGTATCCAACAAGATAAGGCTGTATGTAGTATATTGGATTCAGTGAAAATGAGGAATGTGAACAAGGCATAGATACAAAATAATAGTTGGTTTATTTAAAACAGCTTATAGCTCGGTGATTAATAGGATAGTGATACCATTTTCCAATCTTGAGCACAATCCTTAGGATAGCGAACAATTCAGCTCCCTGTAAACAGTACAGCTGCTTTATTGCTGACCGGTAATTTTGTACACATTATCTGAGAATATCAGTATGGTAACAGACATAAAATAACCTTATCACACTTTTTTTGCTTTGTAACAATATTCTACCTTGTTTTTTCCAGTTGATAAGACATCAGTTGGTTAGTGATTAGCTGATTCATGCAGTGCATCACCGTTTCACATTGTCTTGATTTTCATACAGTATAGTTTGTATTGTAGCTGGTATAGTGATTGCCTATCACACAGTTAATGTATGTATGTGTAAATATTAGTGTAGTCTCGTTAATGTAGTTTGAAAATGCTTGCTGTTTGAAAAATGTCCAGTGTTCATAAGAGAAGGGATTTAAATTTTAGAGAGAAAATTAAAAACACTTTTTTATAATCATGATTTAATCTTCTATAAATGGTGCAAAATCACTGCACAAACTTTCTTAAATTATTTGATCGAAAAGTCCGGTTGGAATGTCAAAGTCGTTTTAGTAGATTTTGTTCAAAATTTGATCTAATTTGGTAATTCGTAACTCAGATTAGTATACTGTATTTGAAATTAAAAAGAGAAAAACCAATGGCAATTAGGGTTTGTTTTTGGTTTTTATTTTTAAACTCTAAGTTTCTTTTATTTGAAATTCACTACTATGACATGAGTTGTGAAACTTCATACACGATCAAAATCTGAGTAACATCTGATGAATTCGTTTTCGTTTTCTCTTCCCCAAATACTTTCTTAACTAGATTTTTTCTGACTCATAATGACCTTTAAATTTGTTTTGCTTACAGACTATGTTTGAGCAAAAATTGTTCAGGTTTTATATGGTTTTTTCCTGAACATTTCTTTTTTAAAAGATAAAAATATAGTCTCTTGAGATATGAGCATATTGTTAATTTTTATCAGAATTGGTCAATTTATAGTCTCCAGCAATAAGCATACACCGCAGACACACAGTGTGACAAACATCCAAGGAAAAATGGGGAAGTCCATATGCAGTATTAGTTTCGATTAAAAATATATGTGGTATTATTTAACGTAAAGGTTGCAACAGAGAAATATATAAGTACTCTTTTACTTATTATCTTGGCAACTTGCATAGATAAGGTAGAGGAAGACAGTAATCAGGAAGGATTAATCAGGAGGAAGATGGTAATCAGTCAGATTGAAAATAGCTATTACAATAGAGTCCCGCTTATCCGACCTTCACTAATCTGACCTAGCCTCAAAGAACATATTCCAAGGAATTTAAAAGATTTGTAGTGAAACCGAACGTACAACACCTGTGCACCAGTTTCGTAACAGGCCTTTATGCCTCCGTGTCACTTACGTACCCAGCCAATGACCTACATTCTCTTCAAAAGAAAGAGGGGGTCGGCCACCCTTATACCTGCTCTGTTCGTTCATTTCCGTCTTTTAGTATCAATTCATATTCGTGGAAGAGTTGACCTTTAGAGCGTGTTCTGCTTGTTTGTGTTTCATAACATTCCATGTATTTTTTTTATTTGCTGTTTTCTAAAAGGTAAAAGATATTTTACATCTCACAAGATTGTAAGATGTAGCAGCGAGAAAACATCAAACAATTGGTAAACAAAAAACAATTACAAACTTTACCATCAATTTTGATGATGGATTTTCAATGACGTCAATTTTTTATGTACTGCTCTTTATTGCTGTAATGAGATTCTGTGTACTGTTTTATATTTTAGTGCAATATATTTAGTAATAATACATGTTACTCAAGGTTTTTTAATGTAATAAATTCAATACTTTTAAACACTTTTAATGGTTCTCCGTAATCCAACTTTCCTGCTAATTCAACCCGGTCGCGCCCAGGTTAAATTAGCGAGACTCTGCTGTATTTCTATCTCAATCAGGAGGAGCTACTGGCTAGGAAAAGTTTGATTAGTGTCATGATTACTTAGCAAGACATTCTACAGTAAACAGTTTCTTTATTTCTTTAATTTAAATACTTTCTCTCTGCTTGATTTGTACTGACACCACCATGATCATCATATGAGCTGTCTCTATTTATTTGTTTCACTAATGGAAATAAAGAAATAGCTTATGAAAATTAATAAATGAAATGTAACACAAGCTTTTTTTTACATTTCAGTATGGGCGTTATACAAGTATGTCAAAAATTTCAGCATTCTGAATGATAGATTAGGAAAATTTCATTCATATTAGTTAATTTTCAATATCTCAAATTACTGAATCTTAAGTTTGTTGTGATAATGGCATTCTGATCCAGTAACTTTTACTTACTGTTTGAGAAACACAACAGCCTGAATATATACGATTCTTCACTGAATTTAGTGATTATTAAGCTTTCCACCGGTGAGTTTAGCGGAGTAATTATTCTATTACAATCATCTGAAATAAATAAACTCATAGATTATTTTTATAGTTTGTCTAATCTCTGCAGCATTTATTCTCTATGTGCATAATTTATTTACATGTTGTAGAACTTTAAAAATCGAATTATTACCAAAACATTGTAACACATCCTTAACCAAACTTATATTTTTGTTAAATTTTTTTTTAGTTGTGACTCACGAGTGAATTAGGTAAAACAAAACTGTCCAGAGTGATTAGGGTTTATTTTAGTTTAATTTACTTGTAAGCTATAACTTTTCTTTTCTTACATATTCAGTACAATTGAAATATTTCTTTCCCTTAATATTATTCTTCAGATCTGTGTAAAATCATAGAATGTTTGACAGTTAATATTTTAATTGTGGCAGCTACACCTAACTTTTGAATTATATTGGTATGAATAGGAAATTGTTTGATATGATTGGTATTTAATAAAACATGATGTTTATTGTTTTTATATATATTTTATGTATTCAGTATGCAAATAAATACCAAGACAAGCTTTGTGTCTTTCCTGTTTATGTTAATTCTTCTAAACATAGTAAGGCTTTGTGCCTTATTAATCTCTAACTTTTAAATTAATCCTCTAAGGCAGGGGTAATAAGTTATCTATAAACTCTGTAGAGTGCCAACAAAAACCCCCATTTTGAATTTAATTGCTAAAGATCTTAGTAATTTAGAGCCCCCTATATACTGTGTAGATCAAAAATTGAATACATCTGTAAATTGTTTACTAAAAATGTAATATGTTACTATGTTTGATACTTTGTATATATCTGTTGTTTGTTATTGTACAATAAAAAGACTTTCATATAGTGTGATCTGGTTATTAATATAGTATTTTAACATGTATCATGTTTTAGGACTAGTTGTGATGTTGGATTTTGTGTGTCACATGTTGCGAGGAACATGTATATTGATATGTGTTGCTTGTCGCGTCTCATATTAAATAATTATAATTACAAATTTCCTGTGTTTCCGCCCAGGGGACCTTGCTCTTGTGAGGCTCAAGTCATAACCACTATACTATGGAAATTACAAAGAAGTTTCACCAATGTAAATATATAAAATGAATTGTTAATTTTTAATTTTGGTAATTATATTAAAAGATGAAACGTTTTATATTAGTTCGTATAATAGCTAATTTCATTGAACAGCTGATAAGCTATAATAAGTTTCAGGATATGTTTTTAATAACTAACTATGTTAATTTAGTGTTTTTGAGAAAAAATCATAATTAAAATAACAATAAATACAAAACTATTTAATAAACTACATTATATGTAATTTTTAAGAAAAAAAGAATAAAATTCTATTATTGAACCAAAAATATAAATCGTGTGTTGTGTTTACAAACAAATTATTCTAATTACCGTAAAAAGAAGAAGAAATACATGGTTTTTACTTTTAGTTCAATAACAGAAATATTTTTGAAGCTTTCAGTTACAGTATGATACTCCTGGCTTAAAATTTCAAAACTAGGTGACCACCAAAAGCCAGAAGAAATGGCTGACTATAAAATCATTTAAAATTATGAAGTATCAATTATTTTGTGTATGTGACATGAAAATTCGGTTTCCAAAAAGTCGACTGGAAATATTTCATCAAAATATTAAGCCTGATGTTTTTCGGTGAACTTTGTGAAGCTAGAAGGTACTTTATTTATGAACTTATTGTGTTCGCAGCAGCTGTTCAGAAGGCGAAAAGTTTGTAACACAAAAAGCATGATATTCGGTGTGCGAAAATTCAACCACAACACTGCATTTTAAGTTGATTACATGCATTGGCATTTGAAATAAAAACAGTGAATTAAGGTTATTTAAATAAAATACTGAAAAGAAATAAATAAATTTGTAAAATATAATTTATTAATGGGATACTTTAAAAATTACATTTATATTTTGATAAAAATGAAAAACAGTAACATTTCATTACCCACGACCTTTTCATACGTGAGATTAAAAATATATGTAACAACATTAATATCGGCGACTCAATGTACATTATAAAGTAGGTCGTAATATAAAATGATGTCATAGATGTGGTCAAAGCTACATAAAGCCAGATTAGGCCTGTTTTATTTTTTACTGTTTTTGATCGCAACAAAAACAAATTTTGAACAAATAAAGTAATGATAATGTTTTAATGTACAGTCTAATACTGTTTTATCTCTCTCCCCTATCCCTCTCTCTGACTGTCTTATCACTTGATCAGTACACACAGATGTTATGAAAGTAAAGTGATTAGTAGGCCTGGAAAAAGATGCTAAACAAAATAAAATTATGTATTTTCCAAAGCATTAATAAAATATTATTGTCAGTTTAAAAAATAAAACCTGTACTTTTTTAAAGTAATTTGTATTCTTATTTTGTATTCTGGACCTTTACCATTATGATGTTTACCTAAAATACAACAAAAAGTCTTTAAAAATTTTAAACTTAAAATTTTTTTCACACTGTTTGAACTTTTGTAGTGTGCATGAAAGTAGAATACGATTCAAAGATGTTTTTATTTTTGGGTATCAAATACATTTTAAAAGTACTTAAATCATATGCTACAAGTGATACAGTGCAGACAACATGGAAATCAGCTGATCGATTTTTCTTAACACATAGTTTATATTTGAAATAAGGTGCCTGCTGATTCTCTGTACATACTTTCAAAGCATTTGCTGACTATCTTATCATACATAATAAGTCATTTTGATAAAATAAAATATTTTTTTTAAGATTTACAAAATAATTTTATTACCATTGTTAACAATAACAAACACACATTACAAATATACTTTGCTGTATAAATAACTAATTCAGTAAAGCTAACAACAAACTATGATTGTATAATTATAATTGCTATTTATACTGGAATGTAACCTGATTCACACATTGATAAACTAATTTCTATGAACACTGATAGTCTACAATAATGAGTTATTTGTGTTGTCTAAAATATTATTAAGCTTACGGTATTTAATAATTATATTAGCACACATAAATTTGCTCAACAAAATTCATGTTTTATAAATTTTGTTTTAGCTATAAATAGAGCAATTACATGATTTTAAAAAAATATTAATTTTAAATTTATATATGATGTAATACTGAAGTGTTTCGCGGTTTTTAAAAAGTAGAACCTGAAGCAGTTTATTTGAAAGTACAGAATTGTCAATATTAATAACATTTCCGTCTTTTACAAAAAAATGATCTAAATGTGATTAGTGAAGTTTTCAAATTTAATAAAGTAATATAATGACTCAGGAGCGATATGAGCAGCAGGTGGCATGATCTCTCTGTTTTCTGGGTAGTTTAGTTTAACTTGGAAATCTAAAGTCAGTGGCTACATTAAACCTGAAAGGTGCCGCCGAGTCCGGTCAGAAAAGTTTTCTCTGACGCCCATCGCTTGCTATTAACTACAATTAAAGATGTTGCACAAGTAGAAATGAATAATTTCAGTATTGGCTTACAGTTCAAAAAATGAATTGAAAAGTTGTTGGATTATTGTAAAATATTGTTAAAAGAAGTACAGTGCAAACACTTTAGAATGACCAGCACAAAGACGTTCTAGTGTTCTCAGAAAAACCTTTCTTCATCCGTCCTTTACTGTGGTAAGAGTTGATGGTAATCTTTAATATTTGCTTTTTCTTGTTTATTGTGAGCACGGGTTTTTTGTTGTTTATTATATATTTAGAGAATATTAAGAAACAGGATTATTCTTGTTAAATGCTTCAAAAATAGATTTTTTTGAGAAAATAAATTTGGTCAAGTGTGATATTTAAACCTATTTCAAACAACTATAAATTTGAAGCAACTATTTCAATGAATTTTCACAATGTATAATTAATATTGTAAATATAATATAGAACTTTTACAATGTTAATGGCAGTAATAACACATAAAAAAAAGTAAAATAATATGACAAAAAGTTTTAACTTTGGTTGTTTTTATTCATGACGTAACATTTACATATGCATGTTGCGAAAGTATATTTTTAAGACAGAGATTTTTCACAGAAATACAATCTTGTACTGTACTGCTGTAATGGGAGGGGTTATTGGTCCAGCACAACGCGAAGTTTCCACTTTTACTATAGCCACCACTTACCGCTCACCACTCATATTGTATTTAAGGCCTAACTGTTATGAAAATTGGTACATCTTGCAATCAAAAAAATAACTATAAAAATTGTCAGTAACGGAAATCTAACAAACCTGATTTTTCAGAAACAGATTGTCATATTTTACGAAATTCTGATCAATGTAATAAATCCTACAAGAGCTCATTAAAATATTTTTGTGCCATTTTGTGTGTATTTTTGTGTCATTTTTGAGAAACTTTATACAGTGGAACTTGGTTATAACATCACTTGTGACAGAAAAAAATAGTTTGATATCTGTGTGTCATAAAGTGGGAGTTAAAAAAATCAAATTTTAAAAATCAATAAGGAATAAGAAGTAAAAATATAATTTTATTTGTACATTATTTTTATTAATTTATTTATGCGTGTAAATAATACATAATATTTAGTAATACAGTAATTGAGCATAAAAAACAAAAAGAATACAGACATATTTTAAGATACAGCAATCAAAGGAAGTGGACAATATTGTGCAATCACAATTTGTCTCTTGTCCTAAGTACAGATGAAACATAGACTAAACAACTAATAGTTCAATCTTGTATTTTAACTAAGTACAAATTAATGTTGGCAGATATCTTTTATCAGTGTAGTAATTCTAACTGCACTTATCTGCCGTCTGTTTACCCTAGGTTGTATCACGTAAGTTATCGTTTGCAACAGATCATCAGGTAAGGAGGAAATGAGTCAGCAGTAAGGAAAACTATGTCATAACAAATAACACACATGGATAAATCAAAAGCCTTGGCCTTGGTCTACATTAACTTGGATAAAAGAGGTCAATTTATAAATATAAAAACAGATACAAAAGAAATTTTTGACTATAACTCAGTGATGAAAATATTTAGTGGTACTAAAACCAAGGCATTTTACATGAAAGTTAAACATTTGGTCAGACTTATAACAAATTACACTACATCTGAGAACATTATAACCAAGTTCAAATATTTTAATTTTTTTTTAACTATATTTCTTTTATTTCAAATTGGATATTGAGATTTGAGTTTCTACATAGGACCAAAATCTCATTAGATAATATTAAGGTTCAGTATTTATTATTCTTGTTAAAAGTTTCCAAAATTTATTTTTTAAAGGAAATAACAAATTTACTGTTTCTGAGTAAGTGCGACATTTAAACCTACTTTCAAACAACTTAAACAAATTTGCACAATTTTTTTGCATCATACAATTAATATTATAAATATAATATACAACTTTTACAATATTAATGGCAGTAATAACACGTAAAAAAATAAATAAAATGATATAACAAAAAGTTCTAACTTTGTTGTTTTTATTCATAACATTTACACATGTATGGTTATACCATCAGATCACTGGTAATCGCTAATAAAATACAATAAGCCATGAACTAAAATATATAACAATAAAGTAGACTAAAATCAGAAAGACATTAAGTGGTGTTTAGACTATTTCTTTTTTCATTTTCTTCCTGCAGTTTCAGATAAGCAGACTCAGTGAGACAAGATTTTGTTTTTCGTTTACCATCAGCTGAGAAATCAGGATTATCACCTGAAAAAAAATTACCCATATTATTTTAAAACATTTTTTTAATAATTTCAACTATACTAGAGAAAAATGTGTGTTTGTATTTAATCTTACACAAGGGTGTGGAAATTCAGTTATTCAGAATAATAAGTTGATACTCAAAAATTCATCAAAAGCATAGCTAGAGTCTGTGTGACTAGTGGTGATATCCTGGAAATTAAAGGCCAGATTTTTAGCAAGACAAAATTTTGCACAAATTTCTTTTTGTAAGATTGAATGGTTTTGTCTCTGTGTAGAATTTTTTGGTTTATAATAACAAGATTCCCATTCCTGTTGTCAACAAGATAAGGGAATATGTTGTCTAATATGTGTGTTGACACTGCACACCATATTAGATTAGTTCAAGTTCAAAAGGTTTTGTATCCCATGGTGTATGATCAAAGGACCTATTGTGCAAATAAGCCTCTCAAATTCTAGTTCAGTAGACTGGTGTTCTCAGTGAGTTTTAGCAGTAACTAACTTGTTCATTCTGCTGGAGATCCTTGGAATCTAAAAACACCTTTAGCTTCCAGCTGGCAAGAGCCTCACAATAATAGATTATGTGGTCTGTAGCTACACTTTCTTTCTGCATAACCTATATATGGTTTCTCTGTGATACATTCCTATCCTGTTCATGTGTAATTTCAAACTATATAGTGTCCTGTGATAAATCCTATGTTTTTTCTGAGCTGTCACCTACCCAAGTTCCTCCAAACCCACCTGGATGAACCTTTTTAAAAGACAGAATCTGTCTTATCTTTTCTGGTGTTGCCTATTGATAGCAGATCCATTAAAAGGAAACCCCTAAGACTGGTTCTGGTCCAATGAAATCAGATGTAGATCCTAGTCCAATCTGTCCACCTTCTTATTACCTCAACACCTCTTCCCAGTGCCCTGGAACTCGGTGTAAAATTACCGAATTTACCTGAGACAAAGCACTGAGGTTCTCGTGACACTAGACTTAATTGTTTGACCCAAAAATGCTTTAATCGCAGTTTGACTGTCGGTATATGCACACTATTATGGTGTTATTATAGCACTGGACGCTGTAATTCAAGAAAACATCTAGTCAGTCAATAAATCTGTTTAAATGAGTATGACGGATAAAACATGTCAATTGTGAAACAAAATAAGGAAAATTACATTTGCAAAAATACTACACTCAGATGAATCAAAAGCCTTGGCAAAACAACACTGGAATGGAACCACAAAAGTTCCCTTATGAAACCAAGGGAAGTTTTACCAGCACGAAAAATCATGGCAACTAGTTTTTAGGACATGGAAGGTGTGCTTCTTCTCTATTTCTTTGAAAGTGACTTAACAATAACCTCTGAAAGGTACTGTGAAACATTTAAAAAATTGAGAAAAGCAATCAAGCATCAGGAAATGCTGAATTCCAAGGTTTTTTACACATACATTCAAGAGTTCTTGGATGGTTTTCATTTGAAGTGTTCCACCATTCTCCATTTAATCCAGATCTGGTGCCGAGCAACTACCATTGGTTTCCACACGTAAAAACCTGGCTCACAACCTGGTGTTTCAACAACTGCATGAAAGAGTGGTGACAATGGTATCAACAAACTGGTGCATCACTACATTTAGTGCCTCAATTTGAAAAGGGATTACGCTGATAAATAGCTTAAGAGTTGTGTTATCAAATGAATGTAATTAAACAATGTTTTCTATCACTTTGTTTTTATTCCAAAATATAAGTTACTTTCTTGATAGTCCTTATAAGTATATCCATGTGTTAGACAGGAATCAATAAATAATTTATTATTACAGTAGAGTCTCGATTAACTGTCATTCTCAGGACCACTGGAGTGACAAATAACAGAATATAGGATAATAGAAATAGATCACTAGTACTTTCAGCGACTGATAAAAATAACATATACTCTATACGACTATTACATGATTGATTTATACTTTGAATAGTATTACCAAAAATAATGTATAGCATATATCTTTCAATAGAAACATTCAGAATTGGTTGACACTATTAGAAATGTTTCTATCTCATTCCACTAAGATGATAGGCTCATTTACTTTTTGATTATCAATGTTTGCTTAGGGTAGCAATTAATGTCCGTGTATGCTATAATAAGTATGTCCAGTTAGTGATCTGTTTTGTCCAGAAGGTTATTTTTATAATTTATTATAAGTTATTTACTATGGAAAACTATTTAAAAATGTCAGGTAACAGAATTAACCTGATAGTTAATTGAAACTGTCAGTTAAAAGAGTGACGCTTAATCAAGACTCTATTGTATAACTACGAGGGTTGATCAAATATAAACGAGACTGATTTTTTAAAAAATTTATTGCTTACTTACAAATTATTCTTGATACAACTTATTTTTCTACATAGTCTCCCGCACGAGTAACACATTTTTCCCACGGATTGGAAGTTTTTAATTCCATCTTCGTAAAAGTTCTCGGGCGTTCATTGAGCCATTGGAGCACGAAGGTCTCACACCGCAGAATCGTCTTGAAACGCTGGCCTCCAAGCGCCTCTTTGAGTGGCCCAAACAGGTGATAGTCGCGGGGTGATAAGTCTGGACTGTATGGGGATGTTCCATTGGTTCCCAGCCAATTTGATCGAGTTTAAGCCTCGTAGCGTTCGCGAATGTGGTCGGGCATTATCGTGAAGAAGAATGGCGTTTCTCGCCGGTTTAGATTTCCTTTTCCTACTTAAAAGACTGTTTTTCGCCTCTAAAACATCGCAATAATATTGTGCATTTATTGTGCGTCGTTGATGGAGGAAATCGACGTGAAAAAATACAGTGATTGTCGAAAAATACAGTGGCCATTACCTTCCCGGCCGACTACTGCTTTTTCCCGGCCGGCCTACCCGGTTTTCTACTGCTTCCCGTCCTTCGGCGAATTCCTTGTGCCAAGCAAAACGCGAGCTCTTGACAGGGTCCTGTCCCGTATTGAGCCGTCAATCTACGAAAGATTTCAGTCGGATTGACCCCCTCCTTGGCCAAAAACTTAATAATAATTCTCTGCTCCACGGAAACGTGCACTTCACTCTCACTCATTGTATAGTTTTATACTGAAGGGTCCGAACGGAAATGTTGCCCGTCTACGCCCGTCCCAAACCTCCCAGGCTACCTGTAACCCCACCCTTTAGAGTTCAATGTCCAACGGAAAAGTTTTTAGAAAGTCAATCTCGTTTATATTTGATCAACCCTCGTATTACAGGTAAGAAAAGCTACGGTAGTAAAATCATCTGAAAGTGTTCTACAATACTATTTAAAAAATATGCACTCTTAATTTCTAATGTTAACAGATTTTTAACACAACTGGATTCTGGGTTAATAAATCACTACTACATTATTTAGTGGTAAATGTTGTCGCTACTTTTAAAGTAAGATTTAATAAACACAATTTCAGTAGCGTAAACATTGTCATTAAATAAATTTACCTGAACTTTAATTACCTCCAACTATAAAAATTAAGATTTCTGAACAAATTTAGATTATTCTTCCAAATTAATTAAGATAATGACTGCCATAATTTTCTGAATGACAGATTGCATTTATTTTCGTCACGAATGAGTTTTAGTCGTTTATACGACTGATTTTCCCCTTCATTACATGATTTGTTTTCTCTTGTTCGTTTCTTTATGAATTTATATTTTAATGCCTCTCTACCATCGGGACCTGAAATAACAAATTGCTGTATATTATGTACTGCTTTTTGTTTGCAAGAAAACAGATTTGGAAATAAAACAGAATAATTGGGGAATAATATGTTAATCGGAAAAGATCAAAGATTATTTTAATGACCATCAAAAATTTTAATGGGTTAGATTTTGTATGAATAAATTGTAGGTAGTCTGTTATTAAACAGTATTTTTTCAGTTTTTCTTTTTATATTAACAAAACTGTAAAACTATGTACGATATATTTCCTGTATGAAGTGCTTGATTTAAATCATATGTTACGAAAGAGTTGACACCAATAAATGAGCAGTAAATGCAAATATCACAGCAGCATGACCAGTGCATAATAACCAAACACAATGTAATGGTGTCTGGTTGATGTTTCCTACGGGTTTTACCCAATATAGGTTTTTGGTGAATCACAAGAGATTTCACCAGTGGTGGCTTGACAATAAGGTCTGCAGCCCGCTCATATTCAAGAAATAAATATTTTATTTTCTGAACTTACTAAAAACCAAATATTTTATTTGATAAATGAAATGAAATTGCAACAAAAACGCTAGAATTTTGACTCATTTCAGTCAAGTACATATTAATCAGTTTTGGTTATTGGTTGGGCTTTGCACCATTTAACTACTGCACACTTCGCAGGCAGTGCGCAGTTAATGAATGGTGATTGCAGTATTGTAAGACTTTGTTCAATGCAATCAAGTTTTTGAGACAGCTTTGTATTGTATAATTTTTTTGTGCTATTGGATATTGGGTATGCAACCGTTTGGTATTAAGGATACCAACTACCAACTATACACAAAACAGATTTTGATCTCAAGTCGTGGTCAATTTCTTTCTTTTTTTTAAGTTTGTGATAATAAATCTGTTAATCATTTGTACATTATCATGTTGCACAACAATTTCATGTCTCAACTTTTTGCTGACAATTTGTTTCATTCACCATGTATCCAGACTATGCACAGCTGATGTTGTTTTGACATTTCTGCACAAAACACATACGTCAATTGAAACCAATTTCGTAATCGTTTGCATACGGACAGAATAGGTATTTGAAGGTTATTAAAGAAAAAAATTTCCTCCAAAGCTACAAACAGTACCCTCTGAGTGTATATGCCATCCAGTTATGAATAACAATAGTTTGAGTTCGAAATTACTTCAATTTCGAACAAGTCACAAACTAATCTCCAAATAATTTGTAAACTTATTGTGATTAACTCTTTCGTATTGCAAAATAAATATTTTAAAACAAAATTTAATGAGCTATTTAATCAGCATTCCGTATGACTGTTTTGAGGAATATTAAAAAAAAAATAAATTTCTACTTCCTTTAAAGATAAAAGTTAAATAAATATAAAACAACTCATGAATTGCAGTGTTTACGAAAAAAATGCCATTTCAAAATCAGATGAAATGTTTGTAAATGATGAATCACTATTTGAAATTGTTTACCGAAATTTGAAAAGTAGTTTGTTTTTGTTTAATAATGCCTTTACTGGTTAGACAAAAAAAATACTGACTGATATACTGAATAGAAAGAACCATCCAAGTTGCACCATGTAACTTTTGTGACCATGTAAAGTTGTGTATCCACACTTACATTCTACAAGTGAATGTTAACACTGATCTTGGCTGTTGATGAACCAATCAATCATACAATGCTGTTTTTTTGGAACAAAGAAAGAAGTGACAACTTATTATTACTGTCAGCCCTTAATTGGATCAAACCTACAATATCTTACCATACTTATTTGGTAAGAATAGTAAATCACTGTATATAGAGCAAGTGGAAGACTAAAAAATTTAAGCAGAAAAAAACTAACTTTGGATCAAAATTATTATTTATAAGGAATTTAAATTAGAAGGAAACTGGACAGTTAATTTTAAGGTTATCAATAACAAAAATTTGAAACAATGTGTAACCAAAATTCTTTTAATCGTTTAAAAACGAACTCTGAAAACATATTTTTATTTTTAAATAATATAGCTTTAACACAAATTTAATTATTGTCTTCAACTTTAAATGATTACTTTGAACTTTAAACAATAAATTTTTATAAACTTAAAACTAATAATAAGAAAATGTCTCAGCATTTCGTTTGGTGCTATCATTCTACGTAACTAAATAATTTTAGGAAGAAAAAGTATATCAAAATGTAATACATAAATAATTATTAAAATATTTCATATTTTTTTCAGTTATGTATCACAATACATACTCTTATGTCTTATGAAATGTTAGAGAAAAAAATATTTAAGAATTAAGATTTTTAACATTGACCTTTTTTTCTTTAAATCAGAAATCTGCTTCCACAATTTTCAGTTCCACGCAATCTCCAGACTTGATAAAATATAAATATTTGAAATATAATGATTATACATGTAATTTGAATATCTCAAGGTCAGTCTTGAGGTCACTTTTATTTGATATTCATGATAATTTATCACAACACAATTATTAATTTATTACTTGCAGATGATCTGTGAGCATTTTTAATTGTTACAATAATATGGACTAAGAAAGAAGTGAGGTTAAGATATTATTATTTTGCAATCAGTTTTCAAAACAGAACGTTAAGTTATACTAAATTACAGTAGGCTATTTTCTTTATAATGCTATATTAATGTTATTTACATAAGTTTATATTCACACAGAGAAATCTTTTGTTAAACAGCTCATAATCTTCATCAGTGTGATAGTTTACCATATAAAAAGTTAAGATTGTGGTCTTTAACTGTTATGCAAAACCTTAAGAATAAAACTTTCAACTATCATTAAATAAATTATTTAAATCATTTAATTTCATTTAACCATGAAGTGCTTAAGGAAATGGAATGGTTCAGTTTTAAATCACCTTAAAAAGTAGCTTATCTTAAAAACAAACTTAATAAAGTTTCTAACAGTTATTACAGCCTAATGACTTTAAAGCTATAGGAATCCTTTTACCCTGTTAAGAGGTTTTATGTAAATCATATTTATGTTTAACTTACTATGACATGTAACTTCATGTTTTGAGAATATAGATTAAGACCATAAAGTCTTTTTCAATTTTTACTACTTGATAAATATCAACAATTTCAATGGCAAAAGTAACAATCTAATTTAAATTGTGCTACGATTTCATAAATAAATCCACAACTATAAGCTAAAATAAACTTAACGCTAAACTATGCATTAAATAAAACTTTTAAAATCAATAACAATATAAATTAGAATTAATGTAGATCATACGATAACTTTAAAATCTGGTCTTTAAAATAAACCACATATGTTTTTTATAAAATAGAAGGAAACTGCTTGAACAATCTGTAAAAATTTAAAAGTAGTGTTTAAAAAAAATGTTGAAGTACAGTGATCCCTCTATAGTATGGTACTTTTCAGTAGGGTGTTCAATAAAAAACAGTGTATATTTTGTGCAATAAACATAGGTTTTCCAATTAAAATGCATTTTTTTTAATAAATGAACCCTTCACTAATTCACTGTTTTCGTTAATCCAGCCCTCTAATATGATAGCTGCTGGATCGCTAAGAGATTACTGTATATTAGAAAATAAAGTTAAACAGTTATACAGCACATACATGTTTAGGCTAATATTACAAAAAATACATTTTTTAAATTATGCAGAACTCTGTTTTAAAATAGGGTTTTGTTGTAAGCGATACCATCGTCCACAAAGCATTGTGTTCATCAGCCCACGCTGATTAAGAATGTTATTATTAATGTTTATTTGGACATTTGTATAGACTATATAAAAACATAATGTTTAGAGAATATGAATCAACTCTGAAGTGCCTAACTTAAAAACTAAACATGGGACTAAAATATGAGCCCTATGTTAAAATACTGAATGAAAACAAATACTCAGGACAGATCTGCAGAAATAAAACTAAGACTACAACATATGATCAGGAAACTCTAAGTCACCAAGAAAACAAAATGAAAAGGCTACAAAAACCATATCAGAACAAGAGTGTGTTCAAGAAAACTGTAAACAACCGACTGATTATTCAACATCAGGTGGTGTTCAGGTTTACTATCACGTGCTGCTCTCTCTCCCCCCTCTCTCAATATCTTGTAATGATTTTTTTCAACTGTTAAAACTTCAGCCTTTTCAAACTTAAAATTATGTTTATATTCAAATTTAAGTTCATTTTTAATAATGGGTAGTTACAACGTATCATTTCAATACTGGTTTGGCTGTTGTCAGTTGTATTTTTTTTTCATTTACATAACTTATTCTAATGGTGTATTATTTTTTCCTCTTCCTAATTAAATTTATGATTTTCAGACTGTATATGTTTGCTATTTTTAACTTATCTACTACTTTCTAATCGTGTGTTCTTTTTGTATACATTTATTCTTTTGTTTAGAGGTCTTTTTTTCTCACCTATGTATTACCTATCACATTCACATTCACATTTTATACTGTTTCAGTGTCCTAAGTGCCATTTAAATGTTTATTTTTGGTACATTTTGAACATATTTAAGGGGATTCATAATGATGTTTACAGGGAGGTTGGTTCTTTCTTTTAAGTTGTTGGTCCGTTTAAGCCTATATTTTTAATTATATTTAAGGTTTCCTGAACTGGTACATTAGAAAACAATTTTCATCATCAAATCTAATTAATGTTAATATCATATCCCCACACAATTCAACAAAATGTTTAAAACTTAAAAAAAGTCATTTTGTCCTACCAGAGGTTTTAGATATGAAAACAAATATTTAGCTTATTCCTTGCTTGGGGAATACCAGAAACTGATTATGGGTCTGGGACCTATCATTGAAAATCAGTACAATATGACGATGATGCATTAATTTTCTTTTTGGAAGAGGGATTTCATTGTCTTGAATTAAACGAACTTCGAATGACAGAGTCATTAATTACTGAAATCTTATGTCCAGTATATTTCAGCTAACAAATTAAACTATAAAATATTCTTCTGTTTCATTTTATTTTTAGAAAAAACATATTTATAGATCCATAAACTTCAGTCTTAAAATAAATAAACCTAATTAAATAATACACAATAAATAATCTCGCCAATAAATAAATGTACACTAATTAGTTATACAATAATTAATGAGTATCTAAATTGGTAAATTATTCTGAGATTATAAAATATGTATAAATCACAATTTCTTAAAACTAAAATAATAATAAATAAATAAAATATCAGCTGATTAGTGAACATCTTATTTGTTATTCATCTTTCAGAACAAAAAATGACAAATTACAAGATAAGAATTCTGTAACTTTGTTTTTTGACTAGTGTAATAATTATAACAGTTAGTCGAGGGCATAAAAAACTAACCAGAATTAATAGCAAGATACAAATTTCTGCACAATGAATGTGTTTTTTATTAATACCATGTAAATTAAAGTATAATTCTGAACCAATACAGAATAACTAATAAAAAAAATTACAAGTTATTCAGCAGAACCAGATTTAACTAGGCCAGCCACTGTTAGGCATAAGAATATGAAAGGGAATTCAATTGTAGAAGTTAACACCAAGTGGGCGACAGGTCAGGAGGGTGTTTGTCACTATTCATTCCACTAACCAAAAACTTAAAAACTTGGTTCAGATAGTGTAATGAACAAATTAGCATGTAAAAGTTACATGAAGACATTTTCAGTTAACGTCAGTACTATGGATTTTTCATAACAAATTGTGGTAGTGTTAGCATTCAATTTTTCATGCTCTAATGAAATCAATTTATAACTTGGATTGGAACATCTTTAAATTTGGGTTTATTATTTACGTAAACATATGCCTAGTGATTTTTAAATTTGAAATTAACACATGAAACCATTTCAGCCTAACTGCTTGTATAACTTTATTGTGACATCGTAAGATGTTCTTCAAAATATGCTTATTAAAAATTGGAATCTCAAGGTCATCAGCAAACTTCCTACTTCACATATTTCATTAAAGAAGCCATTTACAGCATAAATCAAGTTCTGCATGCAGTAAAAACTCCATTTGATACCATTTAATCAATGTTTTTTAATCAGTAATGCATAAGTAATTACTGATAAGTAATTTCTTACTGATAAGTAAGAAAGTTCTTATACTATTCATGAATGCATGCAACAACAAAACTTAATAACATCTAGAAAAATTAAAGATTAACTGTTTAGAAAGAAAATTTTTAGTGTACAATAATCTTCACTAATTGAACACGTAATTTTGTGATATACTGATAAAAAATTGATAATTATTTTTGAACATTAATAATAATATTACCAAAACATATTTTGAAACAAAACAATTTCTTTTATAACTAAATAAATAATAATCATGTCAGCAAAACGCTGAGTGCACGTAAATTAATTAAAATCTGAAGCAATAATGAAATATGATTCTACTCACAGTTGAGTAGCATAGCAAGTTTATTAACAGCTTTGTCGTTACTGCAGATGCACACTTTCGCCTCCCAAAGCATGTTTACTAATTTCTCATCGTTCTTTTCATCCATCGCAATGTCTTCGGATAATTGTGGTGAAAACCTGAAGTAAGGGACACCAATCATCGAACACCAAGAGCTGCAACGATCGATTACCCTTCCGTCTGCCAAGGTCGCTTGGTCCACTAGAAGAGCACCGATGGCAGAAACACCGAAAGCCAACTTGGCTGTATCTAAAATACTTTCTGGTCTAAAAATATCTATTCCTTTCAGCTGCAAAACACAATGTGCAATAGTGAATTAACACTTGAAATTGTAGTAATAACAGTCAACTAAAAAGCTATTTTTATTTATTATTTTTTTAAATTACAAACAATAAACTGAAATTGATAAATCAATAGCATCAAAATTAAATTTTTCTAAGTAGGTTACCAATAACTGAAAACCCTATATTTCTGTAGTATATAAACCATTATGTGCATTTTTATTTTATTTTTAACTTAATGTCAACATTATTTTATTATTTTTTACCAACAACTTTAGGTATGTCCTCATGCCCCTCTTCAACCCTTTGAGGTCAATTGAATATAATTCATATCTTCCTCTCAGCTCAAAAGGCCACACTTAGTGGCTATTGTATTTTTGCAGATGAGGTCGTTGATATTACATAGTGTTCCATCATCTCAGCTCCGACAGGCCACACTTAGTGGCACTTATTATTTTCCGCTACAGCTCAACTGTCCTACCTGTAGTGGCTCTACGTTCCACAACTACGAATTATCTTTTTCTTATAAATTCTAGAGAGCCAATAAACTTGAGAAGTGCTGCTATCTATTGGGTAATAACTGACCTATTTGAATCTCCCTGAATAAATCTCCCTTGAATTGGCTCTAGAAAAGTATGTTTTGGTTAAGCACTCCTTTTTAAAAGCACACTAGGTAGAATGATACAGAAAAATATGCAAACAAAAACAAAAAACAATTACAATTATGCATAAGTGCACAAATTACAAATATGTACAATCCTGTATTGCAAATAACTGATCAGACTGTACTCTTTGAGAACACAAAAAAGTGTTACATCAGAAAGGAACATGTGGTGAATTGTTATTAGTAGCACAGCTGAGCATTTAAGTTAACAAGTGATGTATTGTGTCTCCGGCGTGGTGATGTCTCAGCTGATCATATGATCCAGCTGGCTGATCCATTTGGAGACTGTATCAACAAAGGATTGTTGATCCTTTTGGGATTGTAAACAAAGGAAGTGAAAAAGTTGTTAAGCAAATGTTCAAAGGTTAAGCAAGCCTTAATATAATGACCTTTACCTGCCTCACAGGCACACTTCCAGTTCCAACTGACACTACAACTGTTGGAGGTTGTACTTCCTCTTCTCTTCCTACAATCTTCAATGCTGTATTGTATTCATGTATCTCTGTCAATGCGTCTAACGTAGGATTATTGGCAATCAACCCTCCATCCAAAAACCGTCCAAATGCCCTGTACAAAGTTACAGAAGCAGAATTTAAAACAAAAAAAAGCTTACAACATTTGTTTATTCACAAAGAATCCATTTTTGTCAAAATTAAAATTTAAAAAGTCTCTAAAATAAATTTAGGATTTATTTGATTAACAATATTTTGAATTTGTTATATCAATTTGGACACCATAACAATTAACAATAACCTTGAAAACCTTAACTTATGTTTGTACAAAAAATCACTGTCTACACTAAAATAAAAAGTGTACCTGAAATAAGAAGGTGCTGCTCCGCTAGCTCGTGCTGCTTTCCAAAGGTACTGCTCAGATGGATGCTGAGGTTTGGAAAACCAACCTGTAGGCATGTAAGGGTCAACCATGTCACAAGGTGATGGATAATTTCGAAATATATGGAGTTCAACTGGTCTTTTATCTGCCAGAAGACCCATGATCATCATCCTAGAATAAATGCATTTCTAATAAGTAACTAGAAAACATCCCGGTCAGCTTCACAATTACAAAATTATAATAAATATTCAGCTTAAAATAAACATGTATTGAATACCCCACAATGCTCCAAGAACAGTAAAAGAGACTGAACTCAATCAACCTATTTACTGCCAAATACACCATGAATAAACACTAGGAATCCGCCTTCTCTAAACCAGCTTTTTTTTAGAATTGTTAAGCTCTACTAAAAAAATGATATTTTCTTCTTTAACATGGTGTCCTAAGTATCTATATAAGATTCTATATCATTTTGACAAGAACTTCTTGGTTTTGCATTTGAACATTGCTGGTCAACTAATGAATATCCAAGATGCAGAAAATGTCTTACCACAAAAATCATTCGGTGCTTCTATATGGCCAATAACATTCCTCTCACGAAACACTCTAACTTCATAAAAATTCCACCTAGTTTTTATAACCAGTCTACTCCGCCCTTCCAACAATGAAAGGTTTGCTATGGTTACCTCTGGGTAAAATGTCGAGGTTCTGCATGAACTCATTTGGAGCAATGCTCAAAAATCACTTTTACAACAAAAAGAAGAATAAAATCTGCAGTAAGTGAGGAAATATTTATAATGATTTATGATGATGATGTAGGAAATATATTTACAATGATTGATACTTACAATGTTACAGTATTTAACTAAAGTAGGAAGAAACACTGAGACTCACTGGAAAAACAAATTCTCAGCTACTACATCCGAAGGGGGATCTGAAGAACAATACTATAAATACAGGAAGCTGGTTAAAATTGCTAAATATGTGGAGTTAAAAAAATCAATAAAGAGAACTTATGAGCAGAAGTTAAATAGCCACTTTATTAAATATTGTATAGAACATCGTTTAAACATAACTGTTTGTAGATGTTAGATTTGTTGAGGAGCTTTAATCTCATGGCCTCCTAGATTCTTTCAGACTATATAAAAAAATTGTATGTATCAAGGCTAATTCAAAATTTGGATGATTTAAATAAGCAAATTGTTAGAACTGTGGTATAATAATGTCTCAGATACTGCAAAACATCTGGCAACAGTAAGATTATCACCTAAATGTTTGTCAGGACATTCTATGATGCCCATCCTAGCATCATAGAAATGGTGCACATTAATATGAACTTTACTAGTAACTTTACAAAAAAACTGTATTAAATTAACTGCATATGTAAATACAATCTGCTACTTTTTGTTACCCTTAGCCTCAGACATCGAATATACACTAAAAAAATTATATAACTACAGTGGTCGCTAGTACAGCACTTTGCAGACCTGAATTATAGTGCTAACCACATAAAATGGATGAAGAAGAACATTCTATAGGTAAGCTTGTAGTCCTACATAGGCTCTGATCCAAAGAGTAACAGATTTTTTTTTTTAACATCCAACTTTTGTGCACACTTGGGCTAATGCAGATGATGGAATGATTTATAGCGTATGATAATGCCAAGCCCTAGCCAGGAATCGAACCTGGGTCCTCGGGGTGAAAGCCCAGTACACTATCAACTAGGCCACCAAGGTGACTAAAGAGTAACAGATAAATGGGGTTCTACTATAATATATTTTATAATACTTACTTTGGGTGAACAATATCAGTCATTACAGTTTCTGTGCCCAAAGCGTTTTTCAACATAGTTTCTAATGGTTCACTAGAATAAGGCTTAGATCCAACGAAAGCGTGTTCTTTCATTTGAAAATATAAACATAAACAATCCTTAAGCGACTTTCCTGTCAATAAATAAAGAAAGAATGAATTTGAAACAACATCAGAAGCTTTTTTTTACCCTCTCAGTGCCACGTATATTTTTACATAGACAAAAATTTAATGTTTTTTTATTTTGGATACATTTTAAGCTAAATGAACCCATTTTTACATTTTTAGAAAATTATTTTTTCAAGTTGACATACAAAGTATATAGTAAAAAAAAGTAGCAAAACTCTTGGTGCCTTAGACTACTTGACCAGTCTGAAATTGCTTCATTTAACAAGTCTCATAAGTCGTTGGTTACTGTACTATTATCGTTTGGTTACGTTAAAAAACACATTGTTTATGGCTTACTTTTTTATTTAACATTTTTTTTACTTTTTAAAAAAAACATTGTCCGAGTTACAGAATGCTGGAACTAGATTTATATAAAACAGATGTCTTGTAAAACCGGACATTGGCACTGAAATAGTTAACACTAATGCTAGAAAATTACTGAAACACTATAAATGCTAATCTTACACTGTACAATGACATTCACACCAAAAATCAAAGAAAGTGAAGCTTCTTGCGACATATTACAATCATATAGATTTTACATATCATAAATGCAACCTTTTACTTCATCACATTTTTTTTAAATGCAACCATTATGACATAAAAGTATTTTTTTTTAATTAAGCAAGGCAAATTTATAAAATTAATATATTATAGTCTAAACTAGCACACTAAAAATACCCATTAGCAGTTTCAAAACAAAGCATTTGTAGCCAGCTTTGATTTATGAATCTGATTTTTTGATACTAGACCTTAAAAGATTTATATTTTTACTTAAGAAATCAATGCAATGATTAGCTTCTCATTTTACAAAGAAGTAAGGTTAAATTAATACAGTTTACACAGTATAGCTGAGTGGGACTGTGCATTGTTCAGGGAAGGTGCAGACAGAGCATACAGGGGAAATCCTCCCTAATACACTTCCAAAATCACTGAATCTTCTTTATCATTACTGTACTGAATATCGTTTAGTGTAAATAAAAATTAATGTAGGCTATCTACTGGTAATAACAGAATTATTTCATTAGTTATTGGCTTGCAATGTTGCCTTTTAAAAGCTGTTTTACTGATTATAAATACAGACTGATGTTTTGTGCATGACTAGTACAACTCTGATCAGTACTGAAAATATATAGCCTACACACATTTTTCATTTTGTTGTGCACATATGTCAAAACATTTAATCGCATAATATATAATCACATTTTAAAATTAACAAATATTATTTTAAACATAAACATAATCACAAAATTTAAAAATAAAAATGCTTTTGTACTTGAGCCAAGACACATAAAAAGTGTTTCAATAATTCATGAAAATTATATTTATTTGTTTTTTACTCTACAAGAAAATTATTTTATAACATTTTTATCACATGTTTAGTTGTAAATACAAATGACTATAAAACTTACAATGAATTGAAGGCCAATCACAATGATACTTTTTGTATTATTTACAAATTTTAAAATTTTATATTTTTGCTGAGTATGAGAAAGCTTTAAATTTATATATATATATATAAAACATAATGAGCATGTATTAACTGGTTCTTCAAAACTAAAGGCGAGTCCATAAACAAAAAATATCCCATATAAATAATATGTTAAAATTGTAGGCCTTTATATTTTTTAATATTGAACAATTTTAAATTGAGAAAATTAAAAATTTTATATTATTTTAGGAGTATACAGGCTTCAAATTTATATACTTGTCATAAGCTTTACTGCTTCGCTCAAACCACGTGATAGTTCTTACAAAAAAAAAATCTCACATGAATAACATCACATCATTTTTCAAATATCAGTTATTTTAAAATACAGTGATATATTGGATTTTTACACTTTTTGCAAATCTGCAGCATAATATTAAAAAAATAACATAACATTTGTTCAAATTGGTTGAAAAATAACAACATATTAGCCCCAAAATGAAACTGCTTAGTGAATTAATATAAAAGATATTAAAATACCATAGCGAAGAGTTATAAAAATTTTTTTTAAATACATATTTTTTCAGAACTTGATGGTTTTTGTTACATTTGTTATTAAATATAACAAAAATATTTAAACTAAACTACTGTATAAGTCAATACCATTCTAACACACAGATTCCGTTAGTTAACTCAGTAATATCAATAAATTATAAATATTGAGAATCAAAGCATACCTGCAGCCAAGCCTAAAGCTAATATAGCACCAGTTGAAGTGCCTGCTACCCAATCAAAGCAGTGGATAATTGGTTGCCCAATAGCTGTTTCCAGATGTAACAAAATTGTTACCAAAATTAATCCACGTATACCACCTCCATCGAGACAGAGTAATCTTCCCCCTCTCACATTTTTTGGATGAGTATTTAAGAACTCAGTTTCAAAACATTTCAAAATAGAACGAGCCTGTAACAATTTACATGTTAAAAATAATAGTTTTGTAACTGCCATCAAATTAATTTATTGAATCATAGTGATTATTTTTATACTGGGTACATCACAAAGAGGACTCTACTTTCGAATTAATATGCCGGACATATTGAGTACTCCATTCCAGCCAGGCAGTTCTGGAGAGCAATGAATAGGCAGTCTATGGGGAAAGTAGACAGTTTTTGCATGCACTTTTTCCCCTTCCCTTTTTGGGTTAAGCAAATTGGAGCATGAGTTTGTGGAAAGGATTTTGGAACATTATTTCAGATAAACATTTTAACAGGGTAATAAAAATAGTATTCATTCTTGGTTACTTGTAGTTGTAGCCAAAACAATGTAAGAAGATTGTAATATAAACACAAATTAAAAGACATTTCTGAACCATCAATAGTCGAATCTCTAACGAACCTTGGTTAGGAGAGATTCCAAATTCCTAACAGCTTAATAATCATTTTCAGAAGCAACAGCCCAAAAAAACTTTTCATTTGAAAAATTCATTAATTTGAGGTTATCCATAAACTCAAGTGCCAAATTGTTTTATAATTGTGTGTTTATAAAACAATAACTGATTGTACATAATGTATGCACATAATATTGCTATAATATATTGCATTGAGGAATAACAAAAAGAACATTAATCTTCAGGATAAAACCCATTCCTACCACAATAATTCCTTACATATCTTATTTTTTAAGTAATGTTTTTTTTATAGTTTTTAGACTTTTATTTCTACAGTTAGTACTTCCTTTTTTAACACTGTTAGAATGTTATTCTAACAATGAATTGTTATAAAATCATGCTGATGTCTATCTCTTTGTCCGTAAAGCATTTCTTGTAAACAATGTGACCGAACACTATGAAATGGTTACACGTAGGAGATAAAACCATGAAAAATATAGCATTTGATGACACTATATACATAAAAAATATTTCAGGTAGCTAAGAGTAAAATCTCTGGGGTACTATTTTATTTTTATAGTCTGGAGTATAAAAAAAAATCACCACACTAGTAGTGATGCTGTTCCAAATATTAATGTAAGATCAGTCAAATATCAAGAAATTTATACACCTAGTTTGGACAAAATAATATGTTTCAGGTTGAGTTTATTTTATATTTTACATATTTTAGTACTTACAGCCTCAACAAAAGCATCTTTTGGAAAATTCACTGACAACTTCAGTTTTTTTACATCACTCTACTTTATGCAGTATATGTAGAGAGTAATTTTTATGTTTATCAAATACACATCAAAAGAGCATTAAATCGTTGCTACAAGCGGTACTGTTCATATCATGTCAGTGCCGATGACACGGCAGTCACTTGGTTTGTTCTTGTTAATATACAGTTTATACTTGAAACAAGGCAATTACAAACGCTCAGTATGTGCTTTTAAAAAATGTGATTGAACATTTTATTAAAACACTGTCTATTACTTTTTATTTAAAATTAGTTGAAAAGTAACAATAAAAACATTTATTTAAGTTGAAAAATGAATTCAGCAGCAATACATGATAATGCCCTAACAGTGTACTAAATTTATATATTCTTAAATATTACATCACTGAATCCATAAAATAGGTTTCAATTACATTTTATTATTTTTATTAAAAATATCCTGATCTTTTGTTGGGAACTAATAAACTATCCAGCGGAGGCAGCTGAAGTAGCAGCTGTTGGGCTTAGCAATCCCAACATACTTCTAGCTCATACTACTCTAATTCACCTGTTCAATATACACACATACATATATTCACTACTTTACATAACTTTGCTAACTCTAAAATGTACAGTGACCAGTGCAGATGGAGTAAAATGGGGTATTAAACTGAGCCTTGGGATACCTGATGACCTCCCTGCATACTTTAACCATACCCATGCATGCAGGGCTCTGTATGGGCGAATCTCATTTCCTTAGCTACTTGTGTGTGTTCCCATCACTAAGAATTTAAAATAGAATGGGTGAGATATCACTGCACATCAAAAAGGTTGATCAAGTGGAGTAAAACCTCTGTATTAAGAGTCAAGAGAAAGAAAGAAAGAAATAGGAAGGGAATTAGCAGAGCAATCAGCTCAATAAGGAACTAGAAGTAACCAATTACAAGTGGGAGGGGAAACTACTCACCTTGAATCCTCTCCAAATCCTAGATGTTATGAAGAGACTAGGACTGGAGAAGGAGCTGTAACTGAGCATTTCAGGAATATAGAAAGGAGGCACAATAGAGGAACAGAGGTAGTAGTGCTACAGTAGCACTAAAAATTCATTCATTCAACTAACAAAATGACCTAGCAATTACTGTTTATATCGATAGAGAACTACAGTAATAAACTCTTATAAAACAAGTTACATTAACACAATACTGAAAACTAAAACAAAATAATAAAACTAAAAACAATATCTCAAGAGTACAGAAAGTAAAAACAAGTACATCACAGAAGAAAGAATAACATATAGTGTAAATGTCAGCACTACTTGTGTGCAAACAGCAATACTCGTCAAAGGGTTAAAGTGCATAAAAATGTTAAACATTTAAGTTTCAACTTAATTCAATTATTCAGTTTTAACTTACATCCAGTGAAGGAGGTATAGGTGGTGCGATGCCAATTTTAGTGCCACCTTCCCTACAACCATCTGTACAACCCACAGCTGAAGCAGGGCATCGTCGTGCACCAGTAGCATGCAGAGTATACAATATTTTCTCGCTAGCAGCATCTGAATCTTGAGCAGCAATGTGCCGAGCTGTATGTCCTTCATGATTCCTGCAAAAATAAAATACCGTTAGCAAATTTCTATTGGAAAATAAGCTATAATGTAGTAGCATTATAAAATCCAGCCAAACACTATCTGAATCCAGATAGTGAAATATGAGGTGCTATTCAAAAGTTCAGGGAATTTTAATTCTGTGTGTGAACCATTTCTGATATGATTTGCTCTCAGTAGAGTGGACAAACAGTACTCTTTGTATATTACTGTGCCAAAAGGTGTAATGGTGAGAGGCCATGTTCTTGAGTTTTGTGCTTTTGTGTAACATTGTATTTTAGTATTGAGGCAATGTTTTAAACTTGTGTAAATGACAATGTTAAGAAGCAAAAAACCTGCATCAAGTTTTGCTTCAAGCTTAAACAACTGCTGCAGAAAACCATTACATGCTTGTGGAAACATTTGGTGACAATACTATGAGTAAAAGTAAAACTTTTTTGTGGTACAAATGCTTCAAGGATGGATGAGTGTTCAGGACAACCATCAACAAGCACAACACCAGAAAACATGACAAAAGTGCACAAGGATTTTTCACAGATCAAAGACAAGCAGCCATGATATTTGTGTGATCGTAGGATGTCGTACAGGTCCATGCAATGCATCTTGTCAGACAATTTGGCATGAGGTGCATTGCTGCAAAATTTGTACAAGACTGCTGAATAGCGACCAAAAAGGACATCACATATCTGTCTGCACTGCAGCAAGAGATGATCCCAGCTTCATCTCAAATGTCATAACTGGTGAGACATGGGTTTACAGTTATAACCCTGAATACACACAACAGCCATCTCAGTAGAAGTCACCATTTTCAACGCAGCCAAAAAAGCATGTCATGTTCATAGCAACATAAACGTTTTTTTTTAACATCAAAGGCATTATGCACAAGGACTTTCTTCCTCCTGGTCAAACTGTCAATAGAAAGTTTTACTGTGAAGTTTTGAAGTGGCTAAATAAGAGCAGTAGGCACCAATGTTCAGAACAGTGTGAGAACAAGAGATGGCTTCTCCGCCATACAATGAGCCTGCACACATATTACTATTGTAATTTTTTGGCTTCAAAAAAAAAAAAACAAACCAGAAACGATTCCCCATCCGCCCTATCACCTGACCTCATCCCATGTAACTTTTTTCTGTCCCTCCAAATAAAGTTGAAATTGAAAGGCCATCATTTTAACACAATTGAGAAGATCCAGGCAGAATCGCAGAACATGCTTTGAACACTTACACAAACGTTTATGGATTCATGAAATCATTGAACAAATGCTGGGGTTACTGAATAGTCCCACGGGGACTATTTTGAAGGAGATGGTGGAAACTAGGAGTTATGGTAAGCAATTTAACTTTTACACTAAAATTGCCCAAACATATGAGTAGCACCTAAAATATATAGATGCTGACCTCAAGAACATATTTTAACGGATTATGTAACATTATAAATATAGTAGAAATAAGCAAATCTGTTATAACGTCATTGTTATGTTTACAATGAATTAAATTAAACCCACTCATAATTCATCCAATCAAAGAGTATTATTAACATAATTTCCCACCCTCTTCCAGAGCATACACTTAGGGCAGTTAGGAAGTATGGATTAGTAAAGCTTCACAAAAAAAATTTAAATAGAACACAATACCGGTCTTGTAAAGATACAATTCTAAACACCAATAAATTAAGAACAAAACTTACGTTCTGTACAAAATACATACGATTCTAAAATAAGAATTTACAAAGGGGAATATACAATGCTAATTGTTACACAAAATTACCAACACAAAAATTCTTATGAAAAAGTTCCTAAAAATTTCATAAGAATAAATATTTATATCAGATTTTATGTAATTTAACATCATATACAATCATTAGATATAGTAAACAGTCACTAAGCTGGCAACTCTAGGATTATGAACCTTTATTTTGGTTACTGAAATTTGGCATAAAAAAACTACCCTTCAACACTCATTTCTAAGTACGCAAAATCCACCCTCTCTCTCTCGCTCCCTCCCTCTCTCCCTCCCCTCCCCTCGCTCTCTCTCTCGCTCTCTGTCTCTCTCTCTCTCTCTCTCTCTCTCTCTCTCTCTCTCTCTCTCTCTCTCTCTCTCTCTCTCTCTCTCTCTCTCTCTCTCTCTCTCTCTCTCTCCTCTTTCCTTCCCAGAAATGTACAAGAGTATGCAATTGTCCTAGGAGCTTACTAAATTTTACAGTACATTGTATTAGACACCAAAGGAGGGAAAACATTACTGCGGATACCTCAAAATTTGCTATTCGTTGAGGGATTACAATATATCTAACATGTTTTCTTACATCAAAGATGTGTCAGCTCCAAACACAATAAGGGCCTGCAAAATGGAGTTGAACTTGTGCTTGGCTGCCAGGTGTAGAGCTGTATTACCGTCGCAGTCCATTATATCAATCTCTGCGTATCTGCTCAACAACGCGACCACACATTCCAGTCTGTTCCTCATCACCTGAAGCAGCATAATAAAGTGTAAGCTTACAACTACAAAAGTGTATTACATTACAACATAACTACTGTATTTACATTACAACATAGTAGTCGCCAGTTATAACGCACATTTTCGCAGGAAAAGCAGATCTACTTTATACCGGATAAAAAAAATTTCGTACTTAAGCTTGTAATGCTACATAGGCTTAACCAAAACGTGTCTGTTACACACTTACTCCAGTATATTTGTTTACCTCTAGACTCGTCAAATAGTAATATGGAATGATCAGTAGAAGTACTGTCCATGTAATAGATACAACCTGGTATGTTTATGTGCTATGTTAGAAGACATTGACTTATGAGATCGTATGTTTATATTATGAGAATGGGACGATAGGCATTATTTGTTATCAGTTTATTAGTGGTTATTTTTTTTCTTAGCATCCATACTTTATACCAGTTAGACTAATGAAGAGACAAGGGATTAGTGTTAACAGTAAGAGAAAAGCCTTGGAAGTAACTGCGGCTAGAACTAAGAACCTTAAGGTGCGCAGTTCAGTAATGCAGCAGACTAACCAGTGCTTTAGCCACATTGACCACCGAGTCCTCACATTTTTTTTATCAGTTTATCAGTGTTAATACTGATTTAGAAACAATATTTTCTAAATTGCTTTGTCAACAAAAATTTGATGAGTTATCAGTACTTGTACATCATCACACCTTAGGAATGGTACACGATCCATTTTACATCCAATACAGCAGTATATCTGGGTACAGTACTATAATTTAAAATTATTTGCTTACACTTACATTAAAAATTTCAAATCTCTCCCACAGATTTGGCTGTACATCGCACATATACAATTCTGACACATATACAATGTTCGCACATATACAAACATTTTCTTTCATTACAACAAATTACATGGACCATTATCAGAAATTAATATTTTTAATATAACCTCCATCAGAATATGAGTTTCCTGCAATCCTTTATGTAACATAACGTCAAAACATCAATAGTATTTATGATTTAATTTGAGTAGCTTGAAGTGAATTTTGAAATAATCACAACACGTTGACGTGATAAAAGCAAGATTCATACATTTTTTTTACATGCCCTTTTTGAAAATCTGATTTCATTACCATAATCAACATTAATCTGCATAAATTAGCATTTTGAACAATCAAATCACATACAAAATACAAAAGTAAAACCTGCGCTCAGTGTCAAATACATTTGTTTTAAACTTAATTTGATTTTAAAAATCCAAAATGTTAATGTAAGTAGTTTAATGCTGATTATGATGGTGAAACTAGATTTTCAACAAAGTGTAAGAAATAAAAGTTTGTTGTTTATAAGATTTTAAATTGCTACCATTTTGAAACTTTTTAATGGATTTTGCTAATTATATCAATCTTGTACCCAGTTTGAATCTAATCAGACCAAAATTGCAAAAATGTTCACTACTACTCAATAAGTGATCCATAGATCAGAATTGGTGCTCTTTTCCAGATCCAGTTTTTACAATGATAGCCGTTCCAGTAGCTATTTTTCAATGAAAATTGCCGACGGAGGCAGGTGAAGTGAGCAGCTTACATTCCAAACCCGAGAAGATGCTTTAAGTGTCAGGGGTTTGGACATGTGAGTTCTACATGCAGAAAGCCCGAAATATGTGGTAATTGTGGTTCAAATGGCCATGGTAGTGACAATTGCACGGATGACCCAAAGTGTTCCAATTGTGGTGGTGATCATCCGGCTCGTTCCTTCAGCTGTCCCAAGTATAATGGTGAGAAAGCAATTTTGACTATCATGGCAAGGGATAAAGTTTCATTTTCAGAAGCTAGAAAAATATTAAAAGTTCCAGAATAATTGAGGCTAAGTCTTTTGCCACGATCGCATCTAATAGCAAGACCTCATGTAGAAATTGCGATGAACTGTCTTTGTCTGATCAATCTTTGTCAATCTCTTCAAAAGAAAATCAAGCTCCAAAGTCACTTGTGACTAAATCTTCAAAACCTACTCTTCCTGAAGCATTTGCATCTGTTTCAAAAGTGATGGTCCGAACTAAGTCACAAGTGTTAAACCGACAGTTAAGTTCAATTTTCCTGCACTAGCTTATTTTTTGAAAAAATCTAATACATACCCACCAGTAGTTGGGTCTAAGCATGCGGATAAAAAATTGGTTAAAAGTACGTCTAAGCAGGAAAAAAAACTAAAACTGAAGCCTTATCAAAAGCGACTTCTGCCAAAACAAATGTATCTACAGAGTTCGACATGAATCACAGTAGTGATTCGATGTCGATAGACTCTGATAAATCTAAATTGCTACATGACAGAAACAAATAGAACCCGTTGCTATATTAATTTGTTATATTTCAATGTCTGCATTTTCCATTAACAACAATGTGATACAATGGAATATTAATGGGGTAAGAAGCCATTTCGAAGATTTCAAAGTTCTTGTGCGAGATTCATCTCCTCTAATAATGTGTCTCCAAGAGACGCACTTACATGAATCCCACACCTTCAATTTTAGGGGTTATTCTATTTTCAGAGCAGATTTCGTCACTGAGGAAAGAGCCAGAGGTGGCGTAGCCATATTGGTTCACAACTCTGTCCAGTCGGTATCTGTCAATATAATAACTCCTTTACAAGCTGTTGCCGTTCAGATTACCGTTCCATTCAAAGTTACCGTCTGTTGCCTTTACTTGCCGCCTAGTTACAATTTCTATCATGAAGTATATGATTTAATATGCTCACCATACTTCATGGGATTCCTTATCCTGTAACTTAAGGGGAACAGGAATACGGTCAAACTTAGATTTGTGCCTTCTAAATAATGGTTCCCAGACTCATTTATCAGCATCTACTGGTGGATGGACAGTTGTCGATTTGTCATTCTGTAGTCCAGTTTTGGCAAAAAAGTTTGAATGGTCAGTGTTACCAGATCTGTATGGCAGTGATCATAATCCCATTAATATTTAATTTTGTACTTTCCCTCATGTGCAACGACGCCTGCCGCGTTGGATCCTTAAAAAGGCAATTTGGGAAGAATTTGCAAAAAGATTTGTATCACCAGACATTGAAGTGAACTGCATTAACACAGTGGTTAAGAAATTCACCAATACAATTTTACATGTAGGATGTTATCCCTAAAACATCCGCATACCGACCATGTCCATCTGTTCCTTGGTGGAACGATGACTGTAACGAGGCTTTGCGTTTACGCCGAAAAGCACTACGGAGATTCAACAAAAGACCGACAAATGAAAATCTTGAGCGGTAAAAAATCCTTAGAGCTAAAGCTCGAAGAATTTTTAGACAAAGTAAAAAGGAATCTTGGTCGCAATATATCGGAACAATATGTAGAACAACGCCAACATCTGTCGTCAGGAAGAAACTGCGCTCTATATCTGGCCATGATCCATCCATGGAGTTGATGGGTCTTAAACAGCCGAATGGAAAGTTAGTTTCTCAGTGTTGTAAATTTATTAGGATCATCTTTTGCTAGCTATTCCTGTTCTACGGCGTATAACGCTGCCTTTCGTAAATTCAAAAATGCAGTGGAACCATTGCCGTTCACCATCAGTACTTCTGATGACTCTCCTCTTAATAGTCGGTTTATTCTGCACTATCTTCAATGAAGGACACAGCTCCCAGTCCTGACAACCTCGTATATTCCATGATCAAAAACCTTCCAACGTCAAGTAGGCTTGCCTTCCTCGAGATATACAATCGTATATTCGATGAACATACTTTCCCTGACACTTGGTTGGAAGCAATAGTAATTCTTATTCTTAAGCCAGGTAAAGATATACTATTCATTAATACTACATGGGACAAATTTAGTAAACAAGGAACAAAATTATATGTGTGTTTCATGTGAAGTGGTGTAGCAACAATCAACAAGGCGTAAAAATCCATTATCGATCATAAATATACAAAGTTCAGATATGTATTATTCTACATACAGTTAAGGAAAACTAAGTAAAAGTATAACATGTATAAAGCCTTAGTCTGTATAAGCCTGCAACATGGGCAGTCTGTGTGTGCGTAAGAAGAGAGAAAGTGACATGGCATGTAGCTCAATGAGGCAGTGGAAGCCAGCATTTGTGAAAAATAATCACAATACAGTATTACCCGCCTAAGAGTCGACCTGGACAATGGTTTAATTCACAGAATGAAAAATTACCCGCATAATAGTTTAGGTTTCGGATAAAGGGCTGAACATATTATAAGAGTGTTTTCATTTTGTTAAATTATTTTTAAGCAGATGTGTAAATATAGAGATAATATTGTGCTGTGTTACAGAAAGTTCAAGCTGCTGAGTTAACACAAACAAGCCTTTGATTGATGGGTGTTTGGTTATTGCAGAACAATATCTTCCACAATAATTTCTTAGTTATCTGTTCTCAGAATGCCCACTCCTATTCCCTTTTCTGTCATCATACCTAATTTTACTTAGGGTGTCATCAACACTTTTACTGTGTGTTTAATTTGTTAGCCCATTAAAAATTTTAAACAGTTATAATATTATCATGATATATACTTTTGATGTTTCAATTTAACAAAATGTTAAAATCTGTCTTTGTGTGCGAGTTTCAAATTGCTGTTTAAATCCTGTTTTCAATTTTTTTTGTGAATGTTAATTAAATGTGTTCTAAAAGAAGTGCTTGTGATAATGAAAGTAAAAAAAACTTTGACTATTGAACTAAAAAAAATATATAGTATTGATTTGTCCTGTGTATGTGTGTGTTTGTGTGTGTGTGTGTGTGTGTGTGTGTGTGTGTGTGTGTGTGTGTGTGTGTATATATATATATATATATATATATATATATATATATATATATATATATATGACATAATTACATTTGTATGAATTTGGTTAAAATAAAGTGTGACTTCTATTCTGAGAATTTTCATCATTCTTCATTTTTTACTTATTTTTACTTACTTAGGTGAGACCTCAATTACTTTTTTTTATGTAACAAATTGAAGTGTTTTCCATAGGTCTCTATTGTCAATGCTGACTCACAGCAGTCTGCTCAGATAACAGTCTTAGTTCTGGAACGAATTAAGACCGTTAACTGGATTATCACTATTATTGTAAAAATATAATTCTACTACAGTAATGGAAGCAAGGAAAAATACTTACCATAATATGTAAAGCAGTGCGATTGTTAAAATTGAGTACGTTAATGTCACAATTGCGTTCAAGGAGCTGATCAATAACTTCTCTGGAACAAGACCAATGAAGAGGTGTTCCCCCAAATTTCATATCCTATAACCATTTTAACTTTATTTAAAATAAAGTTAATATATAGTAACTTAATTTAAAATTTGTATAAATTAAATAATTTATTAAAAAAACACTAAAAATAGACTTAAAAGTGGTTTATCCAATTTGTGTAACACAAATGTTGAATTTTTTAATATTCAAGATTAAAATCACGGTTTTAAATCTAAAAATTTAAGCACTATACAAAGAAAAATAATAGTACAACACACAATTACAAAATGTAAAACAAAATTACTAGTAATTAAGACTGTAATTAGTTAATTTATAGTATAACTTCCTGAGTCGCAGCAAATTTTTGCTTACAATTAGCTCTGTTTAGCGGTTTTGAACATATTTTTTTTTCTTGAAAATGTATTTAAAAAATTCCTTTTGACTTAAATAACAAAGAAACATGATTTTTATATGAAATAATTTCTTCAATAACTGTATTAAGCAAATTTTGCAAGAGTACACAACCATCATTGACGCACTGTACAGGCAGTTCTATGCAAATATAAACGTCAAAGACCTGCTAGAAAATAGTTTTATTTATATAATTAGCTTACAGATCCAAAGTAAGGATATTTCTGTACATTAAATTACACATTTTATTTACATATACACAAAGTAAAAATAAATAAGTGCAAATAAATTTTGTATAGAAAATACATTATAACAATAAATTAAAAATTCATGTGAAATACAAAGCTCAGCTGTTGCTGTATAAAATAATATGAAATAATTATTCACACAAAATTCAATTGCTACTTTAAAATAAGATGAAATAACAATTCACATGAAATACAAAACTGGGCAGTTGTTTTACAGTACAGTGATTGCCAGTTATAATACAATACTGTATTTGAAGCAGTAGGCCATGCCCTCTGTTCTTAATATGTGATGACAGGTGGATATAAATAACTCACATGTCAAAGTATAATTTTTGTTCTTCCGAAGCAATATTACTGCTAATAACACACAATGTTCCTTTCTCTCTGCCCCCTTGTAATATAAACAGTGTAATAAGTTTCTATTATCTAACGTAGCATGCAAACATGTCATACTGCATCTGTTGCCCTATGAACAGTACTTTTTCTGATCATTTCACATTACTACTTCAGGAGAGTATTATAAACAAATATACTGTAGTAAATATGTGGCTAACACATTTTCCAGTTTAGCCTACACAATACTAAAAGCTTATCTATACAGTTCACAAAATGAAATATCAAGTGAAACAAAGTAGTTATGACAACATTCTGTGCCAATTTTTAACAATAACACTCAAATATAATTATGTTTTAAATATATATATGCACATAACCCTTGGTGAAAATTAGAGGATGCGTAGATATAAGCATTTGAACTACAACAATAGCAAAGTAGGTATATATAAACATCAAAGATCCTGGAAGAGTTAAGAATTTATGTAAACATTCTAAAAAAAACCATGAACTTACCTTTCCATGCAGTTTCTTCTGATTGTCAGCCATAAAATCTCCTACGAATCCTACAGGAATGTTGGGATTCTTTGCTTTCGGAGGGACTACAGCAGAGACAGCTTCAGGACTTGTACAAGCAGAAATATTAACATCTGCTCCCTTCGAGAGCAATGTCTGGACACAATCTGGTTTGTCTGCCAGACACGCCATGTGCAGTGGTGTGTATCCTTCAACATTACGCAGGTTTAGGCTATCTGGTGGATTTTCAGGGACAAGAGCCTGAAAATGTTTTTTCCAAACTATTAATATTGTATTTATCTAATATTTTTAAATAAGTAATATATTTTTTGTAGTAAATTGATACATTTGCATCTTTTAAACCAATCGTTCCAAGCAAAATGTAGCATATGTTATATTTAAACCTAAATGGTAATAAAGTTAGGAATTTTGGATTGTAATAGTTGAGTTTAAAAATTTAATATATGTAATAGTGTTGCAAATTCCTTTCATATAAACTTGTGCTATGAGTTTGTACAGTTCATATATAAACTAACTATTTTGCTTAATATATCAATGGAAAGAAATTGTGTTTAAATTAAATTATTTTAATCACACAGAGTAGCCAGAAATACATAAATGCCAAGAGTACTGTATCTATCAGTTATAATACAACCTCTGTAGCGTATAATACACAAAAGTTCTTATGTTCAAAAAATTTTGATAACAAAGAAAAGAGTTAAGTATATCTATGAAACAAAATGTAAACTTTTGTATTGTTTTCTTAAATTCCACTCGTGCGTATAGTTATCGTATTAGAAGTGTAAAGCAGTTCTAATGCAGACTATATTGGTTAAGGGCGTAAAAGTTCTTTGTATAAAATCATTGCATACAAAAAGAGAAAGTGCATTAATAAACTTCAGTTTAATTACAACCAAAAAGGTGATAAGTGTTGGGATAAGAAACATAATTTTCCTTATAAACTAAGTGCAAACTTATCGTGCTTTATGTAAGAAATGTTCAAGAATTAAGTTGTATTGATTCTAATTGTTGAATTGTGCAGTATTTTAAAAAATAAATTTTAAACTGTATTTTACTTTATTAATTTTCTATATTTGTAATTATTTTGTTAAAATTATTTTTAAAAAAACTTTCATTATTCTGCATAGCATAGTTAACTCTAACGTGTTACTGCACTGGTAAATTGCAGATGGAGTGAATGACACCCGCCTAATAATGTATCAAACGGAGCTCTAGGAGACCTGGCAACCTCCCAGTGTACCTTAGCCTTAATCATGCATGCAGGGCTCTGTACATATGAACCTCATTTCCTTAATTACTTACGGGTGTTTTCATAAGAATATAAAACAGAATAAACAGAATCTTACCACACAAATGGGGCAGAACCTCCATAATGAAGGTCAAAAGAAAAAAAATGAAAGGGTATTAGCAGAGCAAATATCTGTAAGCACCTCAATAAGGAACTGGGAAGTCACCAATTAGAAATAACATGCTAACTGAGCATCTCACGAATAAAGTGGAAACAATAAATCTACAAAGGTTGCAGTGCAATAGTAAACCTACAAATTCATTCATTTATTTAATATCCTGCATTGTATTTCAAGTTCATATTGCCTAAACCCTTTGTCCATATACTCAAAAAGATATAGGATCTTGATTTATGAATCATAATAATTTTTTAATCTGTCATTTTAATAAATTTACGCCAATTCTTCTCTGTCCCCTAATGACACTTGCCCGGTATCTCATCTCTATCTCCAGAAACTTCTTAATATGCTGTAATTCTCATTAATTTCCTACCATGATTAAATGACCATGATGATTAATCAAATTTTAACTTTACTTATATTTAAAAAAACTCATTTCAGATAAACGCGAACTTCATATAAACACATTCTGGATAACTGTATACATAATAAAATTTTAAAAAACATCTATAGAATAATATACAATAACTTCAATGATAAACAGATCTACAAACTTGTGCCCTTAGTCAACAAGAGTTGTTCCTATGAAGTAACACATTCTATAGGCATGATGACCTACAGATGATGACCTAGATGGTTTTTTGTCACAAAAAAATCCATGAAATTTCACAAATAAATTTACATTGACATGCTACAAAACAGATCCTTTAAAATTTGAACTATTAATTAATCTAGTGAAAGCCAGCAACAATGATTACCAGAATTATATCCCTGTTAGTGCTTGCTGCATAATGAAATACTGTGTTTCCCTCGTGGTCTAAATGTTCCAGAGATGCTCCAGATGCTACCAAACTCTTTATAATAGGCAAATTTGTTGTCTTAATGGCTAACTGGAGAGGCGAGAGTCCAGTATGCACATCATATGTGTTCAGGTGACTAAAAACATAAATAATTAGTATAGTAATCAAAATTCTGGTTTTTATTTAGAAAAAAACTATTTATCTTAACAACCAGGTTATTAATATATATATATATATATATATATATATATATATATATATATATATATATATATATATATATATATATATATATATATATATACACACACACACACACACACACACACACACACACGCACACACACACACACACACACACACACACACATACAAGGGTTTTTCATAAATTGTTATATTTCCAAATTGTTAAAATTGCTGACAAAACCCAAATCACTGACCTACTTTCACAGTTGGCGGGATGATCATTTGTCTTAAACTTTGCAAACTGACACTGTAAATAACACTGGATCAGTAACAAAATGCAAATGGTGTAGTTTGATGCGCAAGGCATGTCACAAGTCAGTATGCATGTGTATTTCAATATTCACGTGACATTCAAACAGTTACAATGAATAGGACCTTACTTTATAAACAATCCTTGTGTGTGTGTGTGTGTGTGTGTGTGTGTGTGTGTGTGAGAGAGAGAGAGAGAGAGTGTGTATGTGTGTGTACTATTCAATTTTTAAAATACAGTAGTCTCTCTAATGTGACACCTACGGGGGACCAGATATGAGGACTACTCAGAGAAATTAGTACTTTCAGGAAAAATGTTTATGTAAATTGTTGTTGGTCATGTTGGTTTAGACCAACACATTAAAAAAATGTATACTGGCCCCAGGGCTACCTCTGTGGAACTGGTTTTTTAGAACTACTTCCACTAAAACAACAATAAGTATAACTGGGATGCCTAGCACAAGGTTAAGCCCACTAAAAACAGATGTATTTTACAGTGATAATTATTAACAAGTTGGAAATTTATTTCAAAAATGTAAACATTTCATTTTTAGACAAGTAGGCTAGATTCTACATTTTATATGATTAAAGATTTTAATGATTTTACCACCTTATTTATTAAGTTACTTACCTTAGAACTAACTCATTTAGTAAACAATCAGTTAAGTTCAAGTATACAACTAAATGCATTATACTCCAAGAAGGATTTTCTTGTATAATATCACAAATTTTTTGTAAGCCATTCAGTGAGCACATCTTAAAACAAAAACAAACATAATTTGTAAAAATAAGAAAAAAATACAGTTGCATATTAATTGCTATAAAAATTAATAAATGAAATATATGTTTCATTTATACAAATAATTTTTTTACTCAAGTACATAAAAATAATGAAGGGCCTAGTTATGTTTGATGTAAACTTTTGAAATATGTGGTTTTTCTTTTAAGGAAAATTTAATTATCATTTCAGTAGTGTTCAGTTAAAAATTGTGAAATTGCCTTACATTTTATGTTAGGACCTACAAAAATAAATATTGACCAGCTTCATAAAAATTTTAATATTTTTATTTTGAAACCTATAATTAAGTGATGAGAATATAATACAAAAGCACTACAGAAGTAAATGAATAATATTTAGTAATATCAGAACATGCTTTACTTAAATGCAAAAGTATGTAATATAAAAATATTAAATTAACAAGATAAGTACAATATTCATTCTTACCGTTGTTGAAATAGAAACTAAATTTGGAATCTTATCCTTGTAATTTATGAAACGTACTTCAGCATCTTCTTTTTTTTCAAAGCGACATAAGCTGTAACAAAGTATTAATGAAAAGAAAGAAATTATATATTAAATTGAGTTACATGCTATTAAAATACTAAAATTTATAGCCTAAATATTTAGCTTTATTTACATTATCTTAAAAATAAACAAACGTAACTTAATTAATTAATAAAAATATCATACATACTTACTTGTTTTTATATTACAAATTACGAATAAAATAACTAATAAATTAGTTAAGTTATGTTTATTATTAAAAGTATATCGCTTTATATGCTAAACCAAAACACTACTCCTATAAGCCTGTTTCTGGTACCTATTTATTAATATTATTAAATACAGTAATATAATAGTAACAAACTCAATAATTAGCCTACTATTGCCAAGGTAAGGCCAAAAACCAGAAGCTGTATAAGACAAATTGTTTAAGATTTTTTTTTGTAAACTTTATACTTTATACCACTTAAACTAATGAGAGTGAGAGATCAAATTTAAATTAAAAATAAAGCTTATGGCAGTAAATGCAAGTCGACCCCAAAAAATTGATGAGCATAGTTCAGAGATGCAGCAGACTGGCTAGAATCTTAGCCATATCAACCATGGATCCCTAATTGTCAGGATTATAGTAAAGTAACATTTTTGTATTTTGAAAATAATGTTAGTGTGGTATTAATGTATTTGAAAAAATATACATAAGTATATTGAACTTTAGAAAGGAGCAATCAGGCAAAGTATTCTGACCACAAGGATTAATGGAACTTTAATTTAAAATATACTGCATACATTTAAACAGTTTTTAGACTATGCATATCTACAACAAAATAAATTTAGATTCCTATTTGCCTTAAGTAATAAATTTAGGTCTCTTGTTGTCTAAAGCTTGTAACTATAAATACTATTAGAAATCTTTAAATTTATTTGTAACCATTATTAGTGTAAATTTATTTTAATTGAATGGTCCCAGAAAATTAACCTTTAACATGCTTAAGTAATGTATGTATTCTCCAAAGTAGAAGTTTAGTCTGCTAATGATTAACCAATAGCGAGACAGAGCAGTGTTGTCACACAGCCCTGGTGCATTAGTATCCTCGAACTGGCACTTTTCGAATATGTACAAATATTCTCATTCACACATTCAGTTTATAGGAGAGAGGCAATCTTGCAACACTGCCCTTCTCCAAATGGTTCACTCAAGGTCAAAGTGCAAACAGACCCATTTCTTAAGAGACTAGACTCATGATGCAAGGTATAATAATACCTGAAAGCTTGATCACAGTATGGCCGATGTAGAAGTATTTCATACTTAACGTCCCCAGAAGATGGTCCGAATAGCACTAAACTATCTTCTCGAGAAATTATACTTCGATCAACATACTTGTCTTGTTTTACCTCTATTACTTTATTCGGATTTGTAACTACATTAAAAATATTTCTCAGGACATTACCAGCTGTAAGTCCTTCTAGCCAAGACATTTTTTGGTTAGACTGGAACCTTATTAAAAATTTAAATTATTTTTAACTACACTAATTTTTAAGGGTCTAAACTTATCACTTAATAGCAGCCTACTTATTATGAAATTAAATCAAGTTATTAAATTACAACCATATTGATATTATGAACAATATAATTATTAAAATATTAAGCGACTTTCAACTATCACTAAGAAATATAACAGCTGATTTTGACATCACAACCCCCAACTGACGAACAGAATGTTCAAGCCACAGTTACTATGATAACATTACCGTATTTCGTACAAATAACGTACAATCATAACTGTAGTCTTTATCTGTGGTCTGTACTGATTCCAATTATTATGGTTACTATGTACGCATTTTTGGTCCAGCTCCCAGCATGCAATCAGTAATCAGTTTGTACACTCATTTTTAAACCATATGAAATAAGTAATGAAATTATTGTTCCAAGAAGAAGTATATTGTACATTTTCCGTAAATAAATGACTAATGCATTGTATAAATTATAATCCAGCTACGTATTCATAAAATAAGATAAATTAATTATTATAGTACAAATATAAGGTACATAAACTGTACTATATATAAAATATTATTATTGCTGTGACAGTCTATTAATAGTATAATAAACTGTATAGTATGTTATTTCAATGATACATTTTAATAATAATAACAATAATAATAATAATAATGTTTTTTAATAGTATATTTTTTTTAATTTAAACTCTGTTTTAATTTTTTTTGTAACATGGTTAGTTCTACAATCTGTTATTCTATAATCTCAATCTCTGGTCATCAGATTTGTTCTGCCATATATAAAAGTAGTTTTACGTGTTGTGTTGTGAATCTGTGTATATATTTATAATATTGTTTAAATACAAAGTAAGTACGAAGTTTAGCATAATAGCGTGAAAGTGGCGTCTTTTTCTTAGTCCGTTATTATTTTTGTGTGTAGTTGTTAAGATAGTGTGGGACAAAATGGCACCAAAAGTGTATTCTTTTGAGGCGATGAGACAAGAATTCTTGGTTAGTAAAAATTTGTGTTAATATTCTATTGTGCCAATAAATACTTTAACCTCAAAAAATTAACAACAATGATTAGCGCACTGGTATTTTTTTTAGAACTCATGACCCCAATCATAGCCTTAACTTTTTTCTCCGAAAAATATGCTATGTTATTGGTATTATGGTATTTCTGCACTTTCGGGCCTCATATGAAAGTAGTGATTTCAACAACTTATTGTTTTTATTATTCATAACAGTAACACATTCATCCATGAAAGATTCAGTTTTGTAAAACTGATTTTTCGAGACTTTTGTCAATTTGAATATTTTTTGCTCAAAAACGTTTTACTATGTTAATGTCCTATATTAATAAACCAAGTAAAAGTGGACAAAAAAGGGGAAGTTACAAAAAAAAAAAAAGAAAAGAAAAGTGACAAACATAACCTCAAAATAATAATGTGAAAGTAACAATATGTTTCTCATTACAAAATTCATTAATTAAATGCATTTTATTAATAATAAAATGATTATATTTTTTTATTTTAGAAAAAATAAACTTCAGAATCTACCTTGATTTGGTTGATAGGTGTTTACTTCAGGATCTAACTTGACTAGTATGTTCAACTAAGTTGTTCATTATATAACTAGTATTCTGTAAAAGCTAACCTTTGTAACAAGTGTTATTGCGGCGTATATGAAGTTGTCACTGCTTTGTAAAAATGGATGTCAGAATATAGTTTTGTAATAAATGGTTAAAAATTCTAATTTATCAGCTATATTTATTGTAATAAATTTAACCTTCTGTGGGTAATAAATTTAACCTTTCAACGAAATAATATAGCACATAATAAACAAAATTGTTAGATTAATTACTTTTGTAAAAGTCCTGAAAGTCATAAATACCTTCAGTTTATTATGATCATCTACTGTTCTAAGCCATTTTTAATGGAACAGTATTGTGATATTATTGCTGTTCATTTATATGAAACATACTGTATTTCATATGCAAGATTATTATGGTAAATCATCCAACAAGATATTGTTTATGCATCTTATCACAGTATAATAAATCATTTTTTATCTTGATAGTTCTTGTGTTTTGTAATGGTAACAGTAACTTTTAAACACCCAACAATCATGTCAGTTAGGTCCTGAAGCTTTTTTTTTAAAAAAAATTGTTGCTACGAAAAACATGGTATATACTTAACAAATGTGTTTTCACCCAACAACCGAGTTGTTAGGTTTTAAGTTTTTTTTCTCTTAACAAAAGTTTATATTACATCTAATAGCTGAGTTGAGTTTTTAAGTTCTTTTAAAAATTATAATTTTTAATTAATAACATGCATTTAATTAATCATTTTTGCTATGAAAAACACCTTACCTACTTTCACACACTAGTCATTTTGAGGATATGTTTGTCATTTTTATTGTCATTTTTTCTAACTTTCTAATAATCTAAAATATAAACATGCAGAAACATAGTAAAGTTGATAAACATAACCTCAACATGATTAGAGCTTGAAAGTAGTTGATGTGTTTTTCATTGTGAAAACTATTATTATTATTATTATTAATTGTTCAGGACAAAACTGACACGGTTTTTGGGTATATTATACTACATTGTATAAAAGTTAAGGAAATTTCCATTACAAGAACTAGCAAGATAATAACAGACTTATTATATTAAGATAATGCACATCACTGGGTGACATAGGCATAGTCATTTTGTGTAACAAATCTTGCATGTTCCATGCAAATAAACAAGCAATGAATCACAATATATATATCAGTTAAAAAGTGTGTAAAATATTAACTTATTGAATTTATAAATTGAACCTTCTTTAGGTGGATATTAATAAAGTACCTAATAAACAGAAAATTTTCTTGTAATTACTACTTCAGCATGAGGCCTAAAAGTGAAGAAATACCTGTTTTAATAAGGCTATTTATTTGCTTCTTTTTTTTTAAATCTCAAAGATTCCGGAAATTGCTAATTTATATGATTACCATCGGCAGAGTGAAGCGACTTTTACTGTAAAGCTTTTGTTACTGCTTTAAAGCTACTTCTCATTTGCAATATTATTATACCACAATATTATCGTATCTCAGCCTATAATTAATATTTAACCTATATTAGTAGGTTATGCACCTTATGTACAGCATTTTAAGTACAACACAAAATATTAACTGGAACTTTCCTAGGCTAGTTAAAATACAATCTACAGTAGCCTAATTCAAACAGGTTGCATTGCAGTAACTGCAGATATAATCCTGCAATACCTTCATGGCTTACATTCATTTTACATTTTTGTTTTTAATAAAGAAATAGCCAACTTAGGCCTAATATAAAGTTATATATACAATTTTTTTTTATCCAGCCTTTTGCTGTGAGAGGATGTATTTTGAATGTAATTGTATTTGGTCATAATATTGTGTTTATTTATTTATCTTTTCAGGAAGCAGTGAAGAACAGTGTAGACAGTAAAAATGTTGATCTCATCCAAAAAAAGTTTAATTATCTGTCAATGGTGTAAGTTCATTTATAATAAATAAGTTAGTCTATAGGCATTTTGTATTATTATTATTACTGCATATTTTAATGTGAAGTGCAGTAGTCAAATGAGATTTTCAAAAAAGAATAAAATGATTTTTACATAAAGAATGAAGTTATGATTTTTTAAAGATTTAGAATGGCTGTTATTTTAACAATATGAGTACAGTCCATTTCAAGAACATTTTTTCATGTGCTGCCACTTTACAAAATCTTAGTATAAATTTAACATTGTGATGAAAAGAATACTGTGCTTTATGTAATAATAGTGGCACCTTATTTTTTAGGAGCGAATTGGAAAAACGATCAGCACTAGATCAAGTCCTGCGTGACCATCTACTTTCACTGTTAACTGGACCTTTGCAGCCTGTTTCAACATGGGAAATGTATTTAAATCTTTGTATTGAAGCTTGCCGCAAGGAAATGGTTACAACAACGATGCCTGTCGTATTACTCAGTGAAATCTTTGACGGCTCTACACTGGATAAATGTGAAGAACTGTTTAAATTTGTTGAAAATAATGTTTTCATTTGGAAAGAAGAAATGTTTTTTGCTGCTTGCAAAAACAATCTTTTAAGAATGTGCAATGGTGAGTATGCCTACCATATTAATATATAATTGGGATCACTTAAAAAATTACTATAAACAAAATTATGTTATTTTTTTAAAGAAGTTTGTAATAACTTTGTTTTTAGAAGTCTATTATTTTTCTTCAACTAATAATACTTCTTATGATATGCTTTTTCCATTTTTGTTTGAAAGAATACGACTAGTATTTGCAATTGATTCTCAAAAATTGTAAAAAATAGTTAAGTTTTTATGGGATGTGAAAAAGGCAAACGCTGAATGATCATATTAAATATGTTTGCAATTTAGAATGTATGGTTAATTTACATAGTCATATCAAGATACGTGAGGATTTATAATCAGTGTGCTTAGGCAAAACTCTAAAAGTAAAACCAGACTAAGTATATATTATGCAAGGGTTTCACCAGCAAAAAATCTGCAAAAACAAAAATAAATACCCAAATACCCAGGGATTAAACAGTTGTTTGTCCACTGTACTCTAGAGTGAATCTAATGCTCTTTCATTTAATGAACATGTTTGAGTAATAATCTCTTAAATAAAACTTCTCCAAGAGATTGACATGGAAATTTTAAAAGCCAATAAGTTTTTTTTTTTTTTTTTGGTGTTTAACGTCGGACTATTGTGCACACTTGGGCTAATGCAGATAATGGGATGATTTTTATAGCGTATGAAAATGCCAAGCCCTGGCCGGGAATCGGACCCGGGTCCTCGGGGTGAAAGCCTAGTACTCTACCAACTAGGCCACCGAGGCGGCCGAAAGAAAGCCTTCAGGGAAAAATGATTGTCTAAATGTCTGATTACATAGATGAGCATAATTATCTATTATTTTTAAAAAAAGTTAAGCGTATCAATTGGATAGAACAGCATGACTTATATACTGATTAATTATCAGTTATACTGTGCATGAATATAACAAGATATCGATGTAATGCGGGTCTGCCATGTCCCTTTTCCTTCTTAATGTGTGATGACTAACATGGATATAAATTGTCATATCAGATTTTGTGGACAAACTATGACCAGATCATTGAAAAATATTGATTCCAAAGTGGTATTAATGAGGGTAAACTGAACAGATTATGCCTCTCTGTTTAGTTCTCGTTATTTACATACAAAGTCTAATAAGTCATTTTTTTATATAATGTAGTACTTAAACATGCCATATTGCATCTGTTGCTTCATGAACATACTATTCATTTCATGTTAGTACTTGAGGAGAGTAGAGATAAAGAAATATTGTAATAAGTGTACTGCTAACACATTTTGGTTTAGCCTTTGTAACACTACAAGCTTATCTATAGAAAATTTTCCTTCATTCACTATACTATGGTGAACACCATAACGTGAAATTCTTTGCAAAAATGTTTATTATAATTGGCAACCGTTGTATATAGTTTCATTTTTTTTTTTTTTTTAGTATGTATGCAAGTCTCCCTCGCAAACATAAATTTACCATATTCAGGATTAAACAGTTATATGTGCTGCATTCGGAAGTGAATATAATAAACTCACATGGTTAATAAATTATGTTTAAATAATTCTTTGATCAAAAAATAACATTAACATGGGAACTTTGAAAGCCAGTGGTTTGAAGTGTAAGAAAAAATGAGTCAGATGTTTATTAACATATCTGGACATAAATAGTTATCATTTAAACAAGTACTAATACAGTTAACCTCGGATATAATGCAGTTAAAGGGACGAAACGTATATGAGCGCTGTAAACGAGATAGCGTTGTAACCGAGTTTATAGTAGGGATGGGCATTTCTGCTATTTTTACAAAATATCAACAAACTGTTTGTTGAAAAAAAAACTGTTTGGAAAATATAAACTTCATTATAATAACATATTTAATAAAACAAATGTTAACACAGTCAGACATAAAAAAAAAAAAGTTTTTAAAGAAAATTAGGCTCCATATAAAAATAAAATGTAAGATGTTTGTAATATTTCCCATCACAAAAAACAGGTTTTTCACTTTTAAACACAGATAACAATGATAAAAAGTTATTCTTTTTTCATTTCTGAATTTCCATTCAAGAACATAATCACCTCTACCTTTTTTTAAAAAGTCCACACATCCAATAAATAATTAAAAACTATGCACTTAATTGTAAAAGCATAAAAAAAGTAAAAGAAAACTTTCAAAATTGTCCACTAAATATTTTTAAGTTTCTAAACACGAAGTAAACTATGGAGAAAAACTAATATAAAACACAATTGTGGCTGTTTTTACAGTTTAAAAAATGTTTGAACAACAAATTTTACATTTAAAACTTTCAAACAACTCAACAGAATAGAGATAAACTTTGACAACGCCCAAACAGTTCTTACTTCACTACGTTGCAACAAGAAACTTTGAAATAGAGGGAAAAAGTATAGCAGGTTAAAGAAAAGGTGTTTGCAGGAAAATAGTTAGCGGGAAAATAGCAGGAAAAAAGTTTTAGCGCTTACGGCAACGTTTGAATAGAATGTAGCTGGTGGGGAAGTCCAAACTGCTGTTCCTTGTTTAACAAATCACGAACCAGTCCAATTCAAACTGCTTGTTTCCGTTTGGAAAAGCAGTTTGTTTTTCGTATATAGAAAAACAGTTTGTTTTAACAGTTTGGTGTTTTCTTACCCACCTCTAGTTTACAGTAAATGAGTTTGTAAATAGCGAAAATGCTGTATATAGTGAAAGAAAAGCATACTATACTTTGTATTGTATACAATTTAAAGGCTATTTTATTATAATTTATTACACATTTATAATTTTGAAATATATTTAGTTAAAACTAATAGAAAATAAGTACTGTACTTATTTTCCTTGAATGTATACCTTCATGTATTGAATGTATACATGCAACACAGTGTCTACACAGTTGTGAGGGTTCCTGAGATTGAAGTTTTCTCCTCACTAAGGCATACAGAGTGTATGTGAGAGAGAGAATACTTTTACAGAAACGACGCAATTTACATTGTTTGTTTAGCCTGGAACAAAATTCTAAGAAAACGTCCATTTCTATTCTCAATCTTTATTCTAAAAATAGAACATAAAATGTATTTCAAGTGAAAGAGATTATAGGTCAGCAGCTTAGAAAACTGCTAAGAGCACCAGTGGGACAGAGAGAAAAAATGTGCTCTCTGTCACCATAGATCCTCCCTTTTCCTTCACTGAGTAGTAACAGTTTCTAGACTCAGATGGGCAGACTCTATATCACTGACCTGTTGGAGAGAACTGGAGGGGAATTCTCCTACATGCACGAGAAATTCTAGTGCAGGCCATTTATTAAGTGGCTGGACTATAAGAGCAGCGTGACAGCATTGTATCCGAGTTTACAAAGCGTTGTAACCGAGCCTAAAATACATGTACACTTAATATAGAATATTGGGAACATTATCAAAATAGCGCTGTAACCGAGTTAGTGTTATAAGTAAGGTCGACTATAATAAAATCGGTAGGATAGAACAAAGTAGTTTTTGTTTTTTATTAGGAGTCATATAATTTTTTAATATGTAGATTTCTTTACTAAATAATTCTACTAATTTATTATTCAAACATAAAGTAATGTTCTAAACAGAATTGTAATGTTTTACGATTTTTCATAAAACTAAACAGGTTAAATATATTTTGTGTTTTCAGATTTGCTGCGTCGTTTGTCTCGCTCTCAAAATACAGTTTTTTGTGGAAGAATCCTCCTATTTTTGGCTAAATTTTTCCCATTTTCTGAACGTTCGGGTAAGTTTCATTGTAAATCTCATTTATTAAAAATAATTGCCTAATGTGATACAAGCTATCGAAATACTGAACGTAAAAACATTGCATATTTGTAGAGTTGTTATTATTTGTATTTTGAACGTAGTAGGATATGCAATGTTAAAATTTTTTTGTCCTTTTTTTTCTAACTGTTGGAGTAAGGTGCAGTTGTTATACTTATTGTCCATAAAGTACCAAGGCCTATGCCAACAGCATTTTTCAGAATACAGTGTATCATGCATATTATTTAAACGATTTGTTAGTAACTTTATCTTTATTGTAGGCTTGAACATTGTGAGTGAGTTCAACTTGGAAAACATCACAGAATTCAGTGGAGATGAGACATTGGACTTTTCCCAAATGGATGACAAGGAAGATGTTGTAGACGAAGGAAAAACTGATAAGTATGCGTCATAATATAATGCTGGTGATTGTTTGCCTTGTTTGTTAAATATAGAACGCGCGCGCGCGCACACACACACACACACACACACACACACTATGTGTGATATACAATAAGAAAAACTTTACACAAAATGAAAAATAAAACTAATACAACAAATCATATTGGGCATTTGTATTTTTCATGTGCATTTTGCACGGTAATTAAATTTAAAAATAAAATGTATTGTATTTCTCACTGAATATTGTATGTTCATTGTTTATTTAGTTGAAAAAAAAATTATTGTAGGCTATTTCATTCCCTATGAAATGATATCATGCCGCAGCGGGTACAGACTAGCTGCACCTATTGAGAGGATTTAGACATCCCTTGTGGTACCCGAGTCTAACACACACTTACACTTATAATACTTCACTTACAACTTTAACACTTTACACTCACACTTACATTTAAGGAGGCGATAATAGCCTCAGTGTGCTTTTCGCCTTAAAATAACAACAAACAAACAAAAATTAAATGATATCAAATTTGATTTTGTATCTAACAAATCATATGCTGTTTGTAATGTTGTTATGCTTTTGAAAAACATAATTTACAGGATTTTACTGTGTACTAAATATTGAAAATTTATGTTTTTTGCAATTTTTAAAAAAATGTTCACTATTGACTAGCAAAAGTAAATAAGCTATGTTTAAATATTTTATCCTAATATTCTTAGAGTAATGTTTGATGTTTATAAACTCAGTGAATTGAATTTAAGCTCAGCAAGGACCCTTGTAATATTGAATCATATTTTAACGATTGAGATTTTAATTGTTTTTGAAGGAAATAGTATTTAATATTAATCTTTGATTCATTATTTTATGTCGTACAGGCTTAAAATAGATTACAACCTTTATACCAAGTTTTGGGCGTTACAAGATTTTTTCCGCAATCCAAATCAGTGTTACAACAAAGTTCAGTGGAAGGTATTTTGCAGTGTAAGTTGATTTTAGAATGAATTCATTCTGATTAATATGTTTATGTATGTATATGTTAAGGTACATACAACTTCATGAAGTAGTTGAAAAAATAAAATAAATTACAGTATAGTTTTTATACTTTTGCCATTTACAAATTCTAACACTGAGAAGCAACAACGTGTAAAAACATAAATACAGTGAACCCTCGATTATCGGACTTATTTGGGGGGGGGATCCCTTTTTCGGATATGGAAAATTTCCGATAATCGAGAATTTTAAAAAAATGCTAAAAAGAGTAAAATGTGGAAAAATTAGAAAAAAATCTTTGTTTAACACATAGGCACAACAAAATCAATAAACAGCGAAATAGGCCTTAACCTTTAAAGTATAAATTATGACAGTTATTTTTTATTAGGGTTCTACATGACATGAATGTTTGTACACATATGTCTACCTTGAGTAAAAAAAAGGTCGCAGGTATAGAGCGATTACTATATAGTAATTTCAGTTTATAAATATAATGCAGTAATACCTTGCCAACCATGGAGTTTTAGTTCCACAGTAAGGCCATGGTTGGTGAAGGCTACATGATTTTACACGTTATGTATTTGTAAGTTATAAAGTTTGAAACTTATTGTATTGTTATGCACGTTATGTATTGTCAATTATTTGTAAAATAATTGTATTTTAAATTTGAAGCCCCTGTTTGCTAGAATAACAAGTTCAGGTACTGTAAATAACTTCTTCCATAGATCTGCTAATCAGTTTAATACATAAACATACTGAATAACTTTGAAGTCGTAAATAACACAGTTCATAAATGTGTAAGAATACTGTGTGTAAAAGGAGTATTGTACTGTACATATTACTTTTAACATGAGTCCGCAGAGGGATGCAGACTAGCTGCACATATTGAGAGGATTTAGACATCCCTCGCTGTACCCGAGTCTAACACACACTTACACTTAAAACACTACACTTATGACTAACACTTTACACTCACACTTACATTTAGGGAAGTGATAATAGCCTCAATGTGCTTTTCACCTTAAAATAACAACAACATATTATAACATGACACTTCTACAAACCTTTGTGTTACTTATGAAATAAAATAACAAAACATAAACTTAAAATTACATTAACACACTCAAATGTCAATTCCATGTTTAAGTGTAGGCCTATTTAAGAGTAGAATATAAGGAATTATAGTGAGGATGCAGAGTGTTAATGTTTTTTACTTGTTGCTTATCTGTAGGATTAGTTTATGAAAGAAGATTGTTCTCAGCTTTTGATACATTTACATCTAATGAAGGATATTTATTATATTCAGATGTGGACCATCTACAGTGATTAGATTATAGTAACACAGTGCCAATTTTAATAAAAACGAAGCAGTGGAAGTAACGAAAAATCTTATTTATTTATTTTATAGGTATTAAAATTATGAAACCTTATTACAATTTAGTGTTCCCCTAAATATGCATAACAAAACATTCAGACTGTGAGAATATGTGTGTAATATTGCAGTCTATCACCGTAGTGCAACTTGTAGTTACAGCATCTGGAATATTACGTTTACAAACGAATAATGCTCCTACTTCACAAATTATTCAATCTAAGATCATCGTTTAGGTAATTTTCAATTAGGGTATGTATAACAAATAATTACATTTGTTAATATAAATCAGATTTTATGTTTTTAAATGTCACTATATAGTCAGCTAAGCTGGCAATTCTAAGTATGTGAACCTTTAACTAATGAAAATATGGCATGTATAAACCAAGCTACCCTCAGTGATAATTTCTAAGTAAACAAAACGTCTTTGTCTCTCTTCTTCAAAGAACTGTTTATTATATAAACAGTTATAATAGCCGTTTATCAGATTTATTTTACAGTACAGCCACATTAGAAAGTTATCAAAGTTATGCGAAATCCGTGATTGTTAGGGCTATGCTGACTGCTGTATCTTGTTTTTTAAAACATTGCATCTCTATAAAGGTACTGTATATGCAAGCTGTCCACACAGAAACACACTTGAATACAGTGAGTGATTTTGTGATCATTATTTGTGTGTTGACATTTTAATATTACAATCTAACCTGTATATGAAGTTGCGAATGATACAAAAATAAAACTGTCTGCGGTGTGTGCTTCACCAGCATCAGTCTTTGACATATCAGCAAGGCTATCAGATTAGCCTTTCTAAGGCTAACATTAGATAAAGGCTATCAGAAGACTACTTATATGTAACCTATCTATTCAGTAAGCTAGATATGCATTTCCCAGAAAATTCATCTGACAGACAGTTGGTTATGCTGAGATGATGGATATTTGGAGATTAAGTGTGCCAAGATGTACTGTATTTGGAAGTACTGTATGTACTGTTAGGGGTTCAGGGTTCTCTACTGCTCGGGTCCTCGTATGAATTAAATATCGGTGGTTCATCAAAAAAATACCTTAAATATATTGAGATGTATTAGCTTATATGTATCTTGTAACAGTTACAACTATGGTTGATGACGACCCCAAGAATGAATACTACTGTCTTATTCTTCAAAAATGTTCCCCAAAATATATACTAATGTATTCAAACCAAAAGTAAAATGGGAAGAAGTGTATGCAAATTTTTGTCTACTTACTTTTACTGCCGATTCACCACTTCTCGGCACCGCCTGGCTGGAATGCTCTTCCGTAGTGCGTCCTGACGTACAGCCTTCAGGTCTTCACAGAATCGACCATCACCCGGAATATACCAACGTTCCGGCCCCCCAGAATCGACTGTCCCTGCCCTACTTCTTCCCTAAGCTTTTATTTCAACTCCTGTTGCTACCTTGTTATTTCATACCTTGTTGCTTATTGCAACAGGCAGTATGTCAGCAGTTTTGTAATTTTGCCTATGTCTTTGTAAATAGTGTTCATTCTTTGGCTGTGTCCTCATTATAATATTTAAGACTAGTAACTAAAAATTTATATTTTTCTAAATCCTAACAGTACATTTTATACAAATTTGAAAAATATTGTTCAACTTAAATTTTATCCCTTGTCCATATAACTTGTTAATGAGCACTTATTACATAACCACCAAATCACTTTGGAATTATATGTTTACAGCACACTGCTAACGTATTGTCAGCATTCAAAAGTTTCAAACTTGAAGACGTGCAATCAAAGCGTACTTCCAGTCTAAACCACAAGCAGGATGATTCACAGCACCATTACTTCGCTAAGTTTCTAACCAATCAGAAGCTTTTAGAATTGCAGCTGGGTGATATAAACTTCCGCCGATATGTTTTGGTGCAGTTTCTCATTCTTTTTCAGTACCTCAACTCTCATGTAAAATTCAAGCCGTAAGTATAAATTATTACCATAATGTTGTTATTGTGTGTTACATTGAACATTATAACTGGTAATGACTTGAAATACCTGGGTATTTATAAATCAGGGAAAATAATGAGGGTAAATACTCAAAGATTATAAATATCTGGGGATTTTTGATTTTAAAGAAAATCACAACAGAGTAAATTAAACCTTGTGAAATTTACTTGGACTCATTTTTTTCAAGGTTACTACAAATTTAGTAAACAGTGAAAATTCAGAGAAATTGAAATGGGGTTCAAAGGTCAGAGAATAGAATAAGATAACTTGGAAACTGAACCAAATTTTCTAAGAAATGAAAAATCAGCATTTGTCGAGATAAAAACTTAGACAAATAAATAAATAAATGTGATGTAAACATAGGCCTCGCATAAAAGTGATCAACAGATACTAAGTTTATTTTGTGTCCTTTTTATTTGTTATTTTGTTTATGTGTTACATACATTATTATTATATATTATTGGAAAAAAAATTCCGTATTATTACTAGGGGTCTGCGGGATAAATATTTAAAGTTCGGGTTGGGTTTTTTTTCTGGCGCTTAGGCTTCTTGGTTGGCTAGGGCCAAACAGTTAAATGAGGAACCCATTACATTTTTAGCTAGGCCTGAGTTAAAAAAAAATCAAAATTAAAATTTCTTCATTTTATAATTAACCCTTTGACCTCCACTGGTCGATATAATCGTTTTTTTAAAAGCTGCTTAAATACTGTGATGGGCTGAATACATAGGCATGCAAAAGTTGTCTGAATACCGTCACAGGCCGATGTAATACAGGTTCTGTTTGTCTGACTGAATAACACTATGGGCTGATTACATCGGCTCACAATAGTTGTCTGAATACCACCATTTAATATGGATTTAATATGATTTAATATGGATTCTGTTGGTCTGACTGAATACCGCCATGGGCCGATTACATCAGCTCGTAATTTCTGTCCAAATACTGCCACAAGCCGATGTAATATGAGCTCTCTTTGTCTTGACTAATACCACTACAAAGCGATTACATTGACTTACAAAAGTTGTCTGAATACCGCAACGGGCCGGTATAATCAGCTATTTTGGCCCATCTGAATACCGCCACTAGCTGATTACATTGGATCACAAAAGCTGTCCGAATAACACCATGGGGTGATGTAATATGGGCTCTGTTGGTCTGACTTAATACCGCTATGGTCTATTACAATGGTTCTTAAAAGTTTTGAGAATAACATCACAGGCTGGTTACATCGATGCTCGCAAAAGTTGCCTGAATACCACCACGGGCTGATGTAATCTACAAAGCTGATGTGAGTGATAAAGCCGCAGCCTTTGTTGATTTGACTGAATACCGCTATGGGCCGATTAAATCAATCTCAAAAGTTCTCTGAATACTGCCACGGGTCAACGTAATAAGCACTGTTGATCCCTCTGAATAGGCCACAGACCAATAGAATTAGCTTTCATAATATAAATTATTTCATCAATTTTTATTCTTAACTTTCAAAATTGTCTGTTTACACTTTCAGAAATAAAATTAACTGTTCTAACCATTTAATACAATATATATATATATATATATATATATATATATATATATATATATATATATATATATATACATATATATACATTTAATTGTCGTTTTATGTTTTCATGCACATGGAAATTAACATCACAAATTAAATCTGGTTTATTCATTTTTAGTAGCACTGATAAGTTCACAGTATTTGAGACATTATAAATCATGCTGAGCTGGCTGCTGGCTACAGATGTGTTAAAATATTATAAACACATCGAGCCAGTATTGTTGACCATAATGCTGTTTATTTCAAACAAGTGTTTACTTTTGCCAAAGTATCAACAATAAATTGATACAAGGCAAAGTTATAGTTGTCTTTCATTAAAGACACTGAAACATTTTTCATGCATTGCATACAACAATAAATTGTTTTCATTAAAAAAATGTATAACCCTTGAAATCGCTTATTCTTAAAAATACAGTTTTTTCAATTGGAAAATAAATTTATATATCTGTTAAATGATAATATTTCTTAATGAAATTTTCAGGATTTATTCTTACATAATTGCTAAAAAAATATATATATATATAAAGGTTAAATGCAAAATATTTCTGTATACACTTGTAGGGTTTTAAATTTAAACTGTTTATAAAAACAAAAATTTCTGAATATCGTACACAACATTATACGAGGTACGTCCAGAAAGAAAGTTCCGTTTGGTAATAAAATTAAATTGTGTACAGATACAGAAAAATTATTTATTGCACAAAATTCTACAACTCTTAAACTACTTTTCCATATAACTGCCGAAATTTTGCAGGCATTTGTCATAGCGTGGCACAAGTTTTTGTATACCTTCTTCATAGAAGTTTGCCGCCTGTATCTTCAACCAGTTGTAAACAATTTCTTTCAGCTCTTCGTCATTGTTGAAGTGTTGACCGCCAAGGAAAGACTTGAGATGTAAGAAGAGATGAAAGTCACTAGGTTTCCTTTAGCAATTTGTTGCACTTAATTTAGTAGTAACTGTAAGAAGAGATGAAAGTCACTAGGAGCGAGGTCAGGGCTGTACGGAGGATGGTCAAACACGTCCCAACCAAATCCCTGTAGGAGGTTTTTTGTCACATTTGCAGTGTGTGGTCGTGCGTTGTCGTGAAGAAAAACAACACCTTTTAATAGTGATCCTCGGCGCTTATTCTGTATTGCGCGGCACAATTTCCTAAGTGTCTCGCAATAAACATCTGCTTTGATTGTTTGACCACGCGGTAAGAAATCAATGAGTAAGATGCCTTTCCAGTCCCAGAACACTGTGCACATCACTTTTCGAGATGTCAAGATTTGTTTGGTCTTAACCTTTGCTGGACATGAAGTGTGCCTCCATTCTATTGATTGCCGCTTACTTTCAGGGGTGTCATAAGAAACCCAAGTTTCATCTCCTGTGACTATCTGTGTCAGAAATTCTTCGCCGCCTTCATCATAACGGGTCAAAAACTAAAGTGCACTACCCATCCGGTTTGTTTTGTGTTGCTCAGTAAGAATCTTTGGTACCCAACATGAGCAAAGTTTACGAAATTTCAGTTTTTCAGTAACAATTTCATGAATTAGTGATCGTGACATTTGGGGAAACTCCATAGCGAGAGCACTAATTGTAAACTTGCGGTTTTCCTGGATCTTGTCATCAATCGTGTGAACCAGTTCTTCTGTAACCAAAGATGGACGCCCATTTCGTTCTTCATCGTGCACTTCACTACGTCCTTCATTGAACTGTCCGACCCATCTTCTCACCATTGAATCACTCATCGCATTTTGTCCGTAAACTTCGCAAATTTACCGATAAATTTCAATTGGTTTCACTTTCCTAGCATTCAGAAAACAAATCACAGATCTGATTTCACAAGCAGCGGGATTTTCAATCAACACTGACATTATAAACAAGTACAACAAAGCGTATGTGGCTGACAGCGATCTTAAAATGGTGCACGTTTCTTCTCCTTGATACAAAGCGTCTACCGCGCATGTGTGGAACTACGATCGCAGCGCTGCAGCGTAGAGAAATTGAAATGGAACTTACTTTCTGAACATAAAATAATGTATTTCAACTGAAATTACCATACAAAAACCTAAAACACAGAAATATTGTATTGTGTTTTAATAATTAATTTCGAGTACATAATTAGCACTCATACATGCTTTCGATATTATAAATATTTCATTAAAATTTGTTTATTAGTTCGAATCACCATATATCATAGGAAGTATCAAATTATGGCCAATTATGGTAATATTATGGTAAAAATATACATAACCAAATTTTTTCCTTTGTTCAGTTCAATCAATCAACAAAGTCCAGACGTGGGAAATGTTAACCGTATTATTAAAACTTGACAGTTTTACCCATTACATGGAATTTTAAATCACAGTATTTGCAGCATTTTAAAGAGATAAAACATTTAGCAATCTCATTTAATAATAAACAATACATATTTTGTACAAAGTTTTCTTTAGTAGAACTATATTCTTTCAAAATTATTAGCACACAATTTATGGAAATTTATGTAAACTATTGCGTAACGAAACAGAAAATAATATTTTGTTTTTTATATAATTTAGAGCGATTTGTCCACGTAGGCTACACTTACGGAATTTAAATGTTTAATTAAATACTTAGCTTTACTTGTCAGACGTTTACAGAGTTTTACGTTTAAAGTTAAGATTAATAGTAGTGTAAGGCTTTCTGGAGAGACTAGGAGTAGTGACTTCTTTGTTGTACTTATTTTGTTGTACACAAAGACCTCTATAGTTACTGGTTAGTCAAAACCATGCTTGTATATGTAGTTAAATAAATAAATTGAGGTCTCCAGTGAAATAAACACTTGTCTCCTTAATGAATTAATAGTGCTCTTTAATACAAATGGTTATCTGAAAAATGCGAAATAAATCAATAACTAATGGAGAAACAACTGGGTTTAAACTATTAAAAAAGTACACTAGACAACACCTAGCTCCATCATGATTCTACTGTGCTATAAATTATGTTTGTCCAATTTCCTTAAAATATTAAATTATAAATAGTCACAGTTATGTAATTCTAAAAAGGTAACAAGTAATGGTGTAAACAGATATATATTTTGTAAGTAATCAAAAAAGTATTACAAAAAATTTTATTCAATAATTTTAAAAAATGGAACTTTATCTTCTTCATTATTAAACAGTGATGTTGAATACACATGTGTGTTTCTTAGAAACATTTGAAAATAAGGATACGGAATGATAAAAATGCAGGTTGAAAATAAATGTACATGTATTTTTAACCAAAAAAAGAAAAAAAAATCAATAGAAAAGGCTTTATTTAAACATTCAAAAAAATATCAAGCTGGACATCTTGTGTATCTCCTTCATGATTCTCATGTATTTCCTTAAAATATTAAATTATAAATAGTCACAGTTATGTAATTCTAAAAACGTAACAAGTAATGGTGTAAACAGATTTAATGTGCTTACTGGAAAATTTGATTATCAAATATTAATAAATAAGAAATTCTAAATAAGGCAACAAGTAGTAGAGATAATGATGACTGTAAACAGAATTATAAATATTTTATTCAAAGGTGAAGAAGTACTAAAATTATTTTAACATTCAGAAAAGTGCATTGTTCAATCATCTTCATGATTGTCAGACATAAAGAAACAAGTTTGATGAATGCAGTGAAACACAGCTTAACAAATACATATATAATTGTAATAAAGGCAACAAATAATGGTGACAAAAGAAGGTATAAACAGATTTATGGTTTTTTTAATTAGTCTATAGCAAACATATTTTGGCATAAAAGGCCCATTCCATGAAAGCAAAAAAGAAAGTATCGAGCATGATAACACTACATGTAAGTTGTATAAATCTTAAAGACAATTTTGTCTTAATTATGTCAAAAAAAAGTTGGCAGTAAATGTTTTTTCCCAGCAAAAAAAAAATAAAAATAACAAGATTTATTTCTAAGAATATAAAGAAGAGTCGAAAAAATAACACTTTACGTATTTGGGTATCCACAAATAATAAATTAAAAACCTGAAAAAAATAGGTTAACAGAAAATATATGTCAATGATCATGACTAGGAGTATCAAGAAGGATGACATTTTAGTTACTTGGTCATTAAAAATAATGAATTACAACACAATTTGCCTTAATTATTGTCAGCGCCAAAAAAAAAGTTGACAGAAAATGTATTTCAGTGAACATGAAAAAAATTATCATGGCTGACCGATACTTGGATATACATGAATGTGAACACAATTTTCTTAATTATTGTTAATGGAAAAAAAAAGTTGACAGAAAATGTATTTTAATGAAAATGGAGAAGAGTATCAAGAAGGATAACACTTTACCTACTTGGTTAGCCACAAATAACATATTAGAACACCATGTGTTTTAGTTATTTAAAAAAAAGATGTATTTCTATCAACATGGAGAAAAAAGTCCTTTAAAGTGGTCTTCTTATGAACTTCTAGAACAGTATATTTTAAAACTCAAGGTGTTATAATAATTGTCATCAAAAAAGTTGACAAGAAGTTTTTGCTTGAACATTTAGAAAAGAATTAATCTAGATTTCCTGGATGTTTCTAAAATATTTGTTTCAAAGAACAAAAAATGCATATGAAGTACTTAACTTTGTATGCAATTTGATTCTCCGAAGTAAATATTTTATAGTTCTTCAATGGCTGTGAAAAAGGTAATAACTGATGTCTGCTTTTTATAGATTCAAAAGAGTATGTAGGGTGGACTCTTTATTGACTTATACAGTCAAATGTGCTTTACAAACCATAGTTTTTAATTCCACAAAATATTGTTTTGTAACATGGCGATATTTTATGCGCTTTTTTATTTAAATGTGTGTTGATTCTACAAAACAAAGATTCTTTCGTTGTTAACAGCTAAAAAAACATTGTTAATGAAAAAGATCTTTAAACATTCAAAGCAGTATCAAACAAGTTGATCCTTTGTGAAGAGAAGAGATGGTTATATAACATTCAGAGGAATATTAATCATGTTGATTTTTTATCTAAATTTTCAAATAAGATCTATAACAAATGGTGTTTTAATTCTACAAAATATTATATACACCATTTATTATATATTATAATATTTGTAATCTAAAATTATTATAATAATTATAAATTATTGCTTAATCATTCATTTATAAGATTATAATGAAAAGCTGTTTTTTATCTATGTTGATGTTGAAATGAGGTTTATATCATTGATGTTCGATTCTATGAAACAAAACAAGAAAACAACCGAAGTATACTATGGTGAAAATGATGACTCTGGTATGACAACTGGCAGATGGACTTCTTATTTCAACAATGACAATTTTTTCTCATTAACTTGAGTGCTACACAAGAGAATAAAATTTATACTGTACTGCATTAATATAAAATGTTTAATAATAAAATATACGATACTTGTTTTGTTATTATATTTTTTTATATTTATATAGCCGACCTAAAGTTTGTAGTTTGTTGGCTTGATCTAGCATTTACAGTTGGACATTAAAAGGTAGTATATTAATTAAAAAAAAAATCAAACAAAACAGTTACAAAATGCAAGAAACTTGGATTTATTAAAATAAGCACCTTTAGTTCTGTTAGGAAACATTTGCTTTATGGTGGTGAGATGCTTGTTTTAGCAGGCAGTGATGCCCTGAAGAAACTTGAAACAAGCCAGAACAACTGCCTACGAATGATAACAGGTGCTGTGAAGACCACACCAATTGCAGCACTGCATGCCTGTATCAACACCAAACCATTGCATAATGAATACAGGTGCAAAGCTATGATAACATATGAGAAGATTCTTCACAGGAAGTACAATAACCCATGGATCCTAGAACCACCAGCAGAACAAACATTAAAAACACAAACAAGTTTCAAACACCTGATGCTTAAATGGAGATCAAGTGGTGTGGTGATCAAGGAGCCTACACAGCTGAAGAGTCCTCTGGACTACGACAGATACAACATAAGCACTCAACCCAGTCACAGTTGCACAAATTACTTTGGAGACTATAAACAACCTTACCCATCAGACGACTGGTTGCGAATATACACTGACGGATCTAAAATCAGAGGTGAAACAGGGGTGGGAATATTCTGTAAGCATTTTTCTCACTATTTTGCATTAAGCTCGGACGCCACTGTTTTTGAGGCGGAGTTATTTGCAATCGATGAGGCATTGAGGCAAGTAATAACGAGGCCATGGTTGAATAATAACATAGTGATATTAGTTGACTCTAAATCGGCATTACAAGCAATTGCTGACAACACATCTGCAGGCTATATGATAGAATCGATCCAGAAGAAATACAAAATAGTTAAACACATTACCAAGGAATTGGTTCTGCAGTGGATCCCGTCACATGTAGGCATACAAGGGAATGAGCGGGCAGACAAGCTGGTCAAACAAGGAACACTTATAGTGCAGAAACCAAAAAGAATGCTCACACTCGAGGCTAGGATTAGTGCACTGAAGCGAACATCTTATCTTGGATTTACAAACAAAGTCAAGGAAGACATAAAGAACAAGCCTTATGAGAATGTATTCGACTTGTATGGGAAGGTCAAGGACCTCCAGAGAAGGACATCTGTCGCGGTCTTTCGGCTGACAACTGGACACGACTGTCTGAATGAACACCTGAAGAAAATTAAGATATTAAACTATGACAACTGCACATTGTGTGAATGCCCGGACACCATCATGAACAAGGACCATCTCCTGGTTTGCAGAAAATTAGATGAAGAGAAGCAGAAAAGAGGAGACCTCCCTGGCCTCTACTGGGAAGCAAGATCAAAGATGGCGTGAGCCAGCGGAAGCCATTGGAAAACAACAACAACAGTTCTGTTTGGAAAGTCATCATTGTGTAGATACTCTCTTTTACTACTGTTATTTTTATACTGAAACTTTACAGACAACTATGATTCTCAACAACATATTGTACATAGTTTACAGTGAAACAATAAAGTTTTGAGAGAGGAGGTAATCTGAAGTGTGTCAACATTTTCATTCAGTAATCCCATTTAGGAATGATTAAACTATGTTCCAAAATCATTGCCAATATTTTGTGTTTAAATTTCCAGCACAAAAATGTTAAATTAGTTTTCTTTGCTATTATTAACAGTTTAATAATAATAGGAACAGTGACATATATTTATATAAAAGGATTATTACTTATTTTTTTAAAGAACTAGTAATTTTTTTTAGTTAAGGTTACAATATTTGTTTTTTTTTAAATACAGATAATTAACAAGTTACTAGTGCAGTCCTTTTTTTACCAAGTACACTTCATAAAATGTTATAAACTCGTTTACAAAATGCCAGCATATATAAAAAAATATATATAATTTTTTCTATGTTTTTTACTAATATTTTCACTTAATTTTGTAAAAAATAATTTTAAAAGTCTCTAAAGATTATAGAAGTTCAAGTTTTAAAACCCATAAATACCCAGTAAAGCTTTTGATATTTTTTCTGTTTTACTGGGTTGTAAATATTGTTACTAATTTAATTTTAATGACTGGGTTTCAGTACTTATTGCTTAAAATTTCATCGAAACTAAGTTTTGCATAAAGCTCAAAAACTAAAAATACTCTTGTTTTGGGTATATATAATGGCACTGGCTAAATATTCATTTTATAAATACTGTTCCCAGTGGGTATTTACCCGGCCCATATTACTATGTTATGGAATACATAACTCGATCAAAAGTACTTGTGATCTGTTGGATTTCCTGATAGTTACTCTGGAAAACAGCTGTAATATTTTTTTTTTTTTTTTTTTGTAATGTCCACATATGCTAGACTATGATGCCAAGCGATCAGTTTCATCAATAAAGATAAAGCAACGGAAGTAACTGCATTTTGAACCCACAATTTAGAGATCGTAGCAGACTAGTGCTTTAGCCACATTGACCACAAAGCCCTCAAGCTGTAACGAGCTATAATACTACTGTTAACATTGATTCAACATAGTTGTGTAATACATTTCAATTGTATTTAGTTATCATCAATTAGTCTGAAAAATAATATTTAATTTTTTTAGGTACTTCAAATTTTTGTGTAACTCATTTGCTTCTAGTCCTACCATGTTCAAAGAGAGCTCAGCGATCTAGGGGCTAAGATATCAATGTCAGTCTGCTACACCTGTGGACTGTACAACTCAGGATCATATGTTTGAAACTTCGGTTATTGCTTTTTCAAATTCTCTTTTTCTGTTAATGTGATCCCTCATTATTCTAACAGGCATAATGCAAACAATTAATTAAATTAGTATATGGGACGTTAACCAAAAAATTAATTTTGCACACTTGCAAAATATTTGACAACAATCAGTTACTTACTTACAGTTACTCAGTTACAATATCAACTTACTTTTAACAGTACAGAGTGATTAAGCTAAGCATTTGGCTGATTTTAAGTAAAATTTTCTTGATTTAAGGTAAATTTCTCTTTCTTAAAATTTGTCTTAGACTTCAGAAATTCAAACCCATATGTCACCAATGTTGAGGTAAAATTTGATTTTCAATTGTGTTATCAATTTTTGTAATTTTGTAGTGATAGTTTTGAACTGAAAGCTGAACAGCTGGATTTGATCAAGGATACTACACAGCAAGTATATACTTTGCTCAAGGAAACACCACCTGATGGCGCAAGCTTTACAGCTAGTGTCCAGCATATACTTCAGGTATTGTATTCTTTTATAAATATTAGCTAACATTTTTTTATAAATCTTGAAAGTTATTAAATTAGTAGAAAACATTAACTTCTTTCTTTTTGTACGATAATTTTCTTTAGAAATTCTAAAATCAAAGTAGTGCAATAACACTTTATAAGTGCAACTGTGTTTGAACAATTTATTCATCTTAAATTTTATTAAATTTTATCATCCTTATTATAAAATTTAACATTACAAAGAATTTGTGTAAGCCTTGAATAGTTCATTTTTGAAGTTTATTATACATCTATAATGATTCATATTGCTTGAAAATACATTAAATACATTGAAAATTTACATTAAAGATTTAACTTTTTATTCAAGCGAGAAGAACATTGGAATAATTGGAAGAATGACGGATGTCCAGAGTTTCAGAAACCAGCCACTCCTGCAGAAGATGTTATGGAGGAAGAAAAAAAGCAAAGGCCATCCAAACCACGAAAACGTTTAGGTGATATGTTTCGAGAAGGTGAAGAAAAAAAAGTTTTCATTTTGGGCAAGTGAGTATTCATAGATGAAATAATGTAAACTTTAATATTATTTGAATTTATTATCCGGTAACAATAGTGAATTCAGACCAATAACAAGTAGATACTAAAATATACAAGAAGCACTATAGTGTAGTGGACAAGTCAAGATCTGTGCATAAAGTAACTCATAATTAGGAATTCAGATTGTCAGTTATTTGTATCTATGCGATACTGTTAACAGTTTATAATTTTCTTATTTTTGTGATTAAGTAAGCGAGTTTCTTGTTCTACAATTTCATGCTTATTTGTTGATTGGACTATTAACTTAACTGTTGTTTATAAATATTAAAGATAGTTTTTAACCTTATCTCAGTTTCTCTCTTGTTTACATGATTTGTTCTATAGGATTCCATTCGGCCAATGTACTCCATCTGAAACCCAAAATATCAGTTTAAAAATGCTTTTATTTTTACTGACAACCAAAATAGTTGATTTATTAGTTACGAAATAATCACTAAACTCTGTGTGTGACACAGTCTGCCAGAGTTTCCTAGTAGTACTGAACAATGTGGCACAGTTGTTGGGTTTTCTGTAATCACTAATTAGTGTGACAAGTGCTGTTGGGTTTTCCTGTAACACTGAACAATATGGCACAGTACTGCTGGGGTTTTCTGTAACACTAAACAATGTGGCACAGTACTGCTGGGGTTTTCTGTAACATTAATCAGTGTGGCACAGTACTGCTGGGGTTTTCTGTAACACTGAACAATGTGACACAATACTGCTGGGGTTTTCTGTAACACTGAACAATGTGGCACAGTACTGCTGGGTTTTCTGTAACACTGAACAATGTGGCACAGTACTGCTGGGGTTTTCTGTAACACTGAACAATGTGGCACAGTACTGCTGGGGGTTTCTGTAACACTGAACAATGTGGTACAATACTGCTGGGGTTTTCTGTAACACTGAACAATGAAACTGTGCTGTTGGGTTTTCTGTAATTCCTGAATAGTGTGGCACAGTACTGTAAGGGTTTCCTGGTGCTTATTAAGTTGTACGAACACAGTCACATCATTTTAAGAAGCATATACTAAAAATATCTGTAATTCTGTTCATTCCAGATATGGGAGGTTCTACTGCAGATACCTTAAATTACATAACATTTATGATTTTAACAGTAATAATTTCTTTGTTTATTTGTACAATAGGCCTGAATTAAACAGGCTGTGGAACCGAATGCCTGATAATCTTGAATCATGCAAAAGCCCTGATCGTGATTTTTTGCCTTCGCTTGAATCTTACTTTGAAGAAGCCATTGATCAAGCTGATCCAGAAGCAATGGTAGAAGACCAGTACAAGTAAGTTTGCAATTTATAATTGAATATCAGGTGTGTAACAGTAGTTATTGATATTTTACATGCTTAATATGTATTCAGTAAAAAATTATCATATCTCTGTAAGTTAAAAGCTGAACCATATTCAAGATGTTAATGTTTATCTTTATTTTTATTTTATGGCTCCCATAAGTATAAAGTAAATAAGTAAGCGTAATAATGAATGAGGTACAAGGTTATTAAAAAATGGTGGACCTAAGGTTGTGTTGGTGGTCGTAACTTCGAGAAGTTATTTAGGACATTAAAAGAAAATTAAGAGTTTCAGTTGAAAATTCTTAGCATACACATTTTTTATGAATTTATTTATTTGCGGAGTTCTGAATTTTTTAAATTAGAAGCAACAACTGTAATGTAACTTGAAATAGAATCAATTAGTTTCGAATGGAATTATGAATTTGTGTTTTTACTTATGTGTTTCTTTAGGCGCTTAAATGATGGAAGTTTTGGATGGAGAGCTTTGAGGTTACTCGCTCGCAAATCCCCTCATTTCTTTACACACAGCAATAGCAACATAAATAAACTGCCGGAGTATTTGGAGTCGATGGTTAAAAAGATACCAAAGGAACGACCTGGACCAATGGTAGGTGTATTATACGTTCAATTAAAGGAAACATTGTAAAAAAAAATCTTGTTTGTTTACTTTATTTGTACTTATTTTGAAATATTTGAATATTCTTTTGTATAAGTATAATGACTATACTTGTTTTGTAAAAAGTTAATTATTTTTATTGTGTATTTGAAACAAAAAGACAATATTACAGCACAATTTTTGAATACACTAGGGTTGCAATAAACTGGATCGCATTTATCCAAAATTCTGGTTAATCCAAAACAATTTTTGAAAATTTCAATAAGAAAAAGGATTTTTTGTCATTTCTGATGACAAAATTTGGCCTGTTTACAGAATTTACTTCTTTTATATTTAAAAGTATTAAAAGAATTATTTTTAAAAAATCATTACTGTCTGTTATCGCTAATACAGGGTGGGGCAGGGAAGTATCCCTAATTTTAAAGGTAAATTAAAAAAATAACCAAAAATGTTTGAACAAAACTTTAGTGTGGCATCAAAAGGGTACAGATGGAAGTTAATTGTAATAATAATTTTACTTTGTTTTAAATAACATCACGCAAGTGATGTCCCTCATTGTCAATGCACTGCTGTAGCCTGGTTCTAAAATTCCGCATAAATCTGCGAAGCATTTCTTGTGGAACGCGGCCAACTTCAAGGCGAATTGCATGCTTCAAGGATTCTAGGGTCCTGGGTCGATGTTTAAACACTTCACTCTTGAGGTAGCCCCATAAAAAGTAATCACACAGAGTTAAATCCGGCGAGCGCGCGGGCCATGGAATGTCACCATACCGGGAGATCAATCGCCCGGATTACATTTCCCTCAAAACAGCCATCGAATTTCTAGCAGTATGGGCTGTGGCACCATCCTGCTGAAACCACACTAGTCCCAAATTATTTTGTTGCAATTGTGGTTCAAGAAATTGTTGGAGCATGTTTACATACCGTTCAGAATTGATGGTAACACAACGATTGTCCTCCTCGAAGAAATAAGGCCCAATTATGCCTTCACTGCTGATTACACACCAAACCGTCACTTTGTCACTGTGTAGAGGCCTCTCGTGAACTACCCTAGGGTTTGCACCACTCCAATAACGCATATTCTGCTTATTTACAACTCCAGAAATGTGGAAGTGCACCTCGTCACTGAACAAAACACGTGCCATCATTTGGCAAGTCAGCAATGAAAGTTTCACATGCCTGTATTCGTTGTTGCCAGTCCCGCTGTGTGAGTTCTTGAACGTTTACCATCTTGTATGGATGGAAGTGTAGTTCCTCGTGGAGAATACGACGCACAGTACGATTAGACAACGCCAGGCTGGATGCATGCGTGCGAGCAGAACGCTTAGGAGACTGCAAGATCGATCTTCTGACACGGTCAATATTTTCTGGAGTTCGGACGGTCCTCTGAGCCCCAACTCTCTTTCGCACTACACTACCACATGCACGGAAGTTCTCCACCCACAACAAAATGGATTTGCGGTCAGGAACAGCATTGCGGGTAGGAATCCGATAACGAGTTCGCAGCACACGCCGCACCGCAACAATAGACTTATTTTGAGAGAAATACGTTTCGACTGCAAAAGCGCGTTGCTCATTCAACCAAGCCATGTCTACAACTGACGGCGGTACTAACGGAAAATTCCATGGCCACAGCATCATTCGAGCTTACCCCCACTCCTCCAACACATTCTCACTACACACAACGCCATCTCAAAAGTAGGGATACTTCCCTGCCCCACCCTGTATTTTAATGCATCAACTAATTATGTATGTATGTTTCAGCAATGTAACAAATGTCATAACAAAACAGTTGCGTAGTGATAATAGTTTCTTTTGTAATAAGTAAAGATGTGCAACTTTGACAGTCAGGCATCAATGTAACCAAATTCTATTTATAACATCACACTTGTTTATGAAGTAAGATTTTTTTGTTAGGTTTTTAGTCTTGTTAGATAAGTTTTACTATTGTATTTATCTGTTATAAGTTTTCCTATGCACCCAAAAACCCACTATTTATAACTCTTTACTGTGATAAATACTGGCAACAGGCTGGTGTTAAATCTCTTCCATCTAAATCACACTTGTCCACGTCAGACATTGATACTGCAGTATGACAGTCATGGTAACGTTATATGATGTTTTAGGCCTTACCAAAAAATGATGTTTTTATGACATTCCTGCTTATTCGAAATTTTCTTAATCCAAAAGAGTCGTGGTCCCTAGTGTGTATATATACATATGTATAATTTTATTTTCAGCATAAAAATTTTACCTAAACTGAATAATTTTTCATAAAGAAATATAGTAGTTTAATTTTGTAACATTACGCACATAAGCTTCAATAAATTTTTTTATGTATAAACTAAAGTAGATATAATCAGTAAAATAAAATTGTTATTGTAACCTCTAAAACTTTTATTTTTAACTTTTCTAAACATTATTGTGAAAAAAGTTACTTTTCTCTTTAATAAATTGAATCTGGGGGTGTATTTGCATATAAAATAAAATAAGTTTTTTCTTAGACGCAGAGCAGTGATACAAAAATGGATGTTGTAGTAGATATTGGAGTTGTAGTAGAACCTGGACTTGTGAATGAAGGTGAAGATGAAGATGAATTGTTGAAAACAGAAGAACTTAGAAGAGAAGAACGTGAGTATTGCAATATTGATCAGTTTTGAAAATTATTATTATAATGAAATGGTTATTAGTAGAATCAATCCTTGATATAAGACTAGCTTTGTAGCCAAGCTATTGTGTGGTATTCCACAAAGAAAACCACATTATTATGTCATCATGGTTACAATATTTGCGGTTGCTGCTGCTTTCCTTTCCTGTAGCAGCAGAGACCTGGAAATTTGCTGTGACTCTGGGTAGACAGTCTTCCGTTTCACTTAACAAGAAATTTTTGGTTTATTGCTCCATTCTTAAACAAATTTGGACATACGCCACTGTAAGTAGTCTTAACATCCACCACTTGCAGAGGGTTAAAAATAACATTTTAAGAGTTATCATAGGTGCTCCTGGTATTCTCATAACTGAGATCCAAAAGTCAGCAATACAAAAAAAATATCAACAATCCAGACAGAAATTGTGTGTTTAAAATGGATTAATAGAAGCGTCTAAGGGCACCCAAACCCTCTTTCCAACATATGTTATGTGCTTCAGCCTAATCACTGAATCTTTCTTTGCTAATTCTTTTTTTCGTAATCACTAATTCAGCCTCTTTCTTTTCTGATATTATGTGCTGTCAGGAGACAGAAGTGGGTGAACATGATGTCTGAGGAGTGAAACAGACGTACGTTTTCTTTAGTTAAGAAGCATGGAACTGTGGCCTTTTGACTCAACCATGTCATTTCTTCATTGCACTAATCTAATTATAATTTTGTTGACTGATTGTAGATGTAAAATAAAGTGCAAAAATGTTATCACGTACTCTATAGTTTACTGCAAGAACGTGTATTTCTGTTGCTTGTTTTACTACCATTTGGATTCTCAGTGTGTTAATGTCTTTTAGTGTTAATTCGTATTGTAATTTTTGTAAAAGTTTTGTAAATACAATAGAGTTATTCTAATGCAACACCTGAAAGACTGGACACTCGGATTACAGCGAGCATCCAGACTTCAGAGGGTCAATAGAAAATTATACGAGGCATGTTTTTTTTTAAATACTGTTTTGAAATTTTACTGTGGCAGTACTGCGGTGGCTGTTTCACACAAGCTTGCTGAATACATGTATCTGTTGGCTAGATACAGATGCCATTATAGAAGCATTCGATTGTGTTACGTCTGTGAGTATTCCAAATTTCTCAGTCAATTGAACATCTCGATAACTGAAATACACACTGTGATTCGTTTACTTAACGCAAAGTCTGGAAAACACTATGAGCGATGGAATGATGATAAAATCGGTTAGAGTTTTTACGAGCGGCTGCATGAATGTTAATGATAAAGCGGACGACCTTATTTCATTACTGACAACTTGAGAAAATGCATTAAGTATGAAACTTTCCAATGAAAAACTACTTATTTTAACTCAGCAGAGTGAAGTACAGATATACCCAACAAAATTTTTTTTTTTTGTGATAATAATTTCCAGTGTAGTAAGAAAATAAAAACACAGATAACTTTGTGTTAGTTGTGTATTTGTAATAAAAATTTCTTTTCGTGTTACAACATGTGTCATAATTCAAACATTTTTAGTTGGAAATTCAGACGATGCTGACATTGGTTCTACCAGGTCTTTTGGTCTCACTAAGCAACAGCTGGATAGTATATCGTTGCTTGTCGCAGACAAATGGAAGCCACTTGCTGGGAAGTTGGGATTTCAAGCTGATGAGGTTAGTTTCTTTTTTTATTAATGTTGACTGGATAGAATGAAAAAAGTCAAAATTTTTAAGTACTGCATGATTGTCTAGCGTATTTACTCAATATTTTTTTGGGCAAATAGTTATATTTGCAAACAATTAATTTATTTTTTATTTAGCATGTATCAAATTATGTATATAGACTATAATTTTTAATGAATAACGCTACAGTCTTATCCTGCTTATGTCCTCTCCACTCACATTTTTGCTGCATCATACATTATTTTTTCTTGTTAATACACGAATGAATATTATGTTAAAGTGATAGGACTCCTGACTTTTGTCATTTCTTATGTACCATAGAACCAATTATGATGTAACTTTGGGGTACTACTTTATTACACCTGGATTTGGACAACTAAATCTGTTAATGCAGTAAATTAAGAGTAATTTTTTCCACCATTTTGAAAGGTTATTTTTTTGTTTAACATGCAAATTTTATACCATTTAGACTAATGGGGATACAGGGGATTCGTGTTAACAGAATGGGTAAAAAAAGTGTATGGCAGTAAGTGCAGTCCAAAACCTCGAGGTATGCATGTCCATTTCAAAAGATTGAATGAACAAGTTATTAACAAAACCAATTTGTGTGCCAAGTTGAATCAAATCTGACGTTTGCAAATTCTAGAGTTCATGACACATACATGACCTCTAATAGCTATTTTGTATATCCCATTTTTCTGTACTAACATTTTTTGCAGTTCTTGCCATGTCTCCTTTCTAAAATATCTTTTTATATATAATAGATTCATTTGGTACGCATAGCAACAAAGTACTATGGAAGTAACTATCCAATACAGTTCATTCTAAAAATCTCTTCTTTTCAGTCTAAAATTATTGTTTAACAAATATTGTACACTCAACTAAGGGTCTTGACAAGATATGAGATATATTACGAGGGCAAGTCAAAAAATATAGGAAAATCTTAATTTTCAAGCATATTACAACAAGCAAATGATTCTCAAATATAGACAAATTACAGTTGATAATATTACAAGCGAGTTGAATGTGAGCTATGGCTTAGCACATTCAATTATCCATATTTCTTTTACCTTTTGAAAAGTCTGTGCTTGCTGGGTTCCACATCAATTGACCATCATTCATAAAGACGTTTCGAAATTCCCCAGAAGCATTTTAAACATTATGAAGAAAGAGACTCATTTCTTAAGCGAATAATAACCGTTGATGAGACATGGGTCCATCATTTTGAACCAGTGAGTAAACAACAAAGTTTGTTGTGGGAAACATCCTTCATCTCCCCAAGCAAAAAAGTTCAAAATTCAGCTGTCTGCAGGAAATTTTATGATGACGATATTCTGGGATATGGAAGGTTCCATTTGTATCCCATCATTACAGGTTGACTTCAAACTTAAAGACCAAACAATAAATAGACAGCTTCTATGAGTTACTGTGTTTATTGAAGTCAAAAATCAAATTCAAAAGGCGCGAGTTTGCTTCAGGTTAACATTTTACCTTATATGGCCAAAAGCACAATCCTGTGCCTTCAAAATCTCGGTTTTCAGCTGCTGGACCTTCCATATAGTCCCAACCTGGCTCCAAGCGATTTTCGTCTTTTCAGCCCATTAAAAAAACAGTTGCGAAGGAATCATTATCGATTTGTCTGAACTCCAGGTCGAAAACCTTCTTCCAGGAAGGAATTTAAACGCTGGTTAAAAGATGAACTAAGTGTATAGAAGTAGGAAGGGATTATATTGAAAAGTAATGTTTAATATCATTTATGTAATCACAATGAATCAATAATTTTTTTTCAATTTCACTTTACTTATTTACTCTCGTATTTAAGATAAGGCTATGTGATGTTTTTTTAAAAATAAATTTAGGTATGTTTGTAGAAATCTGAAATAATTTTTTTCTTGTAACGTCATAACGCATTGCTAGTCCACAATGTGCAGCAAAAGTAATTCTGTTCCCAAATTTGGTTTGATTTTCTCTGCAACAAGTCATTTGCAGTGGCATTTGGGTTATAAATTAAAATAATTTCAAACAGGTAATCACTTAAGTTTCTATTTTTGATATTTGTATGCTTGCATCATCTGATTGCTGTTGGTTTTAGTAGTAATTTCGCAGATCTATTTTAAAAGATTAAACAATCATGCTTTTGCTTTTATTACAGATTGATTTCTTCGCTGTAGAAAAGAAGACAGATGCTGAAAGGGCACGACTAATGCTACAAGTGTGGTCAGAAGAATGTGACGAAGCAAGCAGCAGTGACTTCCCTAACATCCTCAGCGAACTAGGATTTAAAGAAGCAGTAGAAGTTTTAAAAATGTAACTATTCTACAAAACGGAAAAGACTTTGTGAAAACATATTTTTTCTGATCTGTACAGAACAAATTGATACTTTGTTTTTGTAAATACTCTTAAATATAAGGTACAAACAACAAATATTGAGCTGCTTGAACCTTTCCTCTCATCCAAAAAAAATGACATACTGAAATATCAGTTCCTGTTGTAGCATGCAGCTGTTTCACTGGCATGACGTACAGTGAATGTAGTATGAAAATACAGCCAATAATAATTAAATGTAAATATCATTTTTTTAAAAGAATCATTATAAATTAATAAAACTCATTTTCAAATTAATGAACACTTTACTTTAAAGGTTAGAAATAAAATATTTACAGAACATTTTTAAATTATAACCCAAAAAAATCCAGGGAATATTCAGTATGTTATAAACTAAGTGTGACTAGATTTAATACATTACTTACTTATTATAATCTTATGGATAATTTTATATCTAGTTTATTTTTCTTGCATCTTACTATTAGCAGGTTATCCACAGAGCTTAAGCTACCCAATTTAATGGATCGGGATTTGACTGTTTCATGCTACATAACTATAACCATGTTATGGTTATGTGAGTAGTGTCATGATGCACAACCTGCGTTAAAAAGAATAACAGCAAAGTTCAAGCATAGGATATTTCTCAACAGGTAATAAATTTCAACAGGATCAAAATTTCTATACTGTATATTAATTTATTTGTTTTACAAAATGGTTATAAAAGAAGAACCGTTACATGCATAGTCAGAAAGTAGCTCATAGCTTTAAATGGTCCATCGAATTCTTGTGTAGCACAAATATATTACATATAAGAAATTTTGAACTTTTTTTTGAATAATAATAATTTTATGCTATATTTTCTTGCTAAGTTAATATAAAATAACACCTGATTACACATTTATTGTACAAGTCTTTGATACAAAGATAAATGCAGAGCTGCTGTCCACTGGTTCTTTTGTCAGTCAAAATGTAACCCTGAATATATGATTATCCATGTAACCTGGAAAATATTAAATAATTAGTTTTAGACTTATCAACTTACGTCTACTGTGGATAATTAGTACAAGGGCTTTTATTTATTTATTTTTAAACTCTAATGGAGCATGAAGGGAAAACAAGTTAAATATCAAAATAATTTTATTAACAAAAGTTACTTTTTGATGTAATCGCTATGAATTTTGAGGCATCTGTCATACTGATGGCTAAACTTGGAAATACCTTCTTCACAGAAAGTTTCCATCTATGAATTTAGATACATCCTCATGGCGTCTTGAAACTCTTTAACGCCCTCCGAAGTGCTGTCCTTCCCACTATGCCTTCATCTGAGTGATAAAAATAACTCAGAGCAAGATCTGGGCAGTACGGCAGATGGTCACAAACTTACCATCCGAGTTCCGCAAGAAGCTGTCGAGAGTTAGGGCAGCGGTATGTAATTGTGCATTACTATGAATCAAAACAATCCCAAAGGAAACCTTCTTTGTTCTCTGTAGTCAATGTAAGGTCTGAAAGTACGCACATGCATTGAATATTGTCTTCTCATCACATGAAATCCACTAGCAACATGCCTTTATGATCAAAAAAAAAAAGAGCAGCTGTGCTGTGACCTTTCTGCTGTTCAACATATTTTTGGGTTTGGAGAATTTGTGTGTATCACCGTTGAGACTGTTGCTTCATTTTTGTATTGTCATGGTGAATCCAAGATATATTTCTTTTTGCAACTGATTATATAAATTCTTCTTTATCGTCATAATGAGTGAGAAAGCTCAAGGCTGAAACACAATGGGTATAAAGTTTTCTATAGCCTGGGTGTTCCATTACAATTTCATAAAGAAATGAGCTTGAAATTTCAGAGAGCTCATCAGACAATTCATTAATGGTAAACCTCCATTATCAACAGACTTGTGGCCTTGCCCGAACCTGGTCCTAAATCAAAACTGATATCTCAGAATCTATTAAAATTTTCTTCACAAATGATACTCATGTCAATCAGTGTAGAAAATTTGAAATTCAAAAATGCATTGTGCAACAGAAAACAGATGAAACAAGATCCTGAAAGCTGTCATCATTCTATTGATAATTCAGGAATGGTTTCGTCAAGAAATCCTATAATCGATGAACACATGTTTTAAATTATCAGATGATGTTTTTTTAATTGTCTTTTTTTAAAAATTCTATTGTTAATTACTAGCAGCAACCAGTCAGTGTTTTAAATACACACACACAAAAAAAAAAAACTTACTAAAAAGCCAGCAAATGATGTCATAAATCCTTCTTTTGTTAACTCCCAAGCCCCTCCGAATTCTTCTTCATCTACAGATTGAAAACTAGTGAAGTAAAGGTAAATAATACCTGCATTTACCAGAAAAAATCTGAAACAATAATTTGTAATAATGAATCAACAATAAATGCAGTGAAATATAAATGTGCTATTAAATGTACTACAAACATACCAGGGTTGTAAAATAACAAAATTTTTATTATAATATAATATTTATTTATTTACTATTATTATAATTATAAATATTACAAAATGATAAACAAATGATAAACACTAAACAAAAATTTCAAGTTTCATTACATTAATTCAAGTTAATCATTACTTCTATTAGCTGAAATAGTAACACATTTTAGTATGATTATTCAATGAGTTCCTGATATTATGATTCTCATATCAAAACAAAACAACAATCATATAGTATTATGACATCAATTAACTATCTCTATAAATAATGACATTTAATTAGTTACTTATATTTACTTATAATACAAATCGTTTAATATTTCTAGGATAATATTGAATCTTCCACTCTACTATTTAATTGAAGGTTGGATTAAAATTAAAAATTTTTAATGTTTGATCAACCAATGTTCATTTAATTTGCTTTGAAAGAAATCGGAAGATTCGATTTAAATTATTGAGAATAAATTCACAATCCCTACGCTACTAAAATAAAATTTTAAAAACAATAAACACATTATAACCTGTCCTTAAACTAATATTATAGTCCTTCTTATAACTGAATAAAGTTCCAAGTTTTCACAGGCCACTAATATCTACCACACAATAATTCAGGAATATTTTAAGTCTTTGTAATATCTCTTAATATATACTATAATCTCGATGAAAATTAATATTCAAATCTACTACACCTATCACTATCATTAATCAGTTCTTAAAACTGTCTTATTTAATTATTTAAAATATTCTTGGGGAGGGGGGATTATTGAGCTGGCCTCATTCAAGTTTATTTCAAAGTGGAAATGTTATACACTACAAATTTAGTTGTTTATTTCAAAATGTTTTCAAGTAATTATTTTGATATTATTGTACAAAATAATAGTATTTCAAAGAAGTGAAATATCTATTTCACTTCTAGCATTCACTTCTAATAAACACTAACTTCACTATCTTATTTCACTACGATCCAAACAAACCGCTGTGGTCATCAGATCCATTTCTCTCCAACCCACTCCAATCACTGGCTATTTATATCTTTTGAGAGGACACTATATCGAGTTTTTATGACTGCGTCAAAGTCAAAGTCTGAAAAACTCTATTACTCTGGTGTTGGTTTGTAAATTTTATCGAAATATCCTGGTTACCATAAATTTAGCACAAATTCGTCAAGACTAGAATCTTTAACAGCACGATTGTTTTAACATATTTATTTCGTATTTATTTATTTAATTTAAAATTTGTCGAGTTTGTTCCATAACCTCACTTTTCTCACAGAGCACTCAATTGATTCACGCTCTTGGAATATGACGCACGGACTGGCGTCTCCTAGCTTCAGTGATGGCGTCTCATTATATCTGCCTGGTTGTTTGACTTGTAGTCGATGTCTGTGATGTTTTTGATTTAGACATGTTCTGCCATTGGAAATATGGTTTTAATTCCTAGAATGCTGATTTAGTGCCATAATTTAGTGTTCCTTGTCAAATATTTGATGATTTGATAAAATGAAATATGTTTGAACTAGTAAACATATTTCACTATGACTAACTATGACGTCACCGCGTCTGTTTTCGTATCTTTATGTGGCTTGGGTTTTGTGCAATGTTTACATGTGAGTGTTTTATAGTGTTTTACATCTGTTTAGTGGTGTGAATTATGAATTGTTGCAGGGTCTAGTCTGAATGCAAATCATATATTATTTACACTTTAAAACTTGGTTCATGAAACACCAAAGAATCACCATAAATAATAAATTGTTTTTCTGAAAAACAAAATGTAACTAACAGGCTAGTTAAATTAAAAACATGGTGTTATATGAAAGGGAACACAAAATAATTGCATCATACTATAGTAACTACACTCATTTTAGTATCGGCTTCTACCGGTACATGTGTTAATGACACCTTACTTACACTAACTTCACTATCTTATTTCACTACGATCCAAACAAACTGCTGTGGTCATCAGATCCATTTCTCTCCAACCCACTCCAAGCACTGGCTATTTATATCTTTTGAGAGGACGCTATATCGAGTTTTTATGACTGCGTCAAAGTCAAAGTCTGAAAAACTCTATTACTCTGTTGTTGGTTTGTAAATTTAGTGCATTTGTCAGCAAGTAAAGTTTTGCTGCATTTCTGCAGAATTTTTTTTCAAGATTTTGCTGTTACCGTGTTCAAACTAATTCGTTGAGTACCTCTGAAAACAGGCAGTATAAAGTAATAAAATACATGTTTTTTAGCCACCACTATGGTTAGGGTTCTACCAAATTTTTCTTTGGGCTACTTTTTGCATAAAAACTTTTTAAAGAGGTGTCTCTTCTTATTTCAAAATTTTGGTTTGCCTTTCGCAGTACCCTAGTAAAAAATTGATATTTTGTAATGTAGTTTATATAAGTAACTCATAAAATACACAGGAAAGTTTCCAGTCTTAGTAAAGTTTTTTGGGAAATGTATGTAAAAAGTAAATACTACTTAGAACATTATCTCTAATAGTGTAAGTTAATAAAGGTGTTCATTTTTTCAAAGCTCTATTTTGCAAAAAGCGTAATGAACTCTTAGTTGTTGCAAAAATTAAAAAAAAATCCTTATGGCTATCATTAAATAATACACTGATGTTGTAGGATACATTATTTATATTACCTGTCAACCAAACTATTACAACAAAGATTAGATAGGATAGTCTGTATTTCACAATACAGCTTTAAAATAATTCTTATATTTTTTGATTAGATAAGTATTAAAAAAAAATTACATTAGCCTAATATGTATTAATAGAAGTGTTCTTTTAACTTCAAAATTTCCACTTATTTATTTAAGTATTAAATGCTTTTATTTAAAACTGAATATATTTAGATAAACAATTATTGTGGTAAATAAATTAAATGAAATGAATGCTTGGAACCACTTTTATACCATCAAAACTGTATTTCACAATTCAGTAACCTTTTTCAATGAATTATAGTGAATTACATATATAGAATGCTTATGTTTACATATTTTTAGTTAAATTAGTGAAGTTAGATCATAGTGCCCACCATGATAAGATAAATACCTCACACCATGCGTGTTTTGAGGAATTATTCAAATTTTAATTATAGCCTACATCACTGCATGTGTATATGTGTTTTGGCACACTAACACTTGCAATTTTCATCCAATTAGATTGGAATTGTTTTTAGTAATAGCTTGGCCAAGTTTGTTTTAAATTAAAATCCATTCAGCAGTTTGGAATTACAGCCATTCAAATTCTTATTTCATTATTTGTAAACATTAAAATCAGAATTTTTTAAGTGCAAAACAATTTTGAATTTTATAGTGGGATTCATTTTCATATTTTATTATTGGTTCAGAAGATATTAAGTTTAGTGTTATTTGTGAATTTTTTGGCACTTTTACTAAAGTTATGATTTTTACAATTTTTTTCTGTTATGTAGATTAATTATGCCAATGTCACACATTGAGGTACTTACAACAGTTATTATCTTGTTAATTTTTGTAGTGGAAACTTTGTTACCACCGCCATAATATTGATTACAGAATAAGTAAAAAACCTGTGTTAAAGTTCTTGAGTGTTTTTTTTTAAATTAATCGTTTTCATGATGAAAAAAATGTTACATACTTTCGCACATTAGTCATTTTGAGGTTATATTTGCCAGTTTTATTTTAATTTTTTTCAAACTTAACACTGTTTCCGTACTTTTATATTTTGGATTGTTAATATTGGGCATATAATAAAGCTTTCTGGTGCAAAAATTATCAACATTGACAAAAGTGCATTTTTACCGATGATTTTGTTGTTTCAAAAATTTGCTTCCATCAAGTTAGCGATAGTTGTGTGCTGTGATTATTTTGTTTATGTATAAGAGGTGTGATAACTTTCCAAACACACCTAAATTTGATGTTCAGACAGATTCAGAACAGCAATTATATATTGACAAATTTGAAATAGCCCAAGTGTTATCACATTCTTTGTATTTCTTGAGCAACTTCTTTGTTATGAAAATATGCAGAAATTAAAGCAATGAACATGTAACTTTTATGGAATTGGGCAAATGTGGATATGAAAATGTTAATGCAAGCATATGACATTTTGTTTTTCCCCTTTGAAAACAATAGAACAGACAATTTCAGTTCTAAACTAATAAAAATACATTTATATATATATATATATATATATATATATATATATATATATATATATATATATATTTAACTTAATAAATAATACTTACAACAATAGAGCAATGAAGCCTTTTAAAGGTAATAAGCCCCACAAAATGCCAACTATGATTCCTAATGCTTGTCTCGCCCAATAAATAACATCCAAAAACTCCTCCTGTGAAGTGAAATTCAATTAATTTATAGCTCTTATATAGACATGGGTCAGTTTCAATACCACTGCTTTCTGCTACAGAGAGCAACAAGTTCAAACAATGTAGACTAGCCCATTTTATTTGGACAAAATACTGAGAATATAAAGATAAGATTTACTAATTGTAATTACATCAAAACAACTGTATTGCTCTAAACAGAGTATCAACACAGTTGCCTACTATAAATATGAAAAAAAACCTATTTTGTATACAGAATAATTATAATAGTGTAAAGTACTAGTCCAATGGTTTTTTTTTTTTCTTAACGTCTGACTATTATGCACACTTGGGCTAATGCAGACGATGGGATGATTAATACCGTATGAAAATGCCAAGCTCTCGCCGGGAATTGAACCGGTCCTCAGGGTGAAAGCCTAGTATGCTATCAACTAGGCCACCGAGGCGGCCTACTCCAATGGTACTGGTGGTTGATGTAGATACCGTTAGTGGTAATGGTGTAAGTACTGGTCTAAATTTGATGAGGTTTGTAGTTTATATCAAGTAAATTAATTACTTGTCCTCACTGATTAGTAGATACTTATCTCATGTTACATATTTACATTTTACTTTATTATTTTTTCCATTATTACTTATTCCACAATTTGAGAAACTGCTGTCTCTACACAGTCATTTGTCATCTATCTTTGCTATCATTCAGGCTTAACCTATTTTCCTGATTGGCTTACTTTAAAATTGTTTTATGGACTAAACCTAATAGTTTGAAGGCATTATTATTTGAGTATATGATCTTGTTTTTTAATTTGACAAAAAATAAAATTATCATGAAATCTAGTGTGTAGCAGTATTACAGCCAGTACATCTAAAATTGGTCTACAGATCTGTAATGATAAGAAACAAATTTTTTTAGCTTATGATAAGACATTTTTCTATAAAAGTAATACTTTATTTCTGCAATATTTTTATTATTTACACATAGGGGTAGACACTAATGAAAATACTCAAATTTGTTTGAATTGTTGTTAAATTTTGCAGTTTGAAAAGTTATTAGTACTTCAGTATCGACATTCAAAATCAACTTGAGAACTGGTATCAGTGTCAGGAATCAACCCACCAGTACTGTTATATTATTGCTTAGATATAAAGTGAAGCCGCCTCGATGGCCTAGTTGATAGCGTACTAGGCTTTCACCCCGAGGACCCGGGTTTGATTCCCAGCGAGGGCTTGGCATTTTCATACTCTATAAATCATCCCATCGTCTGCATTAGCCCAAGTGTGCACAATAGTCGGACGTTAAAAAAAAAAAAAGTGCAAAAATACTAAAAAAAGAATTTTGAAATAAAAATAAAATTTCATATAAGCCAAGCTAAAGTGCCATACTTCAAATAAGATGACCAGATTTGACAAATACTACAATAAATGCAACATTTCTTTATAATTATAATTTTTAATCTAATTTTCATTTTTATGAATTTAGGTAGTTTATTAGTAAAAAAAGTCACTGACAACGTTCCTAATAAGCCCATCAAGACTGCCCATTTTATAGGCCTAATTTAGGAGCCTAATAAGCCCATGTTATAGGCTGCAACAATCCCAATAAGTTAAGTTTAACAGTAACTTTCTAATATAAAATATTAAAAAAACAGTTTTCTAACTTTTTAATATTGAGGCGTAGTTGTTAGAATTTAGATCTGACAAATATGATACATCCTATTAAGATACTTGGTCTTAGAAAACCTATTTATATACTAGGCCTATGATACTGTACACATTCTACAAAAGCGTGTTCAGCAGCCACCCTTGATGTATATCTTGACTGCCTTGTAATTTTTAACTAGAAGTTCTAAGTTACAACACTGATTTATTAAGAGACAAACAAAAAGTTTTACTTTCAGAAAAAAATCAGGTAGCAAATCTATCATTATAAACAGATGCTTAAAATGTTTTCAAACTGAAGTACAATGAGATGTGAATAATATAAAGAAAAAAACAATTTATTTTATAGGGTTTGCCCATCATCACAATCTGTATCAGTAAGTTACATATTGTTCATAAACACAACATGAAGGTTGTGTTCAATAAGACAACCCATAAAAGGTTAGATAGATATTACTTTTTTACACTTCTCTAATTGGTACAGGAAGGCTGTAAATGCAAAGAGAATGTTAAAATAAAGACTACTTACAAATGGTGGCAAATTTAGGTTAATAAAATGCTTTTTAATTTATTCTTATAAACTAATAGCCTACAGGCTGTGCATGTTTTCTCTGCAACAAATAATATTAATACATATGTTCTTAATCAAAAGTATTTATTAGGCTTACTTTGAAAAAAAAAATATCTTAAAAACCCATCAAGTCATCTTAGAGATTAGTAGCCTAGCTTCTTAAGAATAAATTAAAACCAATTAAATTTTATACAAACCTTGTCTGGCCACTCAGAATTCGATCTGAATGCTCTAGCCCAAACTGAATCTAATAAAGGATTATTAGATTTTGAAAAGTCATTCTTTTCAGAACTTTTTATATTTTTTGACATTTTTCTTATAAAAGTATACACAAAATTTTAACACAAACACTAAAATAAACACATAGTTTGTTAAAATTATTCTAACCTTAAATTGTTTTATGCCATTTCACAAAAATAAATATTTGGGGATTTCTTGATTAAAAGTTTAGTCTTCCATCCATGAAACAAAATAACCAATTTGCCATTTGCCCACATGTGGATTGGACGATTGGAGCAGTACCTTTTTGATTAGATCTACATAAAGCTTGAGTGAATTAAATATGGAATTGTCATATCACACGCTATTAAATAGTTTATCTATGCATACAGTACAATAAGTGTAGTGCATTAACTATTGTCGTATAAAAGTGAAATTTAAATAAAATTGTTACTGAAACGATAGACATAGTTGCAAATCACAACTAACTTTACTAATATTTAAAAAAGTGTAGAATAATAATATTTAAACGTTTGCAAAACTTTGTAATATGTTCTATAGTACATAATAGGGATGGGCACTTCTGCTATTTTTAAAAAATATCAACGAACTGTTTGTTGGAAAAAAGTAATTGTTAGAAAAACAGGTTTAGAAAAATGAAACTCGAAGTTGTATTAGGAGCTAAAACATAAGCACAAACGATCAGTTTTCTAAGACTACTTTTTCATTCCCATTACCACCATGTCCCTTAACTGTTTTTGGGTGTAAAACATTTAGAAAAACATAATTAAATGTAGTAATAATTAAATTACACTCTCAAAACGTAATATATATGTATGCCATTTTATATTTACAAAATGCAATGAATTTCTAATAGAAGCATTATTTTTTTCTACTTAAAAATTAAATAGCCTTTGCATATTTACTGAAATGCAAACAATTTAGAATATTTTTAGTTGATTAAAAAATATTGATGATTGATAATAAATACGTTTAAATAAAATTAGGTTATGTATTTACAAATTAGGTTATGTATTAAAATTAGGTTATGTGAGATGTTACTGTCATATTTTTATTTGGGAGAAAGTAGGTTTTCATTTTTCAACACTGAAAAAAGTAACGTTAATAAGTAAAATATAGTAATAAGAACATAGGCCAAATATATTTAAATAAAATTGGCTCTATATAGTTACAAAATTATAGGTTATTAACATTAGATTATTACAGGTTAATGATAGGTTATTAACCTAAAATAATCTAAAATTATTCAAGATATATACAAGAGTAGATATTTGAATTTTAAGAAGTCCACACATCCAATAAATAATTAAAAACGATGCACTTAATTCTAAAAACATAAAAAAAAGTAAAAGAAAACTTTCAAAATTGGCCACTAAATATTTTTAAATTTCTAAACACAAATATTTTTCTACGGAGAAAAACTAATATAAAACACAATTATGGCTGTTTTTACAGTTTAAAAAATGTTTGAACAACAAATTTTACATTTAAAACTTTCAAACAACTCGCAACAAAATAGAGATAAACTTTGACAAAGTCCAAACAGTTCTTACTTCACTACCTTGCAACAAGAAATAGAGGGAAAAAGTGTAGCAAATAGCAAGTTAAAGAAAAGGTGTTTGTACTGTTTGAAGGAAAACAGTTTAACAGGAAAATAGCAAGAAAAATGTTTTAGCGCTTGCGGCAACGTTCGAATAGAACGTAGGTGGTAGGGAAGTCCAAACTGCTGTTCCTTGTTTAACAAATCACGATCCAGTCCAATTCAAACTGCTAGTTTCGTTTGTCAAAGCCGTTTGTATTTCGTAAATAGAATAACAGTTTGTTTTAACAGTTTGGAGTTTTCTTACCCATTTCTAGTACATAACATAAAATACTGCAATTCACTATTACATGATATCTTTGATTACAGTATGTTTAAGTCCCGGCGGAGGCAGCTAAAATGAACAGCTGCTACTGGATTTAATGATCTTAAAGAACCTCTACTTATATTACTCTCACTTAATTACTCAATACACATACATAGACACATTCACTACTCTACACACTTGGCCAACTTTAAAGTTTAAAGCAACCCCTGCTGATAGACACCCAATGATAGAACCCCTAAAACGCCAGCCTAATGGTGTATCTAAAGGAACTCTGGGATACTTGGCAACATATATTCTCTGAGTAAGGCTATTAACAGAATGAGCGGGAACTCACCACACAACAAAAAGGGAAATAACCTCTTTTTTATTTATAACATGTAAGTAAATATATGTGTGTTTCTTTAAATATTGGCCAGTATGAGGTAGGGTACAATATTTAAATACATGTATATGAGTGTAAATATACCTTTAGTTTTTGTTTTCATTTTTATAATGTAAACAAAATTATTACTGTTTAGTAAAACCAACAGTGGTTTCCATATAAGCAGAATGAAAGTACTGTATAGCTTTCATTTTGACCCCTACTCCACCTAAGTTAGGTAATTTGACTCATTTTGTCATGTTAGTGGTAAATTAATACCAATGTTGACCTAAAATTCTCATATAATTACGTATTTTTGTGAAATATCATGAAATAATTTATGGTTACTTAATTTCATAATTATGTTTATTTAAGCTTCTGTAATTGTACTTCCAATAAGTAGTAACCAATAGAATTTTTTTTAAATATTTCATTTTGAAAATAAAAATTTTTTAATACATTATTCAAATGAATTGTTTAATAACCATATAAATAGCTGAATAAATACTTTTTCACAGCAGTTCTAAAAAAATCCATTGTAGTTGTTTAATTAACCTTTTTTAAACTGACTAAAGTTGCATTATGTCTTGAACACAACCTTTGGATGACCAAAATGATAGCAGTTCTGATGGAAGTAAAGCAGAAAAATCTTTAAATATATTTTAGTGGAATGGTGGATTTAAAGAATCGTAATAACCTTACAATATAGAAATGAATATAAAGAAAAGTACAATTAACAATACAAAATACAATTATAAAGAAAGAACAATTAGCATGTATTATGTTTTAGGACTGGTTGTCATGTTGGATTTTGCGTGTTGTGTGATGCGAGTACACAAATTTATATTGGTAGTAATAGTAAAAGACCAGTTGTTTTATATTAATTCATAACGATCAGCTGATTTCACTGAAATGCTGATAAGTTTTAAGTTATGGTGTTAAAAACTAGCTATGTTAATTTGTTGTGTTTTTCAACAAATTATCATAACTGAAATAAAATGGAAGAAAAAACATGATACATGATTTTTATTTTTTTGGTTCAATAACAGAATTTTTTATGTCCATTATTTGTCTGAATATACTTAAACTTTGTGTTCTCTCAAGTTGAAGAAAAGATTGAACAAGAGATTGGAGATTGCCATTTTTTTGCAAAATTGGAGCCTTGCCTCATTGCTCTTGTAGTAAGCAATACATTCAACACATGATTTCCAAATGGTTTGACTGGAAGTCCATATCTTAATATTTGGATTTTTTAAGGTATTACATAAAAAACATTGTTTATGGGGGAAAAAATCTGTGATTTAATGTATTTTTGCTACCAGCTTGACTGTTGCTCCTGATATGATTCAATGCATGTGATGAGAAGTTGGCAACATATTAGATATCTGCAGAGCAACAATTGGAGATTATATTAAAACTTAATAAGTTACAAAAAAGTGATATTTTCTACAAATTTAAGAGCAAAAACCATTAAATTACCTTTAACAGTTTTCAGCTAGCAATTAATAAAAATCCTGGCATTATTTTCTATGACCCTGTATACTTCACTTTAATATTTTATTATTTTAGCCAATAGTTTTAATTGTACAGTTGTAAAATACTAATTTAAAGAATTAATAGGCATATTTAGTGTACATAAAACCATGAATAACAGCTGATAATTGAGAAGCTATTATTTGATTTGTCTACTAAATTATGTCAAATACTGATTAAATCAAAGTTAATGTTAATGCTATTGCATAAGAGACCGAACTGTAATGGAATTCAGCAATGAATTTTATCTGATCATATTTTAACAACTTCCAGTGAGGTTTGCATATCATTATGATGCTATTTTACCTGTACATATCTGTACTTTTTGTCGTGGCATATGCTTCATGGGATTCAGATGAGGGTGACTTTTCAGGGCCAGGAAAGACATTTATTAGAAATGCTGTATTCACTGATCAAGCTCCTAAACCAGTGGGACCTTACAGGTATTGTAACTTTGTAAATGTTTCAGTTAATTTATTTACATAAATTCTATCATATGAAACAAGTATCTTGTCTAAACATAGAAGTGAAGATAATATTCTGTTATAATTATAAAATCATATTTTGATTTGAATGTACATTGAATGATGAATTTTGGAAAATACTGAAATGCGTTTAGATTTATTTTAAAGTAATTTTAAAATGAGTAGTACTTAATAAGTAGTTTAATTTAAAGTTATATATATATGTGTGTGTGTGTGTGTGTGTGTGTGTGTGTGTGTGTGTGTGTGTGTGTGTGTGTGTGTGTGTGTGTGTGTGTGTGTGTGTGTGTGTGTGTGTGTGTATCGATGTCCTGACTTACTGATAAATGCACAGCCGAACGCCTAGAGACTCAAAATTTGTAGGGTACCTCACCACCATGTAGGGGTGCACTAAGAAATAGTGTATGATATTTCAAAGTTCATCCCTTAAAGGGATTAAAAGAGGGTAGAAAATGTAAAAAGAGGATATAAATTTTTGCATTAGAAAAAATATTTTGTAATATATTATAGATACTTAATCTGAAACACGTATTTCAGCATTTTCCTGAATTCATCCCCTATAAAACAGTAAAAATGTAAACATAAGGTAAAAATGTTTGCCAGGAATAAAAATGGTTTTTAACAGATTTTTAAAAAAAATCAAACAAACATATTCTAAAATATAAGTTATGAAACATGTAATTCAGTATTTTTCAGAATACATCCTCTAAAAAAATCAAAAATGAAAGAAAAGAGTCATAAAATACAAATATTGAACACACATATTTCAGCATCTTTCTGAATTCATTCCCTAAAAAAAATAAAAATTAAAACAACAGGTATAAATGTTTGCATTGTAGAAAAACATTTTTTTTTTTTAATCACATTCTCTTGAAAGTGAACAAAAATATTCTAAAACACAAATAATATAACCATTTCAGCACTTGCCATAATTCGTCTTCTAAAGAGACAAGAGGAGAAAGGTATACAAAATGCATTGAAAAAATATTTTTTTGATAGGATTTTCTTGTAACTTAACTAATACACAATAAAACACAAAAATAATGAAATGAATTTCAACATTTTCTTGAATTCAACCCCTAAAGATTTAAAAAATTGGTATGAAAATTTGCAATGGAAAAAATAATAATCACAATTATATCATGTTGTCACTCCTTTTTAAATTACATCATGTTGTTTTAGGCGGTCCAGAATGTAACGACATATGAGTCGCACGTATCATTTGGCCAAACCAAGTTTCATCGTATGTATTTTAGTCATGTTCAGTATTTGTGACATATGTTTTTAATGTTTTGTTTGACTTTGTGACGACCTCAACAGAGGGATTTAACATTTTGTATCACAGCCTGAAGATGGAACAATAGAGTTTCAAAACCGTGGTAGTCTTTACGAGGTGAGTAGATAGACCGCTGATGGGAAGAATAGGTCATAATCCTAATTAATTTTTTTCCTTAATAATAGATTCGGCAACGTGGTTTCAGAAACCACTTACTCTACTGCTAATAGAAGTAAGAGGTTAAGTAAACAAAAGAAAACTTCTGCTTGTTTAAAGGCAAAGAAAATCCGTACATAATAATTTAATTGTTACAGGATATTTTCGGCTAAACAAATCTCACACAGGATTATTAATTTGATATAGCTTCTGGTTTTGTATCTGTGTTATTTATTATATGAAACAAATTTCATAATTAAACAACTATATTTTAAATTGTTATAGCCAAGCAATGCAGTATGGCAGAACTTACTATTTATCAGGACTGCTTGGCATTGATAAAGACACAATGAAGTTAGTGCCGGGTGGAGCGGAACCAGAAGTTCAAAAATTATTGGAAAACATGAGAGCTATTTTGGACCAAGCGAATTGCGAGTTTTCAAATGGTAACATGCTAATATAATGTAGAATAATTATTTATTTATTTTTTAATTTTGTATAAAAATACAGTATTGTGATTGTGCTAGTAATAATGAAAAGAAGTACAAAGGTAATCATCTTAGAGACAAATACAAATACAAGAAAGAGAAACAAAGCAGTTGATAAATAATCAGTCAGTGGAAGGTGTACAAAATGAAGGAAGAGACAGTGGCACAAAATGAAGAAATAGACAGAAAGGTTAAGTTATTGTTAATGGAGAAAAGTTAAGTGATATTTGTTACAGTAGAGCTTTGCTTATCAGAAGTAGCATAATTGGAACATAAGATGGTTGCAATAATCAAAGACTGATTTGAATAAACACTGCATTTTTTTTAAACATTGCTTTATTGTGCATACATACATAGTAGCAGATTTTTCTTAAAACAAAAATTAATTTATTATTTTGAAAAATATTAAGATATTTTTTTTCACTTATACAGTAATACGTTTAATTACATTTTAATGAATACATTATTATGTGTACTATATTTTAAATTACAGTACATAGTTTAATAATAGAGTTTTATTTAAAAAATAACCCCTTAAGAGAGTATGAATAATCAAGATCGTGTTAAGTATAAATGTCATACAGCGAGTATGGATAAAGTTTTAATTTACTTTTTCTTACATAATTGAAAATTTAAATGTACTAATTGTATATTAATTTTGCAAAGAAATTTAAATGCTATTCTATTAAGATTTTTTTTCTTTAAGGCTGAACAAGGCTGTAAGCCGCAAAAAAATAATTTCAATGGAAAATTATTGTTTTAGTTGATCTATTAACTTCCAAACATTTTAAATTATTGTATTGAGTTTTCTACTTTCCTATTCAAAATTCATATATTTGTGATTTCTTTAGAAGAAATGTTTGCCAAAATTTCTGTTTTTCTCTGTTTCCAACTTCGTTTAATAATAAGAAGAAGAATCATGGTAACAAAATTTTATAAAGATTTGTTATGACTGCATGTTGTTGTTGGATATAATTAGGAAAGTATATTTTATAAACCAAATTATTATTGTTATTATTAATAAATTATTATTATTGTTATTATTATTGCAGTTCTAAAAACTACTGTCTACTTGCAAAACATGGATGATTTTGTAGCTGTTAATGAAAAATACAAAGAATGTAAGTATAATCTTTGATTTAATCAAGTACAACACTGTACACAGTAATCATAATTCTTTAGTAAGTTTGTTTTTAGAAATTTAACTTGAGAGTTAGTTTATTCCAAAAACAAATTGTTGTACAAACAGAGCTGGCTCAAAAATCAGTGGACAGTACACACTGAAGAATCAGTGGCACCAATTTTTGCTAAAACATTGGTTTAAAAAAATAGAAAAATGGGTATCAGAAATTTTGCAGTGTGAAGAAAGTCTGAAGTTCATTTAAAGCAGCCCCTTTCTTTTTTCATTTGCAATCTAAGCTTCATCGCATGAGTGGTTTAGTATCTGTGTTTCAGCTCACAGTTATTGTGCAGGTGATTTTTTGTTTAGTACATATAAATTAAGATATTTATGAGCTTTTTTCAATGGCATGTTCAATAGTAGCAGTGGCAAGTATGGCTGAAGTTTTCTAGTAGTTAAAATGCATCCTTATAGTAGATGTGGTGGTCGTTGACGTAGTTGTTAATTTGCCAGCATGAAAGAAAACATCAAATAGGTTCTGGATAAATTCTTATTTTGCAACATATTTTACTAAAGTAATCAATACTTTTATCAGCATGAAAGTGAAAAAGTAAGTTTTCATGGGATGAAAATTGTAATTACAGTAACATAATTCAATTATGATGAATTGTTGTAATTCAATTTTTCCTTATAAATATTCTTGTATTCTATTATAATATACTGAGTTACTAGATAAATGAATAATTTTATTCAATTATGAAAGAAGTTTTCAGTAAACCACTTAAACAAAATACAGAAAATGAATTATTTTTTTTTAGGAAGTAAGCTGAGTGCAAATTATCCTTGAGCCAGTGCTGTGTGCACAGATTGAAATATTTATATGTACTGGTTTTATTAGAATTCAATTTTAGTGTTAAGGTTTCGTACATCATATGAGAATAATAAGTCAAGTATAGCAAATCTGAAAAGAAATTGACAATTTGTAAATAAATCAGATTTCATTTTATTTTTCAATTTTATTTCAAACTAGATTTTTTTTTATTAAAAGTATGCTGACTTGAGTTATGAATTTTTATATTCAACAAAATTGAGTGAAATTGATGGTCAATTCACAACAATTTGGCTGGTTTTTGTTTTTAAATCTCCTGAAATGATTTATTTTATAATATTTTCAGTAATTACCTGGACACAATGTATACTTGCATTAGGAAGCTAGAACTGCAACCTGCACAATTTTTGTCCACTAAGTGGTTGCCTATAATGAAGTCCACTTCACTGAATTATGAAATAATGCATTATCAATGACTGCCTTTAGAACATACTTTTTTAATAATTTCTTTGAACAAAACAAAATTCCAAAACAAGTTTATTGCTTTCCTAAATAGTCTTATTCATTGTTTCCACATTTTATCAAACTTTTTGTGAGGTTATGAGTCCTGTCTTCATAAAACAATGAGTCCCCAATGTAGTGGTGCTTTCTTTAATTATCCAAACAGATCTGGACTATAGGTAGGATGTTTTACAGTTTCCCAGTGGATTTGGTCCAGTTTATCTCAAGTCATTGCAGCAGCGCAAAGCCTAGCATTGTTTTGCAAAAAAAAAAAAAAAAATTAATTGGTTGTGTGTATTTTATGCCTTTTGGCACTGTCTAAGAGCTGGTACTAATATAAAGCACTCACAGTTTGATTTTTATGTAGGAAATCAATGAGCTTTTAAAAAAGCCATTTTTAACTTGAAAATACATAACAATAGCATTTAATTTATAATTTTTATATTTATAGTTTTCATGTTTAGTTTTCAGAGAGCCATTTCCTGCACGGACAACATTAGAAGTTTCAAGACTCCCTCTGGTAAGACAAATATTTGTATAAGCAAAACATATTATTTTAGTCAAGGCAACTTATCAAATTAAAAAAGTAATATTTCACAACTTTATTGTAAAGGAAAAAGTATAAGTTTCAATAAATTCCTTATATTTGCAATACAAACTATTTATTACACTAGGGTTAATTATACCAAATCCTTTTTGAAAATGAGCTATTGGAGTGGCAATCATGATAAAATACAGACTTGTAACCATGAAATTACTATTGATCATGACTTCTTTCATATTTGCTTGAATATTTAAAATTTCAATTAATGCAAAATTTACCACTGTTTTTCAATAAATTGTTGAAATCAGTTTAAAAAAAGCTTAAGATGTAAAAATTATCACTTTTTAAGATTTAAATAATTGCCATTTTGACATGAAGGGATGACATTTGCTGGGCATTAAACTAGTCCCAGTTAGTACCAAAATCAGTCTTTGTATTATTTATGTGTGTGTGTGTGTGTGTGTGTGTGTGTGTGTGTGTGTGTGTGTGCGTGCGTGCGTGCGTGCGTGCGTGCATGCATCATGTGTGCGTGTGTGTGTGTGTGTGTGTGTGTGTGTGTGTGTGTGTGTGTGTGTGTGTGTGTGTGTGTGTGTGTGTGTGTGTGTGTGTGTGTGTGTGTGTGTGTGTGTGTGTGTGTGAATGCTTGCATATATATATATATATATATATATATTATTGAGGGATATATTGGCATAGGTCCCATATCTGCAAGAATTTAGTTTTTGAAAAAAAAGAGGATAAAACTTATGTTAATCATGTTGTACCATAAATATGGTTTTGGCTAGGTTCATTTGGCTCATTAGTTTATTTGAGTAAAAATAGTAAGCTGATTTTTTTTTACATTAACATTTGTTTTTTGCACATTAATAGATCAACCGGTTTTAGATTTGTTTGTTAAAAAAAACGTATCTGATTTCAAGAGGTTATATTGAAAAAATGATAGAACATTGCTGTAATTTTTTTAGTATTAATCTGAGTAAAATAGTTATTTGTAAAACTAGTGAATCAAGGGGTACTTAAACAAATCACATTAAGAGAATTTTCTTGAGATTTGCGCATGAATTGCATATAAAATTTTTCTTACAATGGTATTTAATAGTACTAATTCAACAATACAAATTTACAATTCAAACTCAGTGCAAGGTTGGGTTATTGAAACTCCTTAAAATATTTAGGAACAAAAATTATATAGTCAAAAATATTAGTTGCTCTTTCAAGTACATATGTTATGTAGAATAAATCAGAAACACTTTTTTCTATATACTCCATTATACAAAAATTCACTGTGAAAAAAGGCTACAGACACAATGAGATTACATGGTAACATAAAATAAACAAAATTTTGCCAACTGAAATACCAAAAACAAAAAAATATCCTCATTTCTAACAATTACACACATGTACTTTAATTATTATGTGCAATGTTTATATAAACCTATTTTTCATGCATGTTTTACATAAACATTTGAAATAAAAAATCGACAGACATTCAAGCCGAAACTACTTTTTTTTTTAACTCTGCTACTCTGAAAACAGATTTATCCAAAGTTCAAAACTAGTTCTTTTCACCAGCACTATAAGTCTCTGTTTACTTCCTGTAATGAAAAAAATTACAATTATGAATGAGACGTTCAAAGATATTTACAATGACACTAGGTAAAAGATAAATTTATTGAACTATATTTTTTTATTTTTCAGGGTGCTAAGGTTGTAATTGATGCAGTTGTTGGATTTGGTGAGTATTGTGTGAATAGTTTTTACTTATTCTGATTATTGGAGCCTTAATATATTAATACTTCTCACTCAATAACAAACAAATAAAAAACTATATATCATATGTTTAGCATAGTATAAAACATAAATAAATTTACTATCTACACTATTACTTAATAACTAAACATAATAATAGAAAATTTAGTAGTGTAGATAAATGTTTATTTAAATTGCAAATTGTATTTAAGGAAACGCAACTCTGCCAGCACCTCCAGTGTTTGTGGATCCTGATGATGAATCTGGTAGGTTTACTTTAGAAAACAATAAGAAAATTATTATTATAGTTACCAGTGAACTAATGAGAGCAATTATTATTTAAAAAGATTGTTTACTAAAAATATATGCAAGTATAAATTAATATACTGTATACAGTAATATTTTAAAATTATTTGAAAATAATTTTGCAAACAACCAGGTTTGATTTTAGGATTCTATCTTGACCAGTCTGCAATTGAGTATTTATGTAATTCTTATTTTCACTTTGTAAATTTATGTATTCTTACTTTGCCCAATACAAAGTTATCAGGTATAAAATTATTAAAATAAATGTAATTTTTAAAGATAAAAATTAATTTTGTTGCTAGTATTCATACAATATAAACTGAGGTAAACTGTGTTGCTACAAATGTATAAAACAATGGTTTCCAATGAAAAATAATTAACATAATACAAAAGAGAAAAACTAAAACAAAGAGAAATAATAGACATATTTTTATATTCAATATTTGTTTTTTACAAAATTTTAAGTCTGTATAGACTTTTTATAACTTCCGATTACAGGTGGTGTCTTTTCCTTGCTTTGGTCACCTACCTTTCCACTAATTCATCCCTCCATCTTAGTGCTGGTCTTCCTTTCTTCCTCTGCTTTTCCCTGGGAAACCATTCTGTTATACCCAACAATGATTTTCCATTCTTGCTATGTGTCCAGCCCATTTCCATTTAAACATGTGTGTTTCTCTCGCCAAATTCTTAATTTTCACCTTCCTCACTAGCTTCTTATATTGTTTATTTTATCCTTCTGTTTCACACCTATCATCCTGAATTATGTAACTTCCAATCTTCTATCTAAGATGTTTGTTAGAGTCCAAGTTTAGCATCTATATAGAATAGCTGGTTATACACAGATCAATAATACCTTAGCTTTCAACTGACTTGAGAAGCTACCTTTAAAATTTTTCTGAAGGAACATTTCCCCCATCCAGAGTTTATCCTGTCACTCACTTCTTTATTGCCTTTCTTCTGAAACAATATTGCTTCACCAAAATATTTACAGTTTTCCAATTTGATGTTTTTTCCAACATTATAGGGATTTTTGCTACATTTGTAGTTAAGCTAGTTTTGTCAGGGTTTGGTTTCAGTCCTCTACTCATTCTATTTCTTCAAACATACAATACTATTGAACTTTTTATTTAAAAACTATTAGTGGAAGTTTAAAATGCTTAAGACTAAAATGTAGTGCATTAAAGTTTAGCTAGTTAATAATTTAAAACTTTAGGATGTAAGAGATCTAACTATAATACTTATAAATTCATATTAAACTATTACAATAATATACCCTTATTAATCTGATGGTTAGTTAATATTTTATGTTTAGTGCATAGAAGAAAATCTTTCCTCTTTTTCAAATAAACCAACTAATATAAAATTCAATAAAGTAAATTTTAAATTATTTTACACTAATAATTATTAGTCATGTCATTTTTTATTTTGTTGAATAGGTGATTCATACTCTGTAGCACCAGGACTGGAGGTACAGCAGAAGAGGAAGAACAAGACCTTATCTATAAATGTTTGATATATTCCAGCTGTGTTTTGTTTGCGAAATAATTTATAATATAAGTTGTGTTTTCTAATCAATTTAACTACAATACTTCCCATTTTATTTTATTACTCCCGATATTGTAACTAGTGATAAAGTATTACTGTTTTATAAAAAACTTGATAGCAACTTCAATTTAATTGATGTTTACATTTCATGACTTTTTGGAAACAAATAACATGATTTTTACCTGAATTTATATATTTCTATGTACATATGTATTCATTTTAGAGACAAAACTACTTATGTGTTTTTTAAGCTTTAAAAAATTAGCTTTTTTCATCTTCACTTGCAGAGGTTCCTACAATAATAAAATACCCTTAAAAACAACAATTATCCACAACAATTTTATTAAAAATTGCTCACATTTAGCCATTTAGAACCCAAGTAAAATGTATGTCTGCTATTTTCCCCAAAATGTTTAATTCAATAAAAAAATGTAAAATAAAAAAAGTTATTGGTTAAAAATTTTTGAAATATTAATATTTCAAAACCAGTTTGACAAGTTTTGTTAAAATTTTGCTAAATGAAAAATCATTAAATATTTTTAGATAATTGAGAACTTGAGAATATATAGAGTATAAATAATATAACAAGAGAAAATATAATAGCACATATTTAAGCAGGAAATAATACACTTTTTCCATTGATTTGCATGTAAGTGCAGTTGTAAAAAATACTGAGGTAGCCAAATTAATTAAAGAATTATTAAGACATTTCAGGCAAGTATAAACAAAAATAAGTTTTGCCTTTCTACCAAGTGTAATGTAAAAGCACAATGATATATAAGAGGATAATTGACTGACTGTAGCGAGGTCCCTGTTTCAACTTGACTCTTTGGAATTTGTTTTGTGTTTGTTTGATAATTTGTTTGTTTGTTACACAGTTTTGGCCAAATAAGCTGAGTAATTGTTTTAAAATTTGATATGAAGGTACCGTGTATAGAACTTGAACAAAGTAGGCCTACATGTAAGATCTTCCCATTCATTTCTGTTTAAGATGGCAGCCTCTGATATAACGATGTTGAATGTACACAGTTTTAGTCAAACACATTAATTGATTGTTTTGAAATTTGGTATGAAGGTACCTTGAATAAAACACAAGTATATTTAAGATGATTTACCTAATCTTGCTATGTTTAGCAAGATCTGTTTCAAGATCGCAGCCTCTGATTTAACAATGTTGAGTCTAATTGCTGGCTATTTCCTGTAATACTGGCTGAACAGCAAAACCTATCATAATTTGACCCCTTTCAGTAAAAGCATAAGATTTTCAATAAAATTTGTCCAGTAATTTTTTTCCTAAATATTATGGTTATCAATTAAATTGGCAAAAAAATTTGCAAGTGCTGTGGTGAATGGATTTTTTAAAATTAAAATCCATGCTTTATGCTAGATGTATTGATGAGGACAAGTATTCAATATTAATGGTATGGATAAAGCAATAGGAGTAATTGTAGCTTAAACTAAGAGCCTTAAGGTGTGCAATTCAGAAATGCAGCAGACTTGACTAGTCAACCACTGAGCTCCATGCTGTTTTGGACCAGTGAAGGATACATGGGGATGTCTACTGTTCTTTGAACTATTTGTATAGTATTTCCTTAATTCTGATAACAAAGTTGTTTAACATAAAAAAAGGTTTCATGTACATATTAAATATAGTAGTTTAATATTTTAATTTAAGCATACATTAATGGATTAAGTTCAGAAGGTTTAAATAAACTTTTTAAGAAAGAAAGTAGCACCTTATCTAGTATTTCTGACCACTTTATAAGTTTCTAATCGCTTCCAAGAATCAGTGGTATAGATTGCTAGGACACCAGTCAGTCTGCTGTATCTCTAAAACTGAACATCCCAAAAGTCATAGGTTCGACACTGCAGTTACTGCCGTAAGCCTTACCATTTTTGTTAACACCGACCCCTCATTAGTCTCCATCCTTATTAGTCTAACAACATACAAAATGGACCTTGCAGAGAAAAAAAATGCAAGCTTGTGACTAGAGCAAAGACTCAGGAAAGAGATAAAAGGGAGGTAGGTATTCGGAGTTATTAATAGGCCGTATATTCATCATGTAAAATGTGTAATACATATTTAATCACATTTCTATATTGCTACCAAAAGTGCAAACCATAGATGGACTATTGACTTTGTTATAACGAGTTTATATTTATAAAAGCACTTTATCCGTATCTGTTGCTTAAAAAATAATTAAATTTTGTATTTGATTTTTAAAAAAACAAACAGAATATGCCATTCTTTTAGATTATTTGGCTAGAGGTTCTAATTTTAAATATTAATTTTTTGAATTTCTGATAGAAAAATGATATTATATAATATGTTACCTCTTATTCTATTCTATGTAAATGGGTATTAAGTTTCATTTTTAAATATTTTTAATCTGTGGTATCAACAATAATTTATCACAGTTTGAGCTTTACAGTTTGATTTAAAGCAGTTTGAAGTTAGTTTTTAACTGTTAATAATGATAAGTAAGCGATAAGAGTTTGATTACTGATTAGTATTAATTACAATAATTATATGTACTGTAGAGTGTGTGTGGTTGTTGAAAGGTCATTGTCAGTCGTAATTCATCTCTAGAAGTTTTTTTATCAATAGCGTAATGGCACATCTTATTAGAAGGGTAATAGCATCTCAAAATGCACCTAAACCAGTTGGACCTTATAGGTAACAAATTATTATTTACATAGTAAGGATAAAAAGCTATATTAATTAATCTTACGTCCTTGCGTGTTTCCTTTATCCTAATAATAATAATAATACATTAATGATTAATTTTTAAGCAGAATAATAGTTGCACATAAATTTGATTTCATAATACATTAGACTCGCTATTATCCAAGGAAACTGGGACCGAGACTACATTTAGATAAGGAAAAAATCGGATAATAACAAACTTTGGAGTTTATTGTAAATGACGAAAAACGAGTAAAGTAAATTTAATGTTAAACAAACAATCATACACCAACAACTAAACATTAGTAAGAAATGAATAAGAATCAAAATCTGTACAGTATTATTACAGATAATTAAACATAATTGTTACAGAACAAAATTTTCTGAAAAAGTCTTTAGTGGTTTTCTGGACTAAATTCTTGCTTCTCTTGGACGTGGCGATATTGCTTCTCAGAACACTATAGAAACAGAAGATTGTGCAGTGAGGCTTCCTCTTCCTGTTCATAATAGTCAAGAGCTGATTCATTTGTTTTTAAGTCATCAGAGTGAGATTTTCTGAATTGTCTTGTCAGCATCCTCCTTTTCGCTATGAGGGTTGTTTACCATATTGGAAATTGTGTCTTCAGTAAGCACATCTTGATAATACCATTCATGAATATCTGCATTGTCAACTGAAATTTCAAAAGGTATTGTATTACCTAGTTCGACTAGTTCACTGATGGCGTTTTAATTGTCCTGTTCGGGCATATTTTTTTAGTTTTTTCGATGTTCGTTTATTCCACGAATTTGTATGGTCAAATATTTTACACTAAATTGCCAAATGTGCTAAACAAAGAAAATAAATCTCTATTATATTTCTTGAATTAGTATTGACCTAAACAATATTTCATATCAAATTCTTACGTTATGGTTGATAGAAAATTACTGACCATTTCTCTACCTATAATCACATTTCAACAAACCAAATAGAATAATATTCTAAAAATTGTACAAGCTTTTTATCCATTTCTAATTCTGATATAGGTCTAATGTACTGTAATTTGTTTTTTTTTTTTAATGACACTGCATTAATTAATTTTGAGCCTTGGTTTACTGGAACTCAGATAATCGTTAGTCTTCTATAATAGGGCAGCTAGAACATAAATCATTAAGTAGGTTAAATAGTATTGTTGTTTTCATGAAAGGCTAAACTTTATGTAATATTAGTTCTTTTATTATTTGGTTAGACACTTATTATTCTTGAATTAATGATAAAACTCTATCGCTTCTAAATTAAAAACCCAAATTGAGCCAACTGTAAAAAATGTTACAAAAAAATTTCTAAAATTGAGATACTGTAGCTAAAAGTTACCTAATGTGTTTATCTCATTGGATGTTAAAAGTTATTTTTATAGAAAAGGATTATAAACAGTTATTGTAAAAATGGTTGAAACTAAATGTTATTAAAAAAATATGTTTTTGTAAATATGTTGGTATTTGTGTAATTAATATATTACCACTAATTACAAGTATTATTTAGTTACAAGACCTGCTATATTTTTGTTCTGTTACTTATTGTATGATGAAATTAAGTAATATAAATCATGTTTGCATTTCTAATAAAATTTGAATGCAGATTTTAACATGTGCCCGTTTTGATGTTGAAATTTTTTGATTTTCAAAGAAATTAAAGTTAAATTTAAATATGTTAAGCATTCTTTTAAGTTTTGAATAACCACTATTTGAAATAAATTAATGGATTCGTGTTTACTCTACATGAACATGACCAATGATAATGTATTGTGGTTTTCAGCAGGATGCTATAAGTAGATAGATGTCTGAAAATCTGTTGTTTCAAATTATGCACTGAATTAGTTTTATGCTTATATTTCATATATATTTAGCCTACTATTACTAGACTTACGATATTTTTTAAAATTTTTCTTAAAAGTAGGCTAAGTTGGATTATCTGAATACAATGGTAAAAAAGTTTAGCATTCTCAAAAAAAACTTAACATTTTTGAAGATTGAGTTTGTTTTTAAAGACTTTTTAATAGGCTTATACTTTAATACTTTCAACACATATATTATACTTTAATGTCAGATTTTTACAAAATTAAAACAAAATATGTTAATCCTGTTATTATGTTAAGGATTATGTTAATCCTCTTCTTTATAATCTGTGTTTTTAATAACTGTAGTTTCATGCAATCTAATCAAGAGCACAAAAAAAATTGTTTTACACTAAAAAAAACTATATTTTTCAGAAGAAATAATGATTATTCATAAAATGTTTGTGACACTGTTCAATAGAGTTATCAACAGATTTTGCTAGGAAATAAACCTGTCCAATTCTAGGCCTGCTACAGAAATTAATTTTTGTACTAAAAGTTCAATTTCATGTACTGAAACGTCATTTATACGGTGTTATTGAATGTGATTAGTTTTTGTATCATACCACATAGAGTGCTGTATGCATGTCTAAAAAATTAAGAAGTTAAAATTATGAAGAATTATAAAGAATTATGAATACATAAAAAATATTTCTGACTTAAAAACCAATAATATAATATTAGTATAATAATAGTAATAATAATAGAAATAATAATACTATAATAATTATTTAGCCATAGAATAAAAGAATATTAGTAGTCTGCACCAGATCATAGTTCATTTTAATTAAAAAATTTTGTAATTGTTTATGATTGAAATAATTTTGATTAAAGAAATAAATTTTTGCTATTTTGGTTAGTCTGCTGTCAATACAAAATACGTAGTTAATTACACAGGCTATTATATAAATGTATATAGCCAGCTACAGTAAGAATAGTAGAAAAGTTATAATAGAATTTATTAAAAAAATAATAATAATTCACAAGACAAGCTAAATTTTTTCATATCCTTTATAAAATTGAATGATAAAATTTAATTTAATCTGAAGTGTGTAGGGAGCCTACTGTAGGTAGTTATTGAGTTTGCACACTTAACAATCACAGGAATATTTTGTAAGATAATTTAAGAAGAAACAATTTTTCAAATTATACATTTCACATAGGCTATGGTAAAATGTTTTCAAAACGTTTTTTATATGGGTTAACATCATGATATAATTTATATGCTAATTTATGAACAGTATTATTTTTGAATATGGCCTAATCAATCCTTTTTAATTAATTATTGACAGCTTTAATTTTAATGAGTAATGAGTAAAATTAGTTGTTTTTCTAATATGCTACTTTAATAATATTATTAGTTTTAGATTATTAGCAAACATTAAGTAAATATTTCTGAAGATTTAATGAAGGGCATATTATTTCAGATTCTGTTTTTGAAGTTTTACTAAATGATGCATCATTCATGTTATTATTGTTTATTTGGATATTGTCATTTGTGTGTGTGCGCGCGTGCGTGCGAGAAAGAGAGAGTGTTTATGCATAATCTTCAAACATTTTGTTTCTGTATAGGCTACACAAATAATGGCAAATGTGTAAATAAAAAATAATAACATTTGAGATTGATTCTTTCACTGTTAGTTTTATAACTTGGTTTTGTTTTTCCATACAGTTCTTCATTTTTTAAAATAATTATTGACAGCTGTAATATGTGATGTAAGTTATTTTTCTGATATTCTAATCTTGTTATTTTTACACAATTTCAGTAAATTGTGAATATTTATTAGCTTTTAGGCTACATTTCTGATGAATCCTTTCATTATTAGTTTTCTAACTTAATTTCAGTCTTACATTTCTACAAATGTCTTCTCTTGTCAGAAAAGTTATAATTTCTAAATTGGCACCCAAGGTTACAGGTTCACCTTACAAGTAAGTTTATCATATATATATATATATATATATATATATATATATATATATATATATATATATATATATATATATATGTTGGGGAAATTCATAATTTTTGGAACATGTGCTGTTAACTATTAATGTAAATATTTTTAGTTAGAATGATGATTAGTTGTTGAAAATGGGGTCTGACAAAAACTGTTTAGGCATATTTGGTATGCCTGTAATGTGCAGCCTGCTTGTTTGGGTAATTTAGGAGAATGAAAGAGTGACTTGTTTACAAAAAAGAAGTGTCACTGCTATCCTTATGAAACCAGAGTCTACACGTGGATCAGTTGTACTGTAGCAAAGAGTATAGCATTAACTAATAGAAACTTCAATTAACTGAACTTGGATTTCAGAGGGAATATACTAAAAATACCTAAATACATGAAAAGTGTCAAAATCATTTTAAAAGCAGTGGGACAGCAGTTGATGTTGGGGCTTTTGATGAGTGTGACAGACAACCTATTGTCGATTTGAGTTTAATTTTTTTTCAACTACTGTTGATTTTTTTTTTAATTGTTATGTTATTTCCTCTATCTACATTAGTCTTAAATCGACTAAATTAAAAAAAAGCTTTATTTCAGATTTTTGTGTGCTCTAGCAAAGGTAAAATTTAGTGTAATGTTTTTTTTTTTTGTTGTTTATCAGTAGTGAGATAACCTTTAGTTTTAAAGTTGACCTAATAAATTGTTATGTTTTGATAACCTCAGACGATGAGAATGATTGAAATGAATGTGCCTTTTAGTTAAAATACTGTATATTTTCCTTCTTGGCTCACAAAAAGCAATTGTTTTAACATCAGCTTAATGTATTTTACCCTAAAACAAAACATTTATAAAAGCCACTCTTAAGATGAAAAATATTGAAAGAATAATTTGGATTTTTTTATAAGGAATACAAAGTTACCAAGAAATTTCAGTCTGAATCCCTGCCGAAAACTATTAGTCAGAAGAAAGATAGGGACAAAGTGATAAAATAAAAGTGATAATTTACTTGTCCTGTGGAAAATAACAACTTTGTGGAACTTGTCCTTATAAAAGTACTAATTTCTTAGTGATCAAAGTATATAAAATTTTAGCAAATGTTTTCTGTAACTTTTTAAGAAAAATTGACTTATCATCAGACTGAATAATTGATACCTTATTGTAATTGACTTCTAAAAACTTTTGTGTTTGTGTAGTAAATAGCCATTCATGGGATAGTTGCTTTGTTAGTCTGTGCTGTGGTGTACTGTTTTATTGAGTTAATGACTATTTTAAAGTTACAAATGAACTGTTTTGATACAAACTATGTTTAGCTTTTCTTTGCGCTTTTTAGGCTTGAGTAGGCTTGGCGATTTCTGCTTAGCAGTAGGCATTGTTTGTTTACATGACATTTGTCAGATTGTACTATATATTTTGAAATCCCTAAAGTTCATGCAATAAGCGTTTGTTTATCCCAGAACTAAATCGCTGATTTCAAAATAACTTTCATCAAGTTTTAATTATGTATGCCTAACAAAGATTTAAATATCATCTTTTATGATTTAAATATCATAAAACTTCGTAAAAGGATTTTATGTAATATTTTTGAAAAAGAAAAACAGGATCACTGTAACTGATTAGTAATGATTCTTTGACTTTGGGAAATCCTTGCACACATGATGACCACACTTGTTTCATCGCGTCTTTGCTGACTGCTTACAGCCGCTGTGCAACGCTATACGTAGTTTGTTATTTTATGACTTCTTAGTGTGTTCAGTGTTGTTAGTTTTAGATTGTAAGACATTGTCAATTTTATAGGTGATTCTGAAAAGTTAAACAATTAATTACAGTAATGTTTACTCCATAATTATTATTCATTTACACATTATTGTCAATCATTTTATTTAAAAAAGGTGTGCGCGCACACACACACACACACACACACACACACACACACACACACACACCATATGATGTTTCAAATCATTGTTATTTATATTATTTTTAATTTTCTGGACTTATGACTAATTCAAAAAATAAATCAAATTACAAAATTATTTTGTTTTAAATAACTTATTGTTTTTACTTTTTCGAACCTAAAAAATGTACATTTAACCAAATATATTAAATTTTTCCTTTTCATTGGCTGGCCACAAGTAATCTTTAAATCTGTTATACGAGGGCGGTTTGATAAGTCAGTGACTTTTTGAATTTCCCACGCAGTTACTTCAAATGCAACAGTGCTGCCGTCAACTGTAATCTATCAGTGGGCAACTTTCTAATTTTGAGCAAGCTACGTCATGCAGTTGGTGTTTGATAGCCGTTCAAAGCAGACAACCTTGTAAATTTTTACGAAAATGGAAAAAAGTGAATTTCGTGTGCTGATTAAGCATTACTTTTTACGTAAAAAATCCATCACTGAAACAAAGGTAAGACTTGATAAATACTACGGGGACTCGGCACCATCAATTTCAATGGTTAAGAAGTGGTTTACAGAGTTCCGTTGTGGTCGTACCAGAGCTAGTGATACTGAACGTTCAGGTCGCCCAAAAGAAGTGATCAAGCTGGAAATCGTCGATAAAATCTATGAAATCATATTGGATGATCAGAGAATGAAAGTACGTGAGTTGGCTCATGCTGTAGGTATCTCAACTGAACAGGTACATCATATTTTACTCGAATATTTGGACATGAAAAAACTCTCTGTGAGATGGGTGCCGCGATTGCTCACACTCGACCATAAGCGCAATCGTGTAACCACTTCAAAAAAGTGTTTAGCAATGTTCAGCCGTACTCCAAACGAATTTTTGCGCCGTTTTGTTACTATGGATGAAACATGTATCCATCACAACACGCCTGAGACCAAGGAACAATCGAAACAGTGGGTTGCTAGGGGTGAACGTGGACCAAAGAAGGCCAAACAAAGTCTGTCAGCCAACAAGGTCATGGTCACAGTTTTTTGGGATGCACGCGGTGTCATTCACATCGATTACCTCCAGAAAGGTAAAACGATCACCGGACAATATTATTCAAAGCTTTTGAACAGATTCGACGTTGATTTGAAGCAAAAACGGCCGCATTTGGCGAAGAAGAAAGTGTTGTTCCATCAAGACAATGCATGTGTGCACACTTGTCTAGTCACGATGGCCAAAATCCACGAATTGGGATACGAACTGCTACTCCATCCAGCATATTCTCCAGATTTAGCCCCCTGTGACTATTTTCTGTTTCCAAACCTAAAGAAATGGATGGGCGGTAAGAGATTTGAGTCGAATGGAGAAATCATTACCAAAACAAACGCGTATTTTGAGAGCTTTGAAGAAACTTATTATTTGGAGGGTTTCCAATAATAAAAAAATTAGAAAATGCTGGACTAAATGTATCGAGCTAAAAGGTGATTATGTAGAAAAATAAAATGTTTATTTGCTGAAAAAAATTTGTTTTATTCAAAAAGTCACTGACATCAAACCGCCCCCGTAGTTTACCTCCTCCATAGACAATCAGAAGTGGCTCTATTTCATCAGGAGTTCCTTCCTCCTGAAACAAAACTGAAGTTTTTAAAAAAACAGTGTTATACACTGATTACTAATACCTATTTACTGTACCTATTTATGTTTAATATATTTGTATTTCAGCCAAGCTGTGCAAGTAGGTGAGACTGTTTACATTTCAGGCGTCCTGGGTTTGGATAAAGATACAATGAAGCTAGTTAGCGGAGGTGCTGCTTCTGAAGCAACTAGAGCTCTCGAGAATCTTGGTGCCATTTTAAAAGCAGCCAACTCATCGTATTCTAATGGTACTGTTTTTTGTAAAAAAATATTTCATAGAAGCACAAATATTATACTATGAACTTTAACCGTTCGATCTTATTTCAAAATTGTTGTTAATTTGATTTTTTTTATTTGGTCCCTTGAAATTATTATTGAAAGAACATTAATTTGAATATTTTTTTGGGTAGTCGGAATAATTTTTTATGTTTATATTATATATAAATACAAATATGAAAAACTGTTTCAAAGTAGTGTTTACCCAAAGCAGCTGGTTAAGGTGTGGTATTCAGTCTTTAATGCAAGACACCAGTGTGTTTATCTGAGAAGTCATGCAGATTGATTATACATATACTTTCTGTTTCCTCCTTGCTTGCATATTGATTGGTTTTCGTGCTATTCCTATCGGTCATTTCTGCTCTGTTGTTCAGAGCTTTCGAAATGTTTTCTTGAAGTTGTTCTTAATATTCAGAAAAAAAATCGTAAAAAAGCGCACGCCCATGTGTGTGTGTTTTGAAGATAGGACTTCAGTCCCGAAACGCATCAGTAATATGACTTAAGTTAATAAAGTCACAGATGGTTAAATAGATTAAATTTCTAATGAGCAGAGACAGACTGGTTACTTTCTAATAACACATCACAAAATTATTCATACCAGATCATTTTGTAAAGATATGAACTGCAAATGATACAATCAGTATTGACAAACTGATTTTGCAGATGATATTGTAATTTTTAAGTTGTCAAAAGTAATGCTTATTATGCATAGGAATCATTAATATATGTTTTTTTTGGTAGAATGCACATTGTACAAGTTAATTATTGTACGTAATTAACATTGTACATTGTACATAATAAAAAAAATTATATTTTTTAAATAATTTTTGAATTAGTATGAAAATTTTACTAAATTCATTATTATATTAAATATTATATATGTAAATATTATGAACTTGCAGTACCTGCACAGCGTTTTCTATGAAATTCAAATACTTTCACTGAAAAATGTTCTTTGTAAAAAGGTGTAATTTTCAGATCTATTTAATTTAAAAAAATATAATTAGAGATTTATAAATTGTGTACAAGGAGTTGTTTAACCTTATTCCATGCACCTACATTAAAAATTTCATATCTTTTGGCAGACAACACTCAAGCATGCATGCACGCACGCACACACACACACACACACACACACACACACACACTATTATTATTAATGTAGGTATGTCTCACATTAAGAAATACAGTAGAATCTCGATTAACCGTCATTCTCGGGACTGTTAGGGTGATAGATAATAGAAACAGACCACCCGTACTTTTGGGAATCAGTAAAAATAACATACTATACTCTTTTTATATCACAGAATGTTTTATTATTTTGGAAAATATAGTAAAACTTAAATTTTCTATTTAATTCTAATTACGTGTTATACAGCTACACCTATGTCTTTAAATTATATGTACTTAACCTTTTGACAAGTATTGACAACATATACGATAGCTAGCTCCGTGCAAGCCACAGTACTTTCATGACTGTTATGTGATTGACTTATACACTGAATAGTATTATCATATATAGCATGAGAGTTTTTATCTTTCAATAGAAACATTTATGCACCTTTTTCCAAATTTGTTGACACTAGTTGAAGTGTTTCTATCTCATTCAACCAGATGATGGGATGCTTACAATTTGATTAACAGTGTTTGCTTAGAGTAGCAATTAGTGTCAGCTGCAATCTCCTAAGCTATAAATAAGTTGTGTCCAATTAATGTTTTGTTTTGTATAGTAAGTTACTTTTATTATTTATTACAAATTATTTACTATGGAAGACTGTTTAAAAGTGATGGTTAATTGAGACTGTATTGTATTGTAGAAATTGTCAGTTATATATTTATCTTGAAATTCTTTATTTCTATTTTCAGTTGTCAAAACAACAATTTTTCTTGATGACATCAACGATTTTGCTTCAGTTAATGACCAGTATAAAAATTGTAAGTCAATAATCTTTATGGTTGATAGTTGTTATAATATTTAACAGTTTTTATGTAGAAGTTTAAAGTTGAATATAATTGTGACTGGCAGTAGCCTCTTATTAATTCAATAGTAGTCAGGGCTCATTTTCATACTTGCAATGTAATTTTAAAAGTTTAAAATGCAAATATATGCAGATTTTGTTGATGATTATGATTAGTGTAAAAAAATATTACTTTTAGAAACTCGCTTCCATCATGTTAGCGAGACAGCTTTGTGTGGTGATTATTTTCTTTATATCATTTTGACTTCATGTAATCCAATATTTTTCAAGTGTGGGGAATGTATATTACTGAAAGTCTGTATGTTCTAAATCAAATAGTTAAACTAAATCATAGACCATATTTAAAAGAAATTAATTTCTTGCATTATTAAATCCCAAGACACATTTTTATATAAAAATATATTTTTCAGATTTCAAGGAGCCATTTCCAGCAAGGTCGACATTCCAAGTTGGAAAATTACCATTGGTATGTATTTTAGGAATTTTGATTTATGTTGTAATTATAGTAAGAAAACTGAAGCTAGTATTTACAAAATACTAGTGCTGTGTACTAATTTCATAGTTAGTTTGTAAGTGAAAAACACAATATATGTAATTAAAACCCAATTCACATATCTGGGACAACTTGCAATCAAACATTGTTTTCAGATGCTTGCATGTTTATGTAATAATTTATTCTGAAGGGAAGTGTTAACATAATCTATGATTTTATAATATGGGAAAAAATTTGTTTGATCAGGTTGTGATTTTAAATTATGTTTAATAAATGGAAGGGTTCTATACCTTTTATTCCTATTTCCAATATTGAAAAACAAATCATTACTTGTACAGAAGTACAGTTATTTTGTTCTAAGTGACAATTCGACCTTTGGTTTTATTGTGTCAGCAAATTCCTGCCACTATGATTAGCATAAGCAATTCTATTGTTTCTCTTAAAAAGAAGTTGATGCAGCAATAATCCAGTTTGAAAAAAATGTCACGAAGAAATGCTAATATATTAATTAACAATATAAGTTAGTTTTCCTTTATCTACCAACCCATATAATATAAATAAATATAATTAAATTTGTTAACATCAAAACAAGTACTTTTAATTATTATTTCCTGTTATGAATGCAAAAAGAATGGGCTAGTCGATATTAGGTTATAAATATTATTTTTAATATAGTAAAAACATGTATTGCAACTTTCTCTGTTGAGGTTAACATATCATTCAAGTCTTAAATGCAGTGCATAGGGCATCAAATGAATCGCTTAACTGAATGTGACTAGCAGTACATTATTTTTTTTATACTTTTACAATACAGTGTATTGGCATCTAAACGGAAAATTTTAACGTTAAATGTAAAGGTTAGAGAAAGGTGTGAAGCAAGTAGATGTTTGCCGAAATTTTAATTTAGCTAGTCCCTCTGTTGCCCGATATTGAAAAATAAGTATAAAATAATGACGGGAATAGCTTCAAAAAATTTTGAAAAGCAGAATTTGAAGGAAATGATATAGTTTCTGCTTTAGTTTTGGCAGGATATTGCCTTTTTTCATAGTTATGGTATTTTATTCATACAGTATTACTTAATAAATATTGTTTTTTTTAAGACTGTATGTTATAATAGTTTTATTTCAATAAATTTTTGCACTCAGTACTTCAAATTAAAAATAGTGTAAAATCCATTTCACAAATACAAACACATTTTATGCACATTTTTGGTTGAGCTATCTGTAATGGCGAAAACTAATGTTTCCTTCAATGCCGCTATAGAAAGATTTTACTGTATTAGCAAATCACTATTACAGATCAAAACTTGAAATTTTCAAGGTACATGTTAAGTTATGACTTGAATTTTTGTAATGAAAATGATAACTTTTTGTTGTGTTCTAGTATAAACTAGTATGCTGTTTGTTTCTTTAGGTTGGTTGAAAATAATTATTTCAAGTTCTAAAATTTTTTGTTATGTTCAGGGTGCTAAAGTAGAAATTGAAGCGATCGCAATATCAGGGACTCTGTTAGACAAGTAGGTCAAAGGTGACATTCACTCTCGGACCTTTGGACAATTGGACGGAGCTTGTACTGGTTTACCAATTGATATTTAGAGAATTTTGTTACATTTGATATCTGAAGTTTATTGTTTAGTTAAATACGAATAAAATGAATATATTTTGGTTATTCATATCCTGAAAAATAATCATTCCCGATGAAGATGTTAATTATTTATTAACACGATTTATCAACCACAAAATTGAGAGTTTAGGAATACTCTGATGCAATTTTGAGGAGCAAAATTGATGGAAATTTGTTTAACTGAAATTCAATCAACAAAATTTCAGGATTAACAATTGTTTCTTAAAAAAAATAAGATAAAAACAGAAACTCCTTTAGGTCAGTCACATTTCTAAGTCAAAGATCTTCGATAAAAGTTATTTTATATCTGTGATGGTGTAATGGGTTATCTTTTATCAAACAATTTTGTGATGTTCTTTTATAAAATATAAGGCGTTTGCATTAACTTTTATGAAAGAATTTATCAAAGGTCTTTGGCACAGAAATGTGATGGTGTAATATCAGCCTTAGAGTAGTGAAAAATTATAGAGAATTGCAGTGAGTGTTATCAATATAGATAAATGACTGTGATAAAAATGGGTACAACAGTTTTTAATGGAAAAATTATTTTGGTCTTGAAAAAAATTACTTTTAAATACAAGTAATGAAATACATTTTTCACCATTTTCCAAAAATTCATTCCCTAAAGGAATTTTATTCTGGATGTATATTCTAGATGTATTATCTGGAATACAAATAATAAAACATGTATTTCAGGATTTTTCGGAATTTATCCCATAAAACAATGTAAAAATAGGTGTAAATATTTGCGTTTAAAAAATATTTTTTTATAGAATTTTCTTAAAATTAAAGTTCTAAAACAAATTATGAAGCATGTAATTCAGCATTTATTCCCCTAAAAAAAAAGAAATGAAAAATTATAAATACTTGTATTGAAAAAAATATGTTTTATCGGGTTTTCTTAAAACTAAATGTAAATATTCTAAAACACAAATACTGATGCATGTATTTCAGCATTCTTCCGAATGCATTTCCTAAAAGAATAAAAATTTAAAAATAGGTATTAGTGTTTGCATTGGAGAAAAATATTTTTGTATTGGATTTTATTAAAACTTAACAAAAATATTCTAAAACAAATTGAAACACTTATTTCAGTATTTTCTATAATTCATCCTCATAAAGGCGAAAAAGAGGAAAAAAGGCGCATAAATTTTGCATTGAAAAAATATTTTTTTTGAATTGGATTTTCTTGAAACTTAACAGATATACACAAAAATAAGTAAATGAACTTCAACTTCCTGAATTACCCCCTAATGGGAGGTATAAAAGTTTGTAGTGGAAAAGTAATAATTATATTTTTCTGAAACGTAAATACTCACAATCATAAAAAATGAGATTTGTGTTTTAGCATTTTCCAGAATTCATGCCCTACAGGGGAAATTGGGGTTGTAAAAGTTAGCATTGAGAAAAATATGTTTCAATTTGGATAAAAAAATAAATACACATTCAAGTATTTTCCAAAATTCATCACTTACACGGTGAATATTGTTTTACATAAGAAAACACATTTTCTAGAAACTTAATGAATATTTTAAAACACAAATAATGAAACACATATAATTCAGCATTTTTCATATTTAATTTCCTAAAGGGGTAACAAGGGGGTATAATTGGTTTGTATAAGGAAAGCAATTTTTTAATAAGTTTTTGTGAAACTTAACAAAAAACTCTAAAAATAAATATTTCAGAATTGTCAAGATTTCGTACCCCAAAAGGGTGGAAATGGAGTATAAAGGGTAGGATTAAAATATTTTAAATTCCAATTTTAGTAGCATTTATCATAAATACAGCAATCCCTCGCTATTCGTGGCGGTTAAGTTCCGAAAAACTACCGCAAATAGCGAGACCAAATCTTTATGGAAACGAGCGAATATTTTCGCGATACAGTAGGCTATATAGAAGACATTATGTACTGATTAATACCTATAACTAATTTACATAAGATTTCATGTTTCATTACACTTTCATTTTCACTTCATTACACTTCAATTTCATGTTTACTTACATTTTATTTACCTTATTTTTGAAAAATGTATTCTTTTTGTTTTTGTATAATAGTTATTTGTTTGTAACTGTACATTTGTTGGGAAGTCGGAGGAATAATCAAACGTCAGAATTGTAGGAATCAATCGGTTATCGGTTGTTAAGCAATAATATTTTTTTTAATAACATTTACCCTTAGTAATTACTGATCTTTAAAGTTTAAAAACACTGAACATTCCCTAATAGTAAGACTAGTGCTGATCCAAAATTCACAAAGGACAGATTGCATTTTTAAATTAATATCATTTTAATAGTAGAAATTATAATTAATATGGTGGATCTGGTCTTTTTACATCAAGATAAAAGTATTTCTGGTACAGTTTTATTTGAATAGAATTGAGTGACTGATAATATTCCCCTAAAGTAAGCAAACATGAAAAGACATATTTATTGATTTCAAAATGTAAACAAAATCCAAGTTTAAAATGACAGTCTGTTTACATAGGATAACTGACAGCTTAGTGATTAAATTGGATGCATTTAATTTTGTACACACAGTAATGCCGATTGGTAAATGTGTTGGCAACTAGGTTGAAAATCAAGTTGGACCCTAAGTTTTACATAATCAAGTTGGACCTGACTACCTTGCAATAATTTATGGATTTTGCATAGACAGTACTGCACTGTCCAATAATGTTGCATACAATAATGTCTCTGTATTTTTCATAAAATTTAATTATTGTTGATTTTGTAGGGGCTTCTACAGCTCAGAATTTTTCTGAACTAGTTTTAGGTAATTTTGTTATTTCCATCAGATCGATACTAGTTGTATTGGCTAATTTTAGAACTATTAGGTGTTTTTCATGTATGGTACTTGCAACTCACCATACATTTGAGCCATGGCGAAGATAAACAACAGGTTTTCGCTGGAAATAATGTACAGTAGTGTTATTAATTTTTTATTTTTTAGCGACCGCAAATAGCGAGGGATTCCTGCATTTTAAAAATGGCACATATTTTAGCATTTAACAAAATCCAGTCCCTGAAGAAGTGGGCAGAGGTACAAGAAAAGTATGAGTTAGAAAAAATATTTTTTTGAACATATTTTCTTGAAATTTGAAAAAAACGACAATAATTAAACATATATTTCAGACCCCTAAAGGTATGATTTTATGAGAGGTGGACTTGTATTATTAATCTTTCCTAATGTAATAGAATAGGTGATCATGTAAAAAGAATTTCAAAATAGACTGTAGCGAGTTGACAAAATTTTGTTACTTAAAGAAATTAATTTATGTAATTAAATACATGAAAAGATCTATTTTTTTAAAAAAGAATTTTTAATGTAAATATAAAGATTAATCATTTTTATAATTTTTAATTTATGCAAAAATAAATATTTCATTGTACAAATTTATGGGCGCTATTGGTATTTGGGGAGCTAATGTTAATACAGTCTACCTTGTTTACAACGCCCTCGGTTAGAACACTAACTTGGTTATAGCGTTATTTTCATAATGTCCCCAATATTCTATATTAAATGTACATGTATTTTGGGCTCAGTTACAACGCTTTGTGAACTCGGATACAATGCTGTCACGCTGCTGTCATAGTCCAGCCACTTAGTAAACGGCCTGCACGAGAATTTCTCACACATGTAGGAGAATTCCCCTCCAACGTTCAGTGACACAGAGTCGGCCAATCTGAGTCTAGAAACTGTTACTACTCAACAATAGTGAAGGGAAGGGAGGAGCTATGAGGACATGACCTCTCACTCTCACATTTTTTCTCTCTGTCCCACTGGTGCTCTTAGCAATTTTCTAAGCTGCTGACCTATAGTCACTCTCACTTGAAATACAATTGTTGTTCTATTTTTAGAATAAAGGCTGAAAATAGAAATGGTCCCTTTATTAGAACTTTGTTGCTGGCTACACAAACAATGTAAATTGTGTCTTTCCCGTAAAAGCGTTCTCTCTCACACACCATACACTCTGTACGCCTAGAGGGGGAGGGGGCAATCTTCAATCTCACAACAGTGAACGCACTGTGTTGCATATGTACATACTAGACTGTTAGTACTTATTTTCTATTAGTTTTAACTAAAGTATATTTAAAAATATGTATAATAAATTGTAATTAAATAGCCATTAATTATGTATACAGTACAAAGTATGCTTTTCATTCACTACATACAGTATTGCCGCTGTTTACAAACAAGTTTACTGTAAACTCAGTTACAACGCTATCTTGTTTACAGCGCTCATATACGTTTTGCCTCTTCAACCGTGCTAGAACCGAGATCGACTGTATTATAATACACAACATATTAAAGTTTTGTGGTTACTGTAATTTGATAGTTTCTAGTGAACTATGGCAGATGTTAAAATTTCAAGATCAGTCAATATGGAAGCATTAAAAGAAATAATTTTTTTAAAGAAACAAAACTTTTTAAAAGAAAATTTCTTTTTCTTCTAATGGCTCCTTTTGGCTCATGCCATCTTGAATCTTACCTCCCAGGAAAGTCTCTTCATTCTTGCTTCTCTCTATCCATACCCCTGCAGATCAGTAGGTGATCCTTGTCCATAAGAAGTTTAAGCCAAACATTTTCAACCATATTCCAGGTTTTTCATAACATTTTGGTTTGATTTGATACAAATGTATGTACACAATGAGTAGGCTTGGCATAATGTTCTATTAATAAAGGCTTATGTTATACAAATTTGATGCTTTTACCTAGAAATAGTTTATGTTTAATTTAGTATAAGTAGTCTATTTGCAAAATAGAACATTCTAAACACTTAAAACTTTAATAAACTTTCTGTTCTATTGCGTTCAAACAAGTACGTAGTGCCAACTATTGCAGACACACAGCACTGTAAATAAATGTACAGGCACTTGAATGGCGCATTTTTTTTTACAAAAAACAAGATTCTTATGTATTATTCCAAATTAACAGAATTTTGTTTAACTGAATGACTTTTACTCCTATTAAATTCGGTTAAAGGAGATTCAAGTGTATTAATATGTCATTTATCACCTAGAACCAAAAAACTGAAGTTCTACTGGGTATATTATGCTACTTTCTTTTTGCAATAAGCTATTTAATTAAGCATTAGCTTATAGCAAAATGTAAAAACAGCTGAGTGGTAAATATGCAAAGAGAGTAAATATGCACTTTAATATTAAAAAAAGAGTTTATATAAACCAGATTTTCTTGTTGGCATATAGTGTACATTCAAGATTAGATTAAAGACTCATAATTACAGTCATTATTGTCTGCCTTTATACATAGTTCACATTTTAAAATTTATCACCCTTTGACTGTAACATTAATACATGTAACCGGATAATTATGAGATTATTTAAAATTTGAATATTACTAAAATATAGATCTAAATAATAGGTAGGTAAGTTGCAGCTGAATTACCATTAATATAACTGCATCACTGGAGGGTAATAATTAGGGCCCAGATCTTTCTTTATTTAAAAATGGCAAATATTCAACAAAAAAATGGAATATTTATTAAGCATGCAATATTTTTACTGAAATTTTTCAAAACATAGAACCTTACAAATGATAGAATTTAAAGTGAACCAAGTTTATATTAAAAATAATTTGTTGATACTGCATATAAATGTTTTTTTTTTTTAAGATAAAAAGTAAAACTTTTTGATTATCTTGAAATAAAGCTTTTTATTGTGAGAAGCTTTCTTTTGATTCATTGTGAATAGCCTGGATTTTTGTTTAATGCTTTGAATTTTTGGTTGATTTCTTCTCCGAATTTACCTGGACAAGTTTTCTATTATCAGAATTTTTTAAAATTAGAAGTTATATATAAATTGGCAAGGTAAATTTTTATTGTTTTTAATTTTAGTCCTGTAGGAATGACTCATTCATTTCATTATTTCCCTTTTCATCTATCATCTGTATGCTTAGAATTCAGTTATAACAGTTTCATTGGAAAATTTTATTTTCGTTTATATTCTCATATTTTTTTAAAATTGTTTTTTTATGAAGAGATTTAGAAAATATTGAACTATATGCAGATATTTATTTATCCTCAAAAATCAATTATTGCAGATAATTCAACAAAGATAACATACTGAAATACGAGTGGCGCTTTAGTGGCATTACGTGAAACTAAGACTTGAATAATATAATTGGTATCAAAAGTATAACAGTCTAAATCAAAGTATAGTCTTTCAAGTGCTGCTACCTGGAAGTGAATTATTTAATTCCTTATTGTTAATGTCATTGCCCACTACTACTGTAAATAAATATAAAATATTTACTACAGTATTTACACATTGAGCTAAATAGTATATTCACTTTACTCTGTATTACTGTATTGTTAAACAAATATAGTTTGTAATAAATATTGGATAGTGTAATAATGTAAGTGACCATTTTCTTTTAATTTTATCTAATCAAAATAACTTTAACTGTAATTAAGTGATCATTAATGTTTTCGTTTATTATGAATTAATCTATAAATTAAATACAATCTTAATTCTTATGATTTTTAATAAAATAATTTCAATTTTTGGTCTACTGAATTTATTTGTAAAACCTAAATAATAAGTTCAACAATATATAAATATATAATAAAAGAAGGGTTTCATAATAATAAATAAGTTACATAATTACATTGTAAAAATTATATTAACTCGGGACTTATATAAACCAGTGAGTCTATTTAGGCTAAATTTTTAAATTTATAGTTTAATAAATGTTTAATATTTTAGTCAATTTAATATTTATTCCTAGTAGCCTATATTTTCAAAGAATTTACTGGAATTTTCAAATACCTGGAAATTTTCAAATTTACTGGAATTTAATGTTATACCATACCACAAAAACAATGTATATATTTCGTAGCCTTACTATTATTTTTCCATGCAGATTAGACGTATTTATTAATAATTGGGTTTCAGTGTGTTTGGCGTAGAAAAATTATGTGACACCAATATTATTTAGTAAGATATATTACTAAATAGGTATGTCTTACATATTTTCTTAAAATTCTAATTAAATGCAGTATATATTTATTTGATAAGTCATAGTAATAGACAACATTACAATGGATGGCTGCCTTACCTTATTAATTCTTTTCCTTGAAAGTATTATTTCCTGATTCAAAAACTGACAGAATAAAGATTTTTTTAAAAGAATAACTGATTTTAGGAATATTTCTGACTCTATTCATATGTTGTAAATTAAGGGCAAAGAATGTTAGGCCTTAGCAAAAACAATTTTATGTGGAATTCATTTAAGAAAGAAGACTAAAGTTACATTAGAATTTTAATAATACTTGTGAATAATTAAATGTTTTAGGATTTAACAAATAAATAGGAACACTGGTACAAGAAATATTTTTTGCATCACTTTTATTATTTTTTAATTTTTATAAAGTTTAACATATTATTTAAAATCTATGAATAACAAAAAATAAATATTTAATTTACATAAATTTTACATAAGTTATTGAAAACTGTAAAGTCTGATTAATAAGAAAATAATTTATTTTATTTTAAAATACAATAACACTTTAACATTGATCTAAAAGGCACATTATGTATTGTGAGTAGAGCAATCTAAAGTGCTAAAACGACATCTTGTAGTGAGATTACAGAACTTATAGATATCTTTGAGAAGTAAATAAACTCTTTCTTCTTTTTATCAGGGGCCAGAAAAATACAAAAACCAAACCAACCCAAAATATCTGGTGTTTTTTCAGGAACTCTTGTCCCACAATTAATCTTCCATCAGTCCATTAGAAAAACATTTATATATAATACTTAGTTCTACATTTTCTTAAGCTATAAAAATATTGTAACAATACACATAGAGTGATTTAAATTAGTTCAACTAGGCCATTAAAGTCTTCTGGAGAACTCTGTGTGTGATTGAACTACATACATGTGTAGCTCGCAAATATCATTCCAAATTTATTTATTATTATGTGCTGTTATTATTATTTGCAATGCAAAATTAATATACATTTTTTCCAGTTCACTATGAAAAACCTTCAACAAAAATGTTTTTGAAAATATCTGAAAAGTATTTTTTTGAAAATATCTGCAAGATACCGGAAATACTGCTCATTAATTATTTTTACTGGTAATAAAAAATAAATTTATTTTAAAATGAAACCATATGCAAGTCAGATGTAAACCATTATCTGATAGCATTTTATAATAATATTGTTTATCTAAAATATTGTTAAGTATTTTTTAGAAAGGTTTCAAAGAAAATGAATGTTTAATGTTAACAAACATAAATTTTTATGTTAAGGAATTTTTTTTAAACTGACCAAAATTATACTTTAGTTTTTACAATATTTTGTAATTAAAGATTAGGCCTAAATATATATTTTTAGAAGATTCTAGTAGAATGTGAGTTTTAACATGCCTTCCTGGTTGATTGTTTTAACTACATGATGAAATATGATAAATTAATTAATGTATTTGTAATTAATTTCTTCGGATTAAAATTTACACAGTGCGTTTTCAAACAAAGTGTTATTTAAGTTGAAAGTTTGCTTTCAAATGGTTTTTAAACTAAAAATTAACAGTCAATTTTTATTTCATTATTTATGCTGTAAAAGTGTACACTGATATGTCCGTTAATTAAAAATACCACAGTCTTCCTAACATATGATATAGTGTAAACAAAAACAACATTGCCTATCTTACAAACATACTTTATGTTACTCCAATCAGTTCTTGGACTGGAGTTTTGCCATCCAAATTCTGCTGTGTTGGAGAAGTTGATGTTGAGCCGATTGCTGAGTCTTCTTTTTCTTCAGGCATTGGAGTTGTAATGTGATTGATGTCCATTGAATTTGTATTATTATTACTGGCTATTGGTAAATTTTCTTGAGACTCTTCTATAATCAATGGACTTGAAGTTTGAACTGGAGTGAACGCATTACTATTTAACTGTTGCGTAGACAGTTTACTAGTTGAATTTTCTCTGGAAATATCTGAAATAATTGGTAACACTTCTGTTAACTCCTTATTACTTTGCAATGAAAGTTTAGATTCGTTACTTTGAGGTCGCGGCGAGGGTGAAATCACCATGTTTTCAGTTGATATGTTATTAACGAACTCATCGCTCGGTCGTAATAAATTATTTGGAGTTGTTTGCAAATCATGGACATGATCGGAATCTTGTGATTTACTTCCAGAATGAGATATGTTTTGTTTTGTATTATGCTGCACTTCAACTGACTCAGGCTGGCTTTCTTGAAGTTTACCTGAATTTGAGACTTGTCTCATTACTTCTGGATTTATTTTATCGAATGTTCTTGACTTAGTCGATGTCTGACTTCCAGGTCGAGTTGATTTGGAATAATCTGAAGTATTTATAACAGATGACTTTATTCCACTTTCAGGTCTAGATTTGCTTTTATCATTTTGAGTCAGGTTTGGTTTGTTTTCGTCTGTGTGAATGCTATTTTTACAGCTTAGTGTTTCAAACTCTAGTGGTTTATCATCAACAGTCTCTTCAGATGGTTTTTCTATTTCTGTTTGCTGTGTTACATGCATTAATGTATCTTCATTCTGTACAGTTTCTTCTTCTTTACTCTGATAAAGTTCATTTGTTGGATTCCTTTGCTTTTCTGAACTTTGAACATCAGTTAGGTCTACTGATCTAGTCGAGGTAATACTCGCTACATCTTGTCCATTAGATATGGTTTCCGTTTTTAATATACTCAATTCTTGTTTTGGTGAATGTTCTCGTCGAGACTGCAAAGTGCAAATCGTTGTTGGTTGTGAGTCCATAAGAACTGTAGGGCTACTATACTGTGGTGAGTTTGCATTTCTAATTGATGTGTGATCAATAATAGGTTCATCATAGTCTAACTTAGGTGAAACTGATATAGTATTTCTTATTTCCTTTTTAGAAGTGGTAATATCTTCAGTGGAATCTATTTGAACTGGCAATGCCACTTGTTTGGTAAGGTTTTCTACAGTATCATGTTTTTGGGACAATTCATAATCGATGATTGGTTCTGTTACTGGAGAGACTTCTTGTTTAGGGGGTATTTCAGAAGTACTGTTTAGTTCTGAATGTGCTTCATTCATCTGAAAACTGTTAATCATAGATAAGTATATTGTTCATTCTAAATAAATTAACTTTATAAAATGTTCTTAATTTTTAATAGAAAATATATTGTGAGATTTAGCTTCATTAAACAAAACATTCACCAAATCAAGAAAAAATAAATATATGAATACAGTGGTACCTCGACATACGAGTTTAATTTGTTCCATAACCTTGCTCGTATGTCAAATTGCTCATATCTCAAAGAAATTTTCCCCATTGAAATTAATTGAAATGCCATTAATCCATTCCAGCTCTCAAAACACCACCTCAGTTGTTTTTTTGTTTAGTGTTTTTGAATAAGGAAAATGTATTTACAAGAAGAAACATTTATTTATAAATAACAAATACATATTCTATAAAAACACTCATTGGTTGCTCCAATGAGCAAAGTGCTAGGTTTAATCTATCCTCCATGGGTTTGTGACTTGGCATCGTCTTCTCCTCTGCTGGTATGTAAGTGCTATTCGGCATCCTTTTCCAGAAAAGCCCTGTCTCGTCACAATTGAAAACTTGCTGGGGGATGTATCCTTTGGCTTCTATCAGTTCGGAAAACGTTTTAATGTAAACCTCAGCTGCCTTCACATCCGAACTTGCTGCCTCACCATATCTGACGATGAAGTCAATGCCGGTCCTTTTCCTAAAGTTGTCAAATCAGCCCCGACTGGCTTTAAATGAGTTTTCCGATTCCTCGTTTGTAGAAGTGTGTGGGATCTGCTTCAGAAAATCACCGTAAATCGCTTGTGCCTTCTCACATATGATGCTTTGTGTTAAGGTTCCTCCTTGAAGCTGCTTCTCTGTCACCCACACTATCAGTAGTTTCTCCATCTTTCATGGAGAGAGGTCTGGAGCTTAGAAATTATTGTAACGCCCTTAGCTGGTGTTATACTCTTTATCAACTCGTTCTGTTTAAGCACAGTACACATATCACTGATGTGCTACACCCATACATCCTCGCCAAGTCAACTACTCGCACACCTTGCTCATGTTTTTCTATGATTTCATGCTTTAATTCAATAGACATCATTTTCTTCTTCTGACCCATGGTTATAAAAATAAAAGTGATAATGTTTTGTAAAAGTACAAAGAGCAAAAAACGTGAACCCAATTTATCAAAAATGCTTCAAAAACGAGGGAAATAAGCACACAGACTGAGGTCTAGTCTGAGGTGGGAGAAACTGTTAGACGCTGAACATGACACCAACATGCGCACACAGACTGAGGTCTAGTCTGAGGTGGGAGATACTGTTAGACGTTGAACACGACACCAACATTCTTACACAGACTGAGGTCTAGTCTGAGGTGGGAGAAACTGTTAGACTCTGAACATGACACCAACATACGCACACAGACTCAGAGGTCTAGTCTGAGGTGGGAGAAACTGTTAGACGCTGCACACGACACCAACATGCCCCCCACATATTGGGGTCATGTGCAGCGGTGTAGTGTGCGATTCCTCGTATCTTAAATCTTGCTCTCATCTCAAAGCAAAATATCGCTCGCTCGGTGGCTCGTATCTCAAAACACTAGTATATTAGGGCACTCGTATATCAAGGTACCACTGTATATTGAAACATGAAGTTATTGTCATACAAAATTTCATTTTTGATTAAAGTAGTGACCTGCTTATTCGACACTCAAGGTTCTGTGTTAATTTAAGTATGCACGATATCGTTTAGTTGAATGCACTTTGCGCATAAACTTTAGTTGAATGCAAAATGCGCAAAATATCTACACAAGGCAAAGTTATACAAGATAAAGAAATATACCTTGTAAATTTTATGTAAATTATAGGAAGAACCTAAAAATATTTACAAAATATCTATAAAATTAGGTCAATCATTTGGTCTGTTGATGAGTGCCAGCAACAATGAGACAAACAATAATTAATTAAAAATAACCACTTTTTAAATTCAGAACAATTTAAAATGAATGTATCATTTTTATACTCTCTTTTAAAAACTCTGTTTTAAATCTACCCTTTGCAAACACACGTTTTTTGAAAAGCCATTTTACTGTACAGTATCTTATTTTCCCTTGAATTTGTTTAATAACACAAAAAATTGAAATTTAATTAATTCTTATTTTATATATAACTACATATTATATCATAAAGAATATAAGTTACCTTAGTTCCTGGAATGGTTTGGTTGAAGTAGGTTCACACTAGATTGTATGGTGAGTTAGAACAAGGTTGTAACAGCACTATTTTTGAAAATCATATTATTAAAAAATTTCCATTAGAAAATAAACTAGTGGAGCGGCTGTCATGCTTAGACATATGCCCGAGACCAAGAAATGTACGTTAATACTGACTTCTTTCTAAATGGCTTTTTGAGGAATCAAAAACATTTTGCTGCTCAAGTACTGGTGTGTCCTATGTCCAATTTGTTATGATTCTGCACAAACTGGTTGTATTATAATGTAAATATATTAATAAATATGATTAATTTAAAAAAAAATAATATTATTATTATATGTGGAATTGTAAATAACTAAACCTTCAGATCAATATAACTAAGTAAATTAGTTTTTATGAAGATAGGACACACTGATTCTCAGACAGTGAACATTAATAATTTTGTGTGTGTGTGTGTGTGTGTGTGTGTGTGTGTGTGTGTGTGTGTGTGTGTGTGTGTGTGTGTGTGTGTGTGTGTGTAGGCACTTTCACATTCGCAATTTCAGTCCAATTTGGACAAAATTGGTAAAAAAATTGATTTTGGTGTTGGTAATAGCTTAGACAAGTTCCTTACTCAGTGAAATTTGCTCAACAGTTTCAAATTTTTAAAAGAACTCATTTCAAATCTTAAAAAAATCATAACCTTTTTTCTTTTAAAATTTATTGAAAATTCATTGAAATTAAAATTAATTTGATGACAGTCAAAATTCATTTTCATATTTTCAGTGTCAGTTTTAAATCCTAATTTATGCAGTTGTAAACGCTGATTTTGAACTTAAAATCAGATTTTCAAATGATTGTAAGATTTAAAAAAATAATTTTATAAATTTCTGTAACTGTGCAAAAGTGGCCTAAAGGTGAAAATCAGTGATCATTTCAAGGTCTTACCATGATGGCCGCTCAAAGAGCACATTTTCAAAAAAATAATCAATAAAAATGATGTTACGGCTTTGTTTTACTCATGACAACAAAATTCAAGGCCCTATAACAACAAACTACAACATTTATAATTGATTTCATTCAACTTTGTTATGGGTGCATTGGCATGCTAAACACTGACCTATAGCGTATGCCATGAACAAAGCACTATGGATTAACATCAAAACTACAAATATTGAGTCTTTGAGGGTAATAACCATTAATGATTAACTAGCACAATATTAAGCTAGTTTTACAGTTTTGCTGGTATCAATATTATTTGGCAGCTTACTATTGAATTTCATTCATTTTTGTACTTTAACTGTTTCAGAATTATTTAATTCTTTTGTTAACTATGTTTGTACAGATTCATTTGTAATCGTGTGGAGGAGAATAAACAGAGGACAAGTAGCATTGGAACGTATTGTGAAATGTGTTAGTAAAAAGGTAACTTTGGTTTAAAATTAGAGTTTTAGCATCATATAAGTTGATTTCATTTTTTCATTAATTTTTTGTTATTATTTTTTCATTGCATAAAATTATAACATAATGTACAGTATTAATGATCATTTGGCGCTAGGTAAAGATTTTAACCTAGTGTATCAGCATTTATTATTTGACTTGCCAGTCATTATTCAGATGGATGCACACACAGCCTAGATAACCAGAATTGGAAATAATATAGTGAATACATTGTAGGAACACAGTACTTGAAACTTTTGTTAGGATTAATCTCACATAAGCAACATTGTACATTTATTTATCACTCTTTTATTAACTGAAGCAGGTGATTAAGGAGAAGTAGTTCTTACATTGTGTTAACAATGACTGTTTATTACAATACAATAATAGGGAATTAAATTTATACATACATACATGCATATATATATATATATATATATATATATATATATATATATATATATATATATATATTCTCCTAGGAGTTTATATTTAACTATGATAGCTTTTGTTTGATAAGGTACATTGCAGTAGAATTGTTATTAGAGTAAAGCAACTTTCTTCACATGCTGGTAACTAAATTACCATTTTCAAAAATTGAAATATGTTTAAATTGGTTATCCATTTATGTTATATCTGATATATACAGTATCCAAACTTTTAATCTAAATTTGATATTTTTCTTTGAAAAAATTATGAGTGGTTCGTTCAAAAAACAACTATGTTGCAATGATGAATTGTATTTAATTTGTTAAAAATAATACATTTTTTACAATGAACACCAATAATATTTAAGAAGCTAAAACATGCACATTATAATACAGTAAAAAATAATATATTTATATATTCATATACCTTTCTTTAAATATTTAAATTTAATGAAAGTAAAAATATTTTCAGTTACACTTTAATCAGGAAATACAAGCAATGATGACTATAGAAGTACAATAAAATTAAAGCGATATACGTAAAATTTTGCAGACATGAAAAAAAAGATTTAGTTGTGTCATCGATTTCAAAATAGTTGTTGTTGGCATTGTTAAAATTTTCTAACCAACCATTGCTGGTTGTATTAAAATGCAAACAGATGAATACAAAATATAAACTAGTTAACCTTCAGTGCAGAGGGGCGTGCAGACTAGCTGCACCTATTTAGAGGATTTAGACGTCATTTGCGGTACCCAAGTCTAACACACACTTACACTTACAACACTACACTTATGACGTCAACACTTTACACTCACACTTACATTTATGGAGGCAATAATAGCCTCAATGTGCTTTTGGCCTTAAAAAAAATGGACCTTCAACAGTGTTGGTTCAAGATAATTATAAATTAATTTACTTGTCATATTTTTTCTACTTGCAAATTTATAATTCAGTATCATTAATTTCTTCTTCCTGCTGGTTTTTAAATATTGTTTCTTATTACTTTAATTATTAATTTATATTAAAACAACTTTTTGTTTCGAGAATTTAATTGCCTAGCTCAGTAATTATTAAATTCGATGACAAATAATTTAGTAATTATTGTTTGGATCGAATACTAAAATTATCATAAAACTAGTAATGCATTTTTTTTAAAAAACGACTTTTTGCATTTTTAGAAGCTGTGTTAATTTTTATATATATATATATATATATATATATATATATATATATATATATATATATTATAAAATGGATGAGTCGGAGTGCTTTGCGTGATCCAACAGGGTCTATATATATATATATAACATATATATATTATATATATATATATATATATATATATGTGTGTGTGTGTGTTACTCACTTTAATTTGTATTGTGATTAATTCTTGCTGACTTTTGTACCCATCCTTTTTGACTCATTTAAAGTAACACCATCTTCAGAACCTGTTAAGATAATCCAGTGATGATGGGCCCCTTACTTTAATTGGCCTACTTCCGTAGTTAGGCTGTTTTATTGTCTGTATGGTAATAGATGTAATGAGAATAATGGATGGAATTTATTAGACAATTATTGGAATTGTCGTGGAATTTAATGGATGGTATTACATAAGATGGGTATACTAGATTACCAGTATGTTAATAGTTTTGAAAATTGAAGTTATTTTGTAATGCATCAAAAAGGATAGCTGAAAAGGCAATGCTGGATTGATATGATGTTCTAAATAAATATATTAGCCATAATATATTTAATTACAAAAACAACATATAATATATATATATATATATATATATATATATATATATATATATATATATATATATATATATATATATATATATATATATATATATATATATATATATATATATAATATATAATATATATATATATATATATATTTACAATTTTTCTGTTCATGGTATCATGCATTACATCAGAAAAAAGATGTACATTGTTTTTTTTTAAGAAAGATATATGAATCAATTTTTTGCTCTACATCTACCACATATTGATTTATTAAAAAATATTTTACAAATTTTTTGCTATTATTTACATTACCCCTGTTCTCATGGCTTTTTTACAACATCTATTATCACTGCCATCAATATAAGTTTTCAACATTTCACTTACTCCATTTTCGGAGGTTCTTCTCTCATTGGAGATTCAACTCGTGGAGGTGTTGCTGTGAGTGCTCTCGGTAACGTTTCTTCTAAATCCTCGACCATTGTGTCCAATTCCTTTTCCATGTCATCGATCACTTCAGCCTCTTTTTCTTCTATTGATTCTTTTGCTTCATCGACAGTGTCAACCATTTCGTCCATCGCCTGTTTCGCTTCTTCCATCTCGTCTTCCATTTTCTTGTCAGCTTTTGAGCCAATCGAACCAAATGTTGACTCTAATTTGTCTTCTACTTCGTCTACTACTGATTCCATTTTGTCTTTCATAGATTCGCCAAAGTCTGAAACAAGATCCTTACTTCTGAGAAATTTATTTGTTACATTTTAAAAATTTTCTTTAGACAATTTTTGTAATATCCTAGAAGAAAACTTTTTTTAATTTTGTTAATTTTTATCTCAAATCTTCATTTTATACCTTACGAGTAATAAAACATTTTTAAAGATTTAAAAATTTTAAAATGTCTAACCAAACCAAATTCTTTACAACAGTTTTAGCATAATTAACCAAAGTTAGTTAACAAAGTAAACTAACTTTAGAATAATAATTAATGTAATACCTAGTCAAATTTGTAAACAATATTTTGAGACTGATTAAGTTTTAGAATGATGGTTGGCAGCTTATTTTAAAGGTCTTCTTTGGTGTTTGAGGAGAAACTATTTTTCTTAATTAATTAAACCCTGAGGAAGGGCTATGGAGGGGATGAAAGTTTCTATAAAAAATGAATAGTAAAGATCACCTGAATATATATATTTTTCAGAAAAAGATTGATAATAAATTTTGGTATATAACTGCTAATTAGGGTAAAATGAGGAATGAACAACAAAACATAGAGATAATTATATTCGCACACACTGCAAATATGCAAAAGACAAATTTTTATAGAAGTTAAATACTTGTAAAACTAAAAGATATATTTGTTAGATAAATTAATCAAATTTGAAAGAGTTTGTGTAACATTTGTGCACCACTTATTGTTCTTGTTAATCATAAAATTACAAAATAGGTTAATTGTTTTTACTGTATGTGATATCTCCAAGAAAAATCAATATATATACAAGTAGTAAGGAAGGTCACGGATACTAATTGCATGTGCAACAAAGGGCTGGTCTCCAGGTATTGTTGATGTTATCTTACATCTGTTGTTTCTAGTCACGGCTATTTGTTGTCATGTTTATTTTTCACTTTTCATGTTTGCGAATTGTAAAGAAGAGGAGAGGAAACGGAAACCATTAACCATCTTGCCTGCTTCAGACTGGCGCTATTTTTGCAAATAATTACTGTTTGTTTGCCGTATTGGTTAGATGCCTGATATCTTTTTAATTTGCGTGTTCTATTCTTGTCGTGGAATTATTTCACCTTGGCATTGAAATTTATTAATATATAACCATGGTATTGTATAATATTTATCATTCAAAATAAGGATTGTAATTATTGAGAATATGTCTTGCTGCCAACCTTAGTATTATCATAAATAATACTTGTTTCGGAGTAACTACTTTTTTCAAAAAATACCAATTTACTGGTAATGTAATGGTGAACCCATTTTCTATATACTAGGCTCATACTAATTCTCTAAAGCTCTGACTCATTTCTTTTTATTTACCTTAATATTTTGAGAAAGGTACAGAGGTCCTTGATATACTCTTAATATCAGACAAGTCAAGAATAGCTCTGACTAGTAAGAATTTGTTCAAAAATAACTTATTAAAAGTCATATATAGATAGATATTTTAGAGACTTCAGGCAACTATTTTTCAACTAGACCTCTAGAATTCTAGTTCAGTAGAAGGGTTTCATCAATGATCAGCCTAATGATCAGCTCATCCAGCTAGTCTTTAGGATCCTGAAAGCCAAACACTACTCACCTCCTGCTGGCAAGAGCCTCACAAGATCTTCAGTTTTCTCATTTGTCCTATTTAGCCTGTACACAGTTCCTCCATAATACAGTCCTATTTTGTTTGGCTACACCTTCAGGCCAAACATATTTCTAGAATATGTAAATTAATTTAATTTTAGTTTTCTTTTGAATCAAATTTATTATTGCTGTAAAGATGGAGGGCAATTGTTCAAATACTTTATTTGAGAAAAACGTTTTATAATATATTAGTGTAATAACTATTCACTTTCATAAAGAATTAGGCCTAATTTTATTTACATTTGCAAAAATTAAATAACTATAACATTTCCACTTGCAAGTCAGTTTGTCCAGTTTTCCCCAGCTGTTGTTTGTCCAAGGATAATAACTCTAAAATGACCCTTTGTAGTTAAAGGTCACATTGTACTTTAATGTGGAATTTGGTTTCTTCTGATAAAATCAAAAGAAGCAACAACCTTTAACTAAGCCCAATTACAGTGTTCTCAGTATGCATTGACTGGGTTTTTCTTGGAGCTAATGTATTCATGAAGTCTAGATAAGGAACCACTGCCACGCAACACCACTCTGACACGCCTTCTCCTCTTTGCAAAGAATCGCTCTATGATTGCATTTTGTATGCAGTGCTTTGATATGATCTTATATAGAATGGATTTATATTTGCATAGTTCAAGGGCAAGGTGAAATATAGCGAATCTCACGTACCGTAGCATATTTAAATTCAGCTCTGTAAAACATAAATTAACAAGAAAAGAAATATTTTCGTAGCGTTTAGTTTTATTATATGGTATCAGTAAAGGCAGTTGTAAAATTAATGTTTAATTTATGCAAAGCTTGATTTAAACATGCATATTAAAAGTTTCTGTAACATATTGCGATAAATATTTTAAAAATTTGCATATACGTAGAGGTTATGTGAAAGAAAGTAATTCTTATCATACTAATAAATATCGTATTAACTTTCTCTCACACAGTGTGGAATATTCATGAATAATACATTTCAGTTCAGAAGCAGTCAGTAAAGAACAATAAATCAGTAAATAAATGGTGTACAAATATTTACAGACTTTCTTATGTTCAGTATTATTTCAAAAAAAGTATATATATATATATATATATATATATATATATATATATATATATATATATATATATATATATTTGAAAACTAACACAAAAAGCTATAAATCAGCTGTAATTTCTGATTTCTTCTAAAAATTAGGCTACCTTTAATAATAAAATTAATTTTATTAATTTGTTATACTGACTTGTGTATTTCCATACAACCAATATCTTTGTAAATTTTAAATTCCAATTTTTATTTTCCTATAGATAAACATTTTAAATATACTAATGCTACAAAAAATGTTAATTGTTAATAGAATAAGATGTTTTGTGAAAAATACAGTAGAATAATAGATTTTCTCAAGACCCTTGGCTATGATCAAATTTTGCTTAAATGAATACTATAAGTATACCCAAACAAAACATTTGGATTACTTTATTCTGAAAAATCTGTCTACAGAACAACTTGAAAAAAAATAATCGTCCGAGTTTCACAAAATTTGTTCATCAGATTTTACTAAAATTATGGTCATTTTTGGAAGTTAATATTTCATGATAGTGTAAACATTTATATATATACTAGCATTACCCATTGCGGCTTCGCCCATGAAACTTAAACTGTTTCATTAATGATATAATTTAGAAACATAAAAAAATATATTAATAAAAGCGTGATCATCTAAACTCATGATTTCTTTACAGTGAATATGAAAAAATATGTTGTGTTATTATCTTGAAACGTGTTCCATTCGAATTTAAGAAAATCTGATAAAAACTATTTTTCTCCAATACAAACATTTATACATTTTTATGTTATTTTAGAGGATGAATTCGGAATGGGGGAATGCTGAATTACGTTTATCATAATTTGTGTTTTAAAATATTTTGTTTACTTTTAAGAATAGCCGATAAAAATATTTTTTCCAATGAAAACGCTCTTTTTTCTATAATTATACCTCTTTTTTACATTTTTATTCCTTTAGGGAATGAATTCAAAAAAATGTTGAATTATGTGTTTCATTATTTGTGTTTCATAGCATATTTCTAAAATATATGGAACTAAAACAAATATTTCTTCAATTTGAAAATTGTATACCCCTCTTTTACATTTTCTACCCTTTCTCAATCTCTTTAGGGTATGGATATTGGGAAATAGTGATAAATATATTTCATTATTTATATTTAAGTAATTTAAGTATTTATTTGTGTTTCATAGCATATTTCTATAATATATGATCCAAAATAAATATTTTTTCAATGCAAAATTGTATATCCCTTTTTTGCATTTTCTATGCCTTTTCAATCTCTTTAGGGAATGAGTTTTGGGAAATGTTACGTTTTAAGAAAGTCAGACGAAAAACATATTTTTCCAATAAAAATTGTTGTACCTCATTTTTACCTCTTTAGGGATTGAATACTGGAAAATCGTTTTCCAGTGCACCCCTACATGTGGTAGTAATCCTGAAATTTTCAAATCATTAACTATTATAGTGTCAGCTATACATTGATTATTAAATTTGGACTGGATAAGTAGTTTAATGGCGTTAAAATCAATTTTATGAAAAATCATTTCTCAGTGCATCTCGACATTGTTGTAAGAAGCTACCCTGAAAATTTCAAGTCTCTAGCTATAATAGTCTCGGCTGTACGTTGATTATTAAATTTAAACTGAGTGTGTATTTTAATGGCGTTGAAATCAAATTTTTGCAAAATCTTTTCTTAATGCACACAACATTGTTGAAAAATGGTGAAAATTTCAAGTCTTTAGTTTTTAATAGTATTGGATGTACGTTGATTATTAAAGCTGGACTAAGTAAGTAGTTTAAAAGCGTTAAAATCAAATTTTTGTATAATCCGTTCTTAGTGCACATCGACTTTGTTGAAAGAAGGTGAAAATTTAAAGTTATTTATATAACTTATATAAGTTATTTGTATAACTTTAAATTTATAAGTATCTAGTTATTATAGTCTCGGTTGTAAGTTGATTATTAAAGATGGAATGGGTAAGTAGTTTAAAGGCGTTAAAATCAAATTTTTGCAAAATCCATTCTTAATGCACGACTATATGGTAACATAAATGTACCCTGAAAAATTTCAAGTCGCTGGCTAAAATAGTTTTGGCTCTGCGTTGATTATGAATCAGTCAGTCTGTCAGGACTTCTTCTTTTATATATTAAGATAAAACATAAAAATATGACTTTTTTCATACATACATATATATATATATATATATATATATATATATATATATATATATGTGTGTGTGTGTGTGTGTGTGTGTGTGTGTGTGTGTGTGTGTGTGTGTGTGTGTGTGTGTGTGTGTGTGTGTGTGTGTGTGTGTGTGTGTGTGTGTGTGTGTGTGTGTGTGTGTGTGTGTGTGTGTGTGTGTGTGTGTGTGTGTGTGTGTGTGTGTGTGTGTGTGTGTGTGTGTGTGTGTTACATCATGTTCGCAATTTTGGTCCAATTTGTTTAAAACTTAGTATAAAATAAAAACAATATTTTTAATTGTTTTGCTCAACCAAAAATGTTGAAATGGCGGGATTTTCAAATCTTTAAAAAGTTGTAATTTTTTACGATAAACATTTTTAATAATCTGATTTCACTATGGCAGTCGATGTTAAATCTGTGTAAATTAGCATTTTATATTTTCAAATTTGCTTGAAAATATGAAAGTGAACTTGGCAGTGTTTCTATATTTTCAGTGTAATTTAAACATTGAATGCTAATATGTTAATGTTGAATAAAATGTTGAAACCATATTTTAAAAAAGTCTTAAGATAATATACGAGACTATATACATACTTGGAAATTTGTGCTATCACATCAGCAAGAGGGCTGTGTGCAGTGATTGTTTGTCAGTAGCTTCTGTTTGGGGGGAATAACTGAATGTGAGCAACTTAATGCTTTATTTTGTACTGTTTATTTCTTAAGTTCATTAATTCTTAGTTCCAAAATTTGTATCACCTCCTGAAATTATGTACCCAAATTTAAGTCTTTTCTCAAATATATGTCTCCTCCTAAATTCAGTGTCCTGTTAAATTTATGCCTGCTTTTGAATTCATGTGTCTTCTCAAATTTATTCCTCCTCTCGAAGTCATATCTCCTCTCAAATTTGTTTCCTCCTGAATTTATGTCTCCTTTCAAACTTATGTCCGCTCTCGAATTAATGTCTGCTCTCAAATTTATGTCTTCTCTTGAATTCATGTCTTCTTTCAAATTTGTATCCTCACAAATTTATGTCTCCATTCGAATTCATGCCTCCTTTTAAATTTATGTCTCCTCCCGAATTTATTTATCCTCACAAATTTACATCATCTTCTGAATTTATGTCTCCTGAATTTGCCTCCTTTTGTAAATGTATGACTTCTCTTGAATTTATGTCTCCTCTTAGATGTGTATCCTCCTGAATTTATATCTCCTCTCAAATTTATGTCTCCTCTCGAATTTATGTCTTGTCTCAATTCGAATTCACGCCTCCTTTTAAATTTAATTTCTTCCCTAATTTATGTCTCCTCCAAATTTATGTCTCATTCCGAAGTTATGACACTTCCTGAATTTATGTATCCTCCCGAATTTGAGTCTCCTCCCGAATTTATGTCTCGTCTCAAATTTATGTCTCCTCCCGAAGCTATGTAATCCGAATTTATGTCTCCTTCCGAAGCTGTGTAACCTCCGAATTTATATCTCCTCACGAATTCATGTCACCATCCAAAGTTATGATCCCTTCCGATGTTATAGCAACTCCGAATTTTCATCTTCCGACATTATGTTAAATTCCGAGGCTAGTTCACCTCCCGAATTCGTATAATCCCCTGACGTTTTATCTCCTTCCGAAGGTATGTCACCTCACAAAATTATCTTACTTACCAAATTAATCTCACCTTCCAACATTTTGTCTCCTTCTCAAGTTGTTACCTCCCAAAGTTATGTCGTCTTCCGACGTTTGTGTCTTCCTGATGTTACGTCATTTTTAAAGTTATGTCATCATCTCGAATTAATGTCACTTCCCAAAGTTATATCCACTCACAAAGTTGTTATCTCCCGAATTTCTAACATCTTCCTAAGTTATGTCTCCTCTCGAAGTAATGTCTCTCCACGAAGTTATGTTTCCTCGCGAATTGTGTCTCCTCATTTATGTCATCATCCGACCATTCCGAATTTATGTTCCCTCTCTAAGTTTGGATTTTCCGTATTCATGTCATCTTCCGAAGTTATGTTCACTCACGAAGTTGTCATATCCCGAATTTATGTAACTTCCCTAAGCTATGTAAACTCCAGAAATTATATTCTCTCTAATTTATATCATCCCCAAACATTATGCCACCCACCTTCCGAAGGCGTATCAGTTACTCGCATACTGCACTCAGTAACTCCATGTCATTACTCGAACCTATCTATTGTTAAATACTCTGAAGATGGTTGCATTTGCTAAATTATTCAAATTTCGAAGCCACCTATAACAGTGACGTCATGATCGCGTGCAAGTCTCACGTTAGGGTCCAATGCACGACACTCCTGGACAGGGTAGTTTGGCCCAAGTTCGCTGACCGACAAGGTGGCAAGTTATAAAAATCAACGTCGCATAATTTTGCCGCGGAACAAACGTTTTATTGGTCGTTATTCTAAATTAGTTACACATTAAAACCTCCATGAATATTCATACACGTTTGATAAACACGTACTGCTGTAATCAATTTAACTCCACTTTTATATGGGGCATTTGTGGTTTATTGGTCAACAATTTACCGAAAAATTTAATAAAATTTATCAAAATCATTTTTTCGAGTTTGATCGAATAAAATATGATCGCGGCACGCATCTGTCTCGCTGACCACGTAGCAATATAATTATCTTTTATTTTTGAAAAAATAATTTCGCTATCACAGTCAACATTATAAATAGCTTCTGTATAGCTAGCGCATTTGTTAGCGAATTTCAATTGGAAAAATTATATAAGGGAACAGCCATTATGGTAAGACCCAGACCAGGGACCATGAAATGAGCATCGATCCTGATTACTTTTAAAATAATAAGTATATATACGTACAATAACTGAGTGTTTACACACACACACACACACACACACACACACACACACACACACACACACACACACACACACACACACACACACACACACACACACACACACACACACACACACACACACACACACACACACACACACACACACACACACACACACACACACACACACACACACACACGATGTGTGTTTCAAGCTTGGCACAATAACCTATTATGGTAATATTACCTCTGACAAGTTCGTTAACCAGCGAAATTCGTTCAGAAATTTCAGAATGGTGGCCATTTCAAATCTTTAAAAGTTCATAACTTTTCCGTCTTAAATTCTGCTTTTTGAAAATCCGATTTCACCGTCATAATCAGCGTTAAAAATTAGCATTTTCAATTTTCAAAGTCCGTTGAAATTAAGAAATTTAATTCGACGGCGGTCGTGTTTCATTTTTGTATTTCCAATGTCATTTGATAGCTTAAAATCTTAATACTCGTATATGTATATTTTAATGGTGAGTATGATGCTGAAATAATACTTTTGGAAATTCCCTTCTATCACGTCAGCGAGACAGCTACGTGCCGCGAGTATTCGTTTTCGGGATTGTAGACCGTTGGTGAATATTTATCTTAGGTCTTGTGGCCTTCCGTCCGGTGACGGCCTACTCCTGCTATGCGTACATCCTGTTGACTGCCATCCTTCTATACGTTGACCTTTCTTCTTCTCTTTGCCCACTAATTATTGCTCTCTATGTCATACAACGCTTTAGGCTTCACTACTTCTTTTCTCTCAATGTTTTGTTTGCTCTGTCCTTTGAATTCTCACTTCGTCGATCCCAACAATTCTTTGCTATATTAGTAAGCGACATATTACACCCCCTATAATTAATTCACTTAAAATTAGTGTGCAATTTATTAGCGAATTACCATCGGAAAAAGGAGCTGTTGGAGCAACCGAGATGGTAAAGCCCAGACTCGGGACCTCGAAATGAGATTCTGACCTCTAGACCATTTTTTGTGGTCACTCTCACGTTCGCAATTTTGGTCCGATTTAATTCAAACTTGGCACAAAAAACGATTGTGGTAATAGCTTGAACAGGTTCGTTCACCAGTTTCAAAATGGCGGTCATATGAAATTTTAAAAAAATCATAACATTTTTGTCTTAAACTGTTTCAGAAATCCAATTTCACCGTCGTAATCAGCGTTAAAAGCTGCATAAATTTGCAGTTTTTAAACCCTTTGAAATTTCAAAATTATTTGACGGCGGTCAGGGATCATTTTCATATTTACAATGTCATTTGAAGGTTTAAAATGCTAGTATATGCGAATTTTAATGGTGGTTGTGACGGTGAAATTGAAATATAAGAAGGGGAAATTCGCTTTTATCACGTCAGCGGGACAGCTGCGTACCGTGATTATTTAAATTTAGCAATAAGATCAGTAATACAATTGGACCAATACGAACCAACAATTCTTATCCAAGTTTTGTTAAGGGAAAGCTAACATTTGTATTTGGCAAGGCGTACACCTCAAGCGAATCGAACTTGTTTACAAGGTACGACAGAAATTAATTGTTAAGGTCAGTGCGAATTTATTTATCGATCTTTTACGCGGGTGAATGACCTATCGATTCGGTTTGCTTCGACTATCGGACGTGAATAATTTACTATAGTTTCCACGCATATTAAATTCGTGATGTATGCAACTAACAGCTACGGGCAGTGCAGGTGATAATAATCTGGGCACTTTTACCGTAATAACAGGAAACATAGATAGGCATACACGTCCATTGGCAGTGGCATTAAGGACTGGCTTTTATCGCATTTCCACTGGAAAATGAGCTTTTGTAGCGATCATCATCATGGTAAGACCGGCGGTCCGAGACCTTGAAATGAGCACCGTTCCTTACCTCTAGAAAACTGTTTGAGAGGTCGTTTAAATTGTGTGTGTGTGTGTGTGTGTGTGTGTGTGTGGGCGCGTGCTTGCGTTTGTTTGTTTTTGCGTGTGGTGTGAGTGTGTGCGCGCGCGCTCTCGTATGTGTGTATATGCGCGCGCTTACGATTGTGTGTGCTTATGTGTATGTGCGTTCGCGCGTGCTTGTTTGTGCTTGTGGTGTGTGTGTGTGTGTGTGTGTGTGTGCGCGCGCGCGCGTGTGTGGTGTGTGTATATGTATGTGAGCGACCGCGTGCTTGTGTGTGTGTGTGTGTGTGCGCGCGCTTGTGTTTGTGCGTGCGTGAGGTGTGAGTGTATGCGCGCACGGACGATTGTGTGTGTTTATGTGTGTGTATGTGCGCTCACGCGTGCTTGTTTGTGCGTGTGTGTGTGTGTGTGTGTGTGTGAGAGCGCGCGTGCGTGTGTGTTTGTGCGCTAGCGTGCTTTGTGTGTGGGGGGTGTGTTAGCACACTTTTCCGGAAACGAAAAAGCGCCTTTTTTCTGGTTTATACAAGAAACACACAGGCATACACCATCTGGGCAGATAATGCGACAGAAAGAGAAAGGGTTTTTATAAAAAAATGACCAACAAAGGTGACTTTAAAGCCAGTGACGGGCGGCTCAATAAATTTAAGAAACCGCAAGGAACCCGTTTTGTCTGTTTCTCGTGAAAAACTACCGGGTGATGTTAATGTTGTTGCTCCGTTCATACACAAGTTTAAAGAAACAGTAAGTAATTTATGTTTAGGTCCGAATCAAACATGCTAGGTCCGCGAACGAAAGCTGTTTATTTTGGCGAATGCTTCCAAAAGAAACTTTCATTCATAAGAACTGTGTTTTTTCAATGATAATATCATTTTAAACTCGGTTATTAAAATAAGAGTGTTTGTATTGTCTTGTAATTACTTTTTTATCAATATACAAACTATTTTTTTCCTTTCCAATTGTCCGTCCTTTTCTGTAATGTCAGTTACACGCCGGATTACCGGGAGTCTACTGTAATTCGTTAATCAGCAGGATTAGTTCAACAGTTTCAAAATGGCCATTTCAAATCTTTACAACAATCGTAATTTTTTTGTCTTTAACGTTTTTGAAAATCATATTTCACCGTAGTAATCAGTGTTAAAAACCGCGTAAATATCTTGAATTTTCAAAATCCGTTGAAATTTAAAAATTGTTTGACGGCTGTCGGGGTTCATTATTTTATATTTCCCATGTAATTTGACAGTTTAAAATGTTAAGGGGTTGTGTTTTTCCAACAAACTGGTGCCCCACCTCATTACAGTAACCGTGTGCGAGCGGGCGACACTCGCTTTCCGGTAAGATGGATAGACAGAGCTGGCCCACTCTCTTGGCCACCACGAAGCCCGGACATAAAAATGTTGTGTACGCTGAAAAGATCCGTGACAGCACAATTTACGGGAAAGAATCATCGCGGCGGTTGAGACAGTTAGGCCTACACCTGCTAGGTTGGTGAATACCTGGCGCGTAGTGGAATATCGTTTCGACGTGTAGAGGGCAACAAATGGAAATCACGTTGAGGTTTACTAAAATTTAAAAAAACTTGAAGGTATTCTCTTTCATTGTATGTACTCGTTGATGTAGTTTCCCGTTAAGTTCACCATAAAACTAAGGGGTTCTTTTTTAAACACCCTGAATATTTTAATGTCAATTAAGATGGTGAAATCAGAATTTCATAAAGGATGAGGTAAAGAAAAATACTTTCGGAAATTCGCTTCTATCACTTCAGAAAGACAGCCTAGATTGTTTGCAAATTAATATAAAGTTTGATGTTTGTAAAAATATCAAATTTAAATTACTGAAAATGGAACTGCCCGTTTTCAAGTCTTCTGCGTGTTTGCATTCTGCATTGTCGAAGACTGAAGTCGATATTAATTGAATATCGATTGTTTTTTTGTTTAATTTTTCAAGTAAAAGTTGCATTTGTACAACGTTGGTTCAGCAAATATTTCGAATAAACAACTTTTGACGGTTTTCTTTATCCCAAAGTGAGTTTCCTTCAGATAATGTTGTAAAAAAATTAGTTTTGTTTACTGAGTAACCCTTTCTTCAATAAGTGATAGGACCAGCTGACGCTATTCTTTACTAATACAAGGTAATCGATACAAACAGATCGATAAGGCTGGCCTATTATGCACACTGTCTGTTCGATCCTTCTGGAAATAATTTTACTTCCTCATGCATGCAACCATTAGCCATTAATCTGCAACTGGTCAGCGGAAGCGTGGTTATGTGAACATCACACGTTTGTGTGTACATCGTTTGTAAATAATGCATTATTTTAGTGAAGATAACAATGCATTATTGGGAAATGGATTATGGAAGCCATTTTTTAAACAGTTGGCCTACCTGGGACGCCTATTTTATCTTCTGTTTCTAAAATTCAGTTCGGTATTATAGCACATAATATATATAATAACAGACCTCGCAGTATATTTGCTTTACCACCGCTCCACGACAGCGCTCTGACGCGTTCGCAAATTTTAACAAGTATTATGTTTTAGGGTTGGTTGTTATGAATTTTGCACGATGCGTGCCAATGTCATATTGCGCGTTGCGTGCTATTGTATGTATAAAAATTTAATTGTGACTACTTCTAAACACTGATTTCGCACAACATCTGTTGCTTCAATATCGTTTCAATTGAGGTAATGTTAAAAATTCAATTTCTAAATAAAATTATTGAAAAAAATATGTTTTAAATGAAGAACAATGATTTTTAAAAAATGAACTAGAAAGACTAAGACGATTAGAAAATAAATTAAAAAGAAAAAAATGAAATTAACTATGAGAATGTTACAATTAATAAAAGAGTTATGACTAAAGAGTAACATCAACTAATTAATAACAAAAACGAGGAATTGAGAAAAACATGATGATTTATATTTTTGGTTCAGTAACAGGAATTGTTTTCATCAATTAACTGATAACCGTAATATTTAAGAAAAATGTTACTGGACCAGTTTTATTGAAGATTTTATGCTCTTTCTTCTTGAAGTGGTGAACATTATGATAGGTCTTGCCGTACTGCCAGTATTACAGGAAATAGCCAGCAACTACACTCGTCATCTTTAAACCAGAGGCCGCTGTCTTGAAACTGAAGTGAATGGGGAAAAATCTTACAAATACATCGTTCGGGTTTTACACTAGTCTTACCGAATTTCAAAAAATAGTGTTAGTTTTTAACAGTTTATAACTTTTTTGTGTTAAATATTTTTTTTTCGGAAGTCAGATTTCACCATTTTAATCGGTCTCAGAAGTAAAATTTTGACTGTTCAAAATCCGTTGAAATTAAGAGAATGAATTTGACGGCGGTCAGGTTTCATTTTCGTATTTTCAATGTAATTTGAAAGTTTAAAATGCTAAAATATGCAGATTTTAACGCTCATTACGATTATTAAAATGGTAAGGTAAAGAAAAATACTTTGGGAAATTCGCTTCTATCATATGAACGGTGAAGCTGCGATTATTTATAATAATTAAGTTTTCAAGTCTGGTAGGCGATCAGCAGATATGTAGGCTAACACTGTAACTTGACCTCGTTTTAACCCTTACAATATCCAAGGCCTAAATCTAACTAATGTAAGATTCGCGTGAGTTAAACATCTGCCTTTAGTCTTAGTAAAGTGTTTACCTGACGTACATTCTTACTCGAACATTCACATCACGGCGGCGAATTTATTAACAGCATTAAATCTCCAAACTTCGTCACATTTGAACGTGTTTAAAATATTTAACCGTGTTTCAAATATATTCTATCAACAATAATTTGCTTGTTAAAAAATTTGTTCAAGCTATTGCCAAAGTAGCGATTTTTGTGCTAAGTTTTAATCAAATCGGACTAAAATTGCAAACTATAATATGTAATACTGTGGCTTTTTTGAAGAAAAAAATAAGTTGGACTACAACGAATATAAATTACTAGCATTAGCCGTCACGGCTTTGACCACGAAACTTGTTGACCACGAAAAGTGTTTCAGTAATGTAATAATTTATAAACATAAAAACAATATATTAAGTATGATCATCTAATTCACCAAACTCGTGAATACACATCAACTCTCAATGGGTACTCTAAAATTATAAATTTTTTGAATTTGAGTTTTGGAAAATACTGAAATGTGTGTTTTTTAAGGTAATATTATTTATAATCCAAATTAAAATATATTTTTCCCAGTGTTAACTTTTACAAACCCAATTTCCCCTACAGGGAATGAATTCTGGAAAATGCCGAAAGGCATATCTCAGTTTTTGTATTTTCAAAGTTTCAAGAAAATATGATCACTGAAAATTTGTCCCATGAAAATTTACCTCCTATTTACCCCTTCATAGGGATGAATTCAAGAAAATGTTGAAATATATTAATTATTTTTGTGTTTTAGTGTATATTTGCAATAGTATCAAGAAAATCCAATCAAAAAAATACGAAATTTTTCAATTTGAAATTGTATACACGTTTTCTCCTCTTTTGAACCCCTTGTTGCCACTTTAGAAGATAAATATGGAAAAGTCTGAAATACTTATTCATAATTTGTTGTCCAAAATATTTTTACTAAGTTTCAAGAATATGTTATAAGAAATATTTTTCCCCAGTGCAAACATGTATACCTCTTTTTTTACATTTTAATTTTTAGGGGATGAATTCGAAAAAATCCTGAAATACGTGTTTCATAGTACGTATCTCGAATGAAAGTTATATCATGAAAGTATCTAGATCAAAGAAATATTTTTCCAAAGCAAAATTTTATAATCCCTTTTTGCTTTTTCTACCCTCTTTAGGGGATACATTTTAGAACATGGTGAAAAATGTATTTCATTGCTAATGTTTTCGAGGAATGAAGTTAAGTTTCAAGAAGATCCGATCAAAAACATATTTTTTCCAATAAAAACGGTTTTAATCCATTTTTACCTCTTTAAGGGGTGAATATTGGAAAATCGTTTCTTAGTGCACCACTAAATGGTGATACTGAAGTACCCTGAAAATGTCAAGTCACTAGCTTTTATAGTTTCGGCTATGCGTTGATCAATCTGTTTGTAAGGATATTGGTTTTTATATATCGAGATTGGTTTACCAGATATTTAATAATTTTACAAAAATTATATTGGAGCTATATTTTTTAATAAAAAACTCTTAGCACGAAGATAGAATACAATTAGTTTTTTTAAAATAATCTTCAGCGATTTTTATCAAATTTTATCTCAATCTCCTAAAGTTTTTGAACAAAAAACGACGGTTTTTTCCGTAAAAACAAATAAGGGAATCACCTTATTTCTAGAAAAACTATATTAAAAAAATCGGTGTTTATTAAATGTTGATCACGTTTAATTGAAAAAATGTACCAAACTTGAAATAAAAGCAACAGGGTTAGAGAATTACGAAAATACACCTCTAATCGCTGTTGTTTCTAACAAGAATTTTTCAAGGTATGTTTATGCCTTTCAACACTTTTTCATGTGACAGAATGTGAGAATGTTAATTTAATCTGACAGTTTAATGTAGAAGAATGTGAGAATGTTATTTTATTGTTTTTGCATTTTTTTAAAATTGTTTTTTTTTTGCTAAGTAAACTTTGAGGTTATTTTACACAGTTTCACGATCGCAACGAGGAAATACGCTGCAACCGATCGGGTTTGGCACGCGAAGTGGGCAGGGTTACACTCACCGTGTATCTTATTCATCGCCTCTTCCTTCAGCTGTGTGGCTCCTCCCACGAACTGCGACATCGTATCTTGCGTCATGTTGCCGACGGTGTTCTTGATCTTATCGGCGACAGAATCTTCGGCAGGGTCGGTCGTCGTTTTCAGTTCGTAAGGCGGCGCCTCAGGCGAGACTACGCCCCCGGGGGGCACTATAGGGGCACTGCTGGCGCAACCCATGGCCTAGACTAGACGCGGTACTCCATCCACCGACTTGACGGTGTCCAGCGGGTTACTAACACGCGATGCTTTCCATTCCATCGACCCTCAGTGTCCGGCACTGATTCAACGCAGCGGGCATGCGCAGAAACGACACTCATTTATTAATCACCTTGTCAGCTAGTGGAAATAATTCTCGGTAATCGATTAATATTTCACAAATAAATGTCGTTGCTTTACCGAGAACAAGTTCATTGAACACAAGTTACCAACTGTTATTGTTCTGAACGAAGTATTAAGAAAGTTCGGTGAAACTCCCCCGTGAGCCTGGAAGTTAGTTTTTACTTAGACATGTGTGGGGGAACACATAACCTATTGATGAAATCTGACATGTGTTAAACCAATATTTCGAGAAAGTTAAGTAATCGATAATTATTTTTAAAAAACTAATGGGTCGTTGTTACCAAAAAATATCGGTTTATTGATAAATCGTCATAATTTTATAACATTACGTCATTGGATTTTGATGAAACTTTTGTCATATTATGAGTTGCATAATGGAAGTCACTGTAGCAGATTTGAAATTAAAATAATTACGTTAAGGGAATATCTCGGGAAAATGTAAAACAATTTTTTTTTGCACACATGTAGTGCTGCCCAAACAACGTATGGATTACTATAGGCTAAAACACCGATTCGAAAAAAATCCTGTAAAGTCAGTATAATTTCTCAAAACCTGTTCGACGAATTTTGCTAAAATAAATAAAGTCACAAAACTCAAGTCAAAGTAAAGATATATATAAAAGGTAATTGTGGTTCGGGAGTAAGCCCAAGGAAACAAAAATAAAACTTGAATATTGTCAGGTAATTTCAAATTTGGTACGCTGGCTTGAGTTTTGATTCTTATATATGACCAAAATTTCAGCAAAATATAATGAAACAATTTTATGAAATTATTCCGATTTTTTCGCCGATAAGCTTGATTTTCGTGGAAAATAATTCAATGTAAGAAAATTTGTGTAATTTTTAACCATTTATACAAATTTAGGTGTGCACATATCGCCTTGCACACCTATACATATTGTTGGTGAAGTCATATACATTACTTACAATGTCTAGTTGCGCTTTGATGTATTGTGCTCATATCGCCTATTTGCCCCTTGAAGTGATGTGCTGTACTCATATTGCCTAGCTGCCCCTTGACAAAATGGTGTACTCTAATCGCCTAGCTGCTCCTTGAAAGTGCTGTACTCTTATTGCTTACCTCAACAAAACCAGTTCAAACGTTTCAAAATGGTGGTCATTTGAAATATTTAAAAATACGTAAATTTTTATCTTATACCTTTTTTTGAAAATCTGACCTCACCTTCATATGATCAGGGTTAAAATTAAAATATAATTCAAATTTTCAAATTCCGTTGATGGTACAAAAACGTAATTTGAAAGTTTATTTTATTTTGATTCAAACTTGGCACAAAAAACGATTTTGGTAATAGATAATTAGGACAAGTTAGTTTCTCAGAGAAATCCGCTCAACCGTTTACAAATGGTTACAGTTCCAATTAAAAAAAAAAAAACTGTCTGATATTCCTGATGGTGATCAAGGTTTGTTTTTAATGTAATTTAAAAGTTTAAAATACTAATAAACAGATATTATTGCATAATATGATGGTGAAATTAGACTTGAGTGTGTAAGATAACAAGTTGTGGTTGAGAATTCATTTTCATCACTCAGTAAAACTTTACGAGATTCATTTACCATATTTCATGTTGTTAACGACAAATACGTAGACTGCATTACATAATATTGAATTAACATGACAAAGTTATCTTTGAGTATAACAGCTCAGCTGACCTTTGTTCCCACAGTTGACTTTTGACATTTATATTTGTATTTTGAATAGCCAAGGCTTAAGGGATGTTTAAACGGAATATTCTGTCAAGTGTTACACAACACACATGCATGCCACTATCCATGCACGCATCTCGGACCTGAATTATTCATGATCTATTTACATACATCATTTTAATAAGTAGTTTTCAATAAAACTGAGTATATACCCTGTGAGTTATAAACGTTCTCTCCATAATATATTAGAACTGAAATTGAAACAATGAACTGAAACTAGGAACTAGAAACTGGATCTAGAACTGTAACTGTAACTAGGAATTGGAACAACGAACTAGAAATAGGAAATGGAACTTACACTAGAATTAGGAACAAGGGACTGGAACTAGAAACAAGGAACTATAACTAGGAACTGGAACTGGAAGTAGAAACTAGGAAATGGAATTAGGAACAAGGAAGTGAAACTATTACCAAGGAACTGGAACGAGAAACAAGGGACTGGAACCAACACAAATAACTATGACTAGAAACTGGAACTAGGAACAATGAAGTATGACTAGGACTGATACTAGAATTATCAAAAAGGAACTAGAACTATAATTGAAATTGGAATTAGGAACTGTGACTGTAACTAGAGAACTGAAATTATAAACAAGGAAGTGTAACTAGGAACTGGGAGTGGAACATTACTATGCTCAAATACTTTCAGTTATTTCTACATTACATACTTCATGTATATCCATTTCTTACCATCTTTGCTGGGTTAAAAGTTTAACAAGCATTCATTTTGGAATTAATGAGCTATTGGAATGACAATCATGGAAAGACCCAGACAATTCTGAAATATTCTGATTCAAAAGTTATCAGTCTTGATCATTTGTATTTTTGAGAAGCTGTAAAAAAGTGTGTGTGTGTGTGTTTTACCATTACAGCTTTGTAATTTTGGTCTGATATGATTACAACTTGGCTCAAAAATCGATTTTAGTAATAGGTAAAACCTGCTTGGACAAGATTGTTACACTGAAATTCTTTTAATATTTTTAAAATGGCAGCAATTCCAAATTTGAAAAAAAAACATTACTTTTTGAAAATATGATTTCACCATAATGTAGCATTTTGGATTTTTAAATCACATTGAAATACGAAAATTAGCTTGGTGGGAGTCAGTTACCGTTTTCTTATTTTCAATATTTATTCTAATTTGAAGTTTATTATGGTAATTTATGCCAATTTGATTCAAACTTAGCACAAAAATCGATTTTGGTAACAGTGTAAATAAATTTTTTACCCAGCAAAACCTGTTTATCAGTTTCAAAGTGGCGGTAGACTAATATAAAGATTAATTAATGTCTGCCTTTTTTTTATATTACTTATTACATTGTGCAAACTTTCTGGTAAGGAGATCTATTAAAAAGTGACCTACTAGACATTTATTTATTACGGTGTGTCACAATCAGTTTTTAAAAATAAATAATGTAAATGCAGCACAATTATCACACAAACTTTTTCATATCAATTATTTCCCCAAAATATTTGGTTTGGAAGCTTCATGGAAAAATAGAAAATCGGTTCAAAAAAAAAAAATAAGTTTTTTCTAAGAATTCTCTGGAGGTGTAGAAAAATGAAACATACTTGGCAAATTATATCAAAAACGTGTGTGTGAGAGAGAAACTGATTAATTGACTTTTATTAATGGACGAAATTAAGACAATCAGTTTCTTTCTTCTACTCAACTCCATAACAAGAGAGAAAGGGAGACAGAGGGAAGAAGTGAGAGGAGAAGGGAGAGAGGAGAGAGAGAGAGTAAGGGGAGAGGAGAGTGAACGAGAGAGGAAGAGAAAGAGGAGAGAGGGATAGCGAGATAGAAAGAGGAAGAGGGATGGAGAGAGAAAGGGAGGGGAAGGAGGGAGAGTTGTAAGAGAGGAAGAGCAGAAGGATGAGAGAGGGGAAAGGGAGGGAAGACAGAAAGCTGGAGAGAAGGAGGGTAGAAGAATAGAAAGAGGGATAGAGAGAAAGAGAGGGAGAGAGAGTGAGAGAGAAAGGGAGATTGAGAAGGGGAGAGGGAAAGAGGGAGACAGGAGGAAGGGAGAAAGAGGGAGAGGGAGATGGAGAGGAGAGGAGGGAAAGAGAGAGGTGGTAGGGCTGCCTGAAAACAGATACATCTATCAAAACCTCTCACACTTCATATTAGAATAATCGTGTTAGAGTACAGTAACAAACGATACCATTGTTTAAACACCCTGTTTGTACAATAAACTGACGTAATGGGACATGAAATATTAATTTACTGGGACAGTGTGATGTGTTTAGCAACTTCATTACCTTAATAGGGTGTTTTATTTGTTTAAATATTTGGACAAAACTTGTGTGAGATAACAGTAATGGTCACGTGACGGACATCACAACAAATCTATATACAGTTTATGAAATAATTGATGAAAGAAGTCAGTTTTGCCATTCTATTCAACCGATTTGATTATTGTTATTCTTTTTTTTAACTGATACGTATTTTTTCCCTTGAGGCTTTGCCTCATTGTCTTTCAAAGTTCCCATGTTTAATCTCATGAAAAATTAATCTCTCAGGTGATTAAGTAAACACTTATTTATTAACAAAAAATTATGGTCACCTCTGAATGCAGTACATACAACTGGTTTATTACCAGTTGTATGTACTGCATTTATGTTTAGTCAGATTTTCTGGGGGCGGGAGACTATATTAATTATTATTTAACAACCGTCTTTGCAAAGAAACCAGCAACAGTTTTTATAAGTAATGTCAGACGATTCAATCAAAAATTAATAGGTAAATGATAGTGGTACATATCTGTCATGTTGACGTGGTAAAAGTAAATTTCTAGCAATAATTTTTTAATGTCATTTGAAAATTTAATTTCACCATTAAAATCACTGTAAAGCATATATTAGCATTTAAAAATTTTCAAATTATCTTGCACACATTTAAACGCCAATGGTGAAATTAGTCAAAAAAGAAATGAAAGTGTTAGTTTTGATGGCCGTCATTTTGAAATGGTTGAACAGATTTTTCTGGGAAATGAACTTTTCCAAGCTGTTACCAAAATCAATTTTTCTGTCAAGTTTCAATCAAATCAGCATTAATCAGCATATTAAACTTTTAAATTATATTAAAAATACGAAAAGTAACACTGACCATCATCGATTCATTTTTATAATAAAAATGGTGAAAAAATTTGTTAACAATTTTTTAAATTTAATAACTACAGGCTTTAAAAGCCTTCTACTACTCAAACGAAAAGCTCCCCTTTCTAAGTAGTCCCTTTAGATGGGATTTACCAATCCAAGATATTTTGTAAAATTTTTGCAACAATTATTTTTAGTTAAGAGTTTTCATATTAGTTTTTGACTAAAATCTAAACAAAATTTGACTGAGCAATTTTTTTTTATTCTTTTCTTTGTCAATAGCTTCCAAAAAGAAATTGTTTATGACTTGTTTTATAATTAGGAATTATTTTTAAGCTAAATTTGATCAAAAATTGTTGTACCAACTGTGATGATATAGAAGCTTTGCGGAACTTTTAAATGTTTTGGCAAAAAATGACTTGAAAATTAACATTTTTTTTAAAGTTAAAAAGACGTTTCTAAGATTTCACAAAAAGTACTTTATAAGTGCCAAATTTCAAGTCAGATAACTTACATTAAAGTTAGTTAATAGTTGTAAAGAAAATAACTAACATTAAAAAACAAAATTTGCTCAACTTTAATATTAGGAAATTCATATGATCAGTGTTAAATAAATGAATTCTTAAAAAAACAAATGTCTGTTTCTGGAGCTTAGACAAACTATTTTAAAGAATTTGTTACACAAATGTAGTTTGCCATTTATATGTATCTTGTGACCATTATTTAATTTTTAAAACTACCATTTAGTTTTTATTAGAAACTAAAAGGTTTTTTCTTCAAAGACTTTTTAAAAACTTGTAAAAGTAGAATTTTTTTAACGAATGACTTATGATTAACCATTAAAACATAAGGAATGCCATGTCATAAAACATTTGGTTCAGGAGAAATTGAAATGTGAGAGTAATTTTTTAACATTGGTCTCATATAAAAATGTTGCAATTTTTATATGTCAAATGAAATATCATAACTGTAAATCCATGTTGCCAGATGGCACTGAAGCTTTCGTTTATCTCCATTTTATCGTACGGTGGTACGATGCTATCTTGTGGATGCATTCCGCCTGAACAGATCCACCTTGCTGCACCTTCTATCTGATAACTGTCCGTATGACTTATGCTTTTGGAGGAGCCTTCAGAGATCCTAATGTTGTCGTGCTAATGCATCTTCTTTGGATACGACATTGTCCAAAAGCTGAAATTTTAATGTCAAAATTGTGTATCAAGAACTCAATTATATTGTATTTATATAGAACATCATTCTGTTAACATTAACATAGGTAGATAATTAAAATTATATGTATATATAATTATATCTGTTTGTATAGAAATCTGATTGTTTTATAGGAGACGCCTGGTGTCAACCCCAAACTGTAACAGTATCATAGTAAGAACTTTTAGTACAAGAGAGCATTGATTATCTGAATGTCCATAAGATTAAAAAAAAATTAACATTACTATATTTTACACTATCCGTTTGACCATGAGCATGTGTATTTTGATTGGTAGGCATTGTCCTTGATCAGTAGGCCTAATTTTGTAAATAAGTGTATGTACTTCTCTGTTAAAAATGTGTTCATTTTGTAACGCTAAGAACATTTTGCATGCGTTACAAATAATGCCGGATAGCTGTCCTCATTCATAGGCTTCGTCCAGGGTTCAGTTGAACCCCTATGTACTTATGTAAGGTTTTTGGCTCAGTTATAAATTGGGCTCATTGACAAAAATCAGTATTTCATGATTTTGCTCACCCATGATTAAGTCATCATCTCCAAAAGGGACTTTAAGTATTAAAATTGAATAGCTGCACAAATTTATGGGAGCAAGGATTTGGGTGCTCAATATTCTCGAGTGTAAGAAATTTTTAGGTGCTCAATATTCTCGAGTGTAAGGAAGTTTTAGGTGCTCAATTTTATCGAGCGTAAGGAAGTTTTAGGTTTCCAGGTGTTCGCTATTCTCGAGCTCTCGCAATCCCAAATCCTTAGAGTACTAGCTACTCTAAGGATTCGGAATGCTCAATTTCTAAAATTTATAAATGCTTCTACGGTAATTCCTACCTCAGTATACGTCACCTGTTTCCTGACAGTATGTGTTTTCGTTCGATGATTTGTCGTAGACTGCCCAAAGTTATCACAAGCATTCAGCGAAAGACTGACCCAAGTTATCGAGTGGTCGGTGAAAGACTGACCCAGTTATCGGGGGTGGTCGGCGAAAGACTGACCAAAGTTATTGAGTGGTTGGCGAAAGACTGACCCCCTTACAGTCACAGCAGCCTACTTTTATACTGTTGAGTGCCGCACATGTTCTTAGTCAGTCATGTCCCAGAACTCTGAGCGAGTGGTTCTTTCCAGTGTAGCTATTGGTAGCCATTGCCAACTGACCTTTGTATTGTACCTTTCTACAATCGCCAACTGACCTTTGAACGGTTTACGACATGATCTAAGGCTACGTAGGACCAGCCGTGCGTTTTAGTAACCGGGTTAATTTTTAACCCATTACAATTTCTTGTCTTTTTATTTAGCCTACTAAAACATTGTTTAATTACTAAAAAAACTTCTTACTCAAAGTGTATTAAGATAAAAAGTTATGTTATAAACTATACAGTAATTTATTTTCATTTTAGATAGGCCTTAGCATTCTAGACTTGAGTAATCAAAATCTTTTATTCCAATTACCATTTTTCTGAACACTACCAGACAACAATTATCGGATAATCAGTGCTCTTTTGTATCATTGTTGACAATTAGTTTGAATAATCAATGCTCTATTGTAGCTTTATTAACAATTAGTTTGGATAATCAATGCTCTACTGTATCTTTGTTAACAATCAGTTGCATAATCAATGCTCTATTGTACCTTTGTTAACTATTAGTCTGGATAATCAATGCTCCATTTGTATCTTTGTTAAAAATTAGGAGGCTGACCAGCATGATAACAGAGTTTGGAAAATATTACATAAAAATGTACTTAGAAACAAAAAACAGTTGATAGTAGGGTCAGGGAACCAAGTGGAAGGGATGATAAATTGTTGTGTACTTAATGTGTCAGACATGAGAATGAAGATATACAACATGCAATGTGTGGACATGCAAAGTGAGGAAACAATAGCTTGGTGTGTCTTTATGTGTTGAGAATTAACAACACTTTAGCATAAAGTTTGTTCACGTGTGGTTACATGATTCTTGAATATCCACCAATCCTATTAATGTTCGATAAGTTACAATTCCTAGAAGCAATACTGTGTATTGTAATCTGTTTTTAAAATGAAAACAGAAGAAACTGTTTTACAAATTGTATTGATTAAAAAAAATAAATGTTTTTTTGTGATAAAAACAAACAAAAATTAGCAAAGAAAACAAATTATCAGATGTAATTTCTAAAACATATTTTAAAAGCTCATTACCAAATGTGGAATAAAACATGGTTGTTTACAAGAATTGTTTTAGTTAAACTATAATAATTTATGCCAGTTAGACTAATTAAGTCGAGGGATCAGCATTAACGGACCTTGTGAAGCTTATAGCTGTAACTGCAAGTTTCACAACCTTGAGGTACACAGTTCAGAGTAACAGTAGGCTGACCAGTGTCTTAGATACAGATCACCAAGCCCTCAATTTTGGGATTACAAGTACTAAAATAAAGAACAGGTTTTTGTATCACCTAATTGGCAAACTTTTGTGGTTATCATATTTTATTTTGTTATGAACACAAAATATTAAAAAAAGTTGTGTATTTTTTTCTCAACCTCCAAATCTTTTTGAAGTGACTTGTCAGCTGGTAGAAGGCAGAGGTGCCTCCCACTGTAACCACTGCCATTTCGAACTTCATAACACCATTTTGAGTAGAATTGCAGACTCCTAAATATGGCCATGTCTATTGATTTTCCTACCAAGAGCAAAATTGCCTAGTATTATTCATTTTTTTTCCAGGCAGAACGAAATTACAGCAGAAGTTCATCACAAAATGAGCTGAGTGAAAATTTCATGAGAAAAGGTGTTGTGCAAAAATGGTACAAACTCTCTGATTAAACCCAAAAAAATCCAAAAACACTTTCAACAAAATGGTCATGCTCTCTTTTTTTTATCATCAAAAACGTATTGCTGATGAAAAAAACATCATGAAACGAGGGACCATGATCAATACAAACATGGACTGTCAGACAGTGTTAACCATGACATTCAAAACAACCTTTCTGGAGTTGTTTTGATTCATGACAACAAATAACTAGATGTCGATGCCCTAACTGAACAGCTTCTTGGTAATTCTGATGGGAAATTTTTATCACCCATAGCGCAAATCAGATCTTACTCTCAGTGACTTTCATATACTCAGCTCATTCTGCGATAAATTTCTGCTACATTATTCGCTTCTACCTGAAGAAAACAAATCACACTTCATAACAGACATGACCATACTTATGAGACTGCAGCTTAAAATCACGTCATGAAGTTGGAAATGGGTTATAAATGAAGTTATAATGGAGAAATGTGCTACAACTTGATCCAGTGCACACTTGATCGGCCACATCACAGTACATTCAGAGGTTGAAAAATAGCTTTTTTTGTAAAAAATAATAAATCTGTAATATTTATTTCTTATTATAAAAGCCTACTAATTATTATTATTTTCATAAATAACAAATAAAGTTTTAATAAAAACCCATTATATATGAAATAAATTCAACTTTATTTTAATAGTATAACTGTTCAAAAAGCAGTATTTTAACAAATTTATAGTACAATATTTATTCAATTCATAATTTATTCTTTGCCCTTGCAGGAGTGATGGTTTCGGTTTCATATTCAATCTCTACATGAGGCCTCTTAGTCTTACTTCTTTGTTTCGCTTGTACCTTCTTTTGAAGTAATTTATCCGTTAAATCCTGAAAAATAGAAAATATTTAATATAAAATTCTTTTTAATGCCAGTAGAGTTGAACTGAGCTAAAAATTAGAGAGAAACTGGTGATTTTTCCTTCCCCAACAGTCCAGACACCAGGCAAATACGATAAAATATTCTCTATCCAGTGGCACCACTAGTACCATGACACCATTACTCTATTCCCTTGGGTTGAACACTTGCTTGGATTATTAGATTGAACACTCATTCACAATCCAGTATTGCTGAGCCCCGAGAATCAAGGGTGGTAGCGATAGAGTAGAAACTTGCCATATTTATTCTTGAGATAAGCCATAAGTCTATCTGACTGTATCTTGACTTTAACTCCTTTAATCGCCATGCCCTATCCACAAAGTTGTGTCCAATAATGCCAAGGTTATTTATGTAAGACAATGCCTCACGTGCTAGGTCATCGTTGAATGGCCCTGCTCAATATCGTACCACGGCCTATACGACTTAACATAAACACAAGTAATCAATCACAAGTTTTCTAATATCAAAGATAGAATAATGATTTTGATTTTGTTTTCTTCAGAACTAAATCAAATACATCTTAAGTTAACAAAATCTTGACTGAATTTGTTTCTACCAGTGTTTTTATCAGAAATAAAACACTTTGTTTTTCTTTTCATAAACAATTTTAGTTTTAATACTTAAGTCTTAAAACTTACATATGTGTCTGTATCTAAGCTTTTACCTTCTTTTACAGAAATTATATTAGAATAAATACTGAAACTTTCATTAAAAATTACTAACATTTGGCAGATTATAAATTTATTTTTGAATAAATTGGAAACACTGTAGTTTTTTTAGGAAAAACAATTTATTGTGCAATATTATTTGATTTTTAAATGAAAACAACTGTCACAACAATTCTCTGCCAAACATTTGTTGATACAACAGCAGAAGTAAATACATGACACAACATTATATAAATGTGATGCTGGGTTGATGCATTTATGTTGATATTCTATTCTTAGCCAATGTGAGCACTTATGGATGTGATTTAATAAGAATCAAAAAATGTAAATTTAGTGTCAAGTGCTATCAAATTACGTGATATACTAGTGAACCAAAATTCATTAGTAACATTAATTTCTATATCCATAGAAGTATAAAACATACACATTGTTATAACAAATAGGAACATTAATATAAAAAATGTATACAACTTGAAAAGTTAAGTGCAAAAAAATTGTGGAAATAATTTATAATCTGAAAGATGATTTAAATGGCCTGTGGGTGCTATTCAAATGGATCTATGGAATAAGCCTGCACAGTATTCTGACAACTTTTACTTGTCGGCCCAAGGTTATATTTTAATAGGTCTTTTTAAGAGCTAAGGGCTATCTGTACAGAAACCAGTGTCCAGCTAAACTATGACTTTCTTTCACTGCCACTGTATTAGTAAAACACAAAAACATCAGTTTACAAGATGTGATAAGTAGTAGACATTGATGTTTGTAATATCAAAGGCAATAAATCATACAGTAGTAGCAAGCTTTGTGATTGGTTCTTTTTTTGAAATGAACAGATTTTTCTTGTGCAACCTGCCCCATCCTCACCTTTTCTGAGCAAGATCATGTGTACAACTATACACCTTCTACTGTATATTTACTTTTAATGCAGTTAATACAAGTCACTGAATTACAATTATTTTCCCTGAACTGGTGGCTCAATTTTAAATGCAGACACACAAAACAGTTATTTGAAAAAGTAACTAAAAATTTCAAAAAGTAGACATTACATTTTTGAAAATGTTAATTTAGATAGACTTTAATGGTAATTTAAAAAAATGAAAACAGAATTTTAAAAAGTTATGAATTTTACAATGGTCAGAAGTAATTTTTATATTTTATTTTAAAATATTTGGGTGTACATCATGTCAGCGTTGTGCTGCAACTATTTTATTGAAGACGTGTACGGCTGCGAGAATAGCAGGCAAGGTTCGCCAGTAAACGCATGGATGTTCCCTAGTATGAATGAAAAATACACTTCTAAACATAAACAAGATTTAAATTTACAACTGATTACCTCAATATCTGACGTCTCCGATAAATCATCATCATCTACAAACTCCGGGCTATCATCAGACGACTCTGCATTCTCCTCTTCACTCTCATACTCCAAGTATTCGTCTTCCTTCTCTAATTCTTGTTCAACTTCTTTTTCTAATTCCTGTATCAAAAGATAGAATATAAATTTCACTACACTACAGTTTCATTAGCCTGCATACTAATGCAGTAGTTTGAAACACCAATTTTCAAATGGGCATGACTCAGTTATAAATCACTGCATGGCCTACTGATGCAAAAGTCATTCAGGACAAAGCAGTGAATAGCAATTGTTGATTACTTTAAAACTTTAAATAAACTTAATAATGTCCATCTAATGGGTGTCGGATGAGAGACTACCAAATTAAAAAAAAAACATAATTCACAGTTTTTTCAATGCAAATACTGAGAGTATTATTATTTATGAATTTCTATTACAAAATGACCTATCAGAACAGCTAGCACTGGCATACACCAGTTTGACATAATTGTGGCTAGAAGAAACATTGTTCTGATGTTTCGCTAAAATCATATCTAGTAGTCACTAGATCATTTTCACTAAAATCATTTTCAAAGTAGTCACTCAAAATATAGTTTAATTTCAACTTAAACGCTGAAGTAGATAGAACTATTTCAAAGATGTTAGACGAGATTTTGGCAAAATATTGAATGGATGTTCATTGGTTTTTAATGTAAAATTCACATTTTTCCATTCATGAAGGAATACAATTTAAAGCATTAGCACTCACACATGATATACATGTGACCCATATGAAAACGAAGTAATTGAAGTCATGAATCTATAGCATAAAAGAAGACAAAACGTTTATATAAACATATGTCCAAACATATTTTATTTTCCCACTAACAGCCGTACTGTTTTTTTTAACAAAATATTTTACATCTTCTGAACAGTTTGATCAATAAAACTCAAACTTAGTACACTTCTTTACCTCTTACCTATGTTGGCTTACTTTGAAAAAAATAAGCATCTTTATACAATGACCTGTTTTAAAATGGTGGATGTTAAAAATTTTAAAGCAAAATATAAATTTTAGTGACACATGTCAAGATACCTCTTTTATTGCCCTTTTAACTTCCTATTGAATTGTGTACCTTTCAAATCTCAAAGCTGTGTAAAATAGTCCAACAAGGCACAGAATTTATGGTAATAATACATTTATTTTGCTTAGGTATTACTTTGCTGTGTTCCTTGATATGTAATGTTAGCACTCTGGTGTTTACCATTTTTGTCAAATTTGTTTTAAACTTGACACAAAAAGATTTTTGTAATAGCTGGCTAACTTTATTATGCAAAAAATCCACACAACAGTTTTAAAATGGTACCATTTCATATCTTTAAAAAAATGTATAATTTTTTCACTTATTGAAAATCTTGTTTCATGTTTGTGAATTTATTTGCACATTTTCAATATAATTTTTGCAAATTTTAATGCTGATTATGATAGTGAAATCAAATTTTCAAAAAAGTTTCAAATAAAAAATATTATTGTGGTCGTTTTTTTTAAAATTCGCTTTCATCACATCAATGGAACTTTAGCCTCTTGCAAATCATATGTTCAAACATTATACTGTGTTGTATAAAAAACAAGAAGTGATGCATATTAATATTTCTTCTGATGGTAAAAACATCTCTTTTAAGGAATTGGCTATTTATTTAGAACCATATCATGCTCACCTGCTCTTCTTCCGACTCTTCCATCTCTTCATCGTCAATGTCTTCTTCAACCTCTTCTTTGTCCAACGCTTGATCAAAAACAGTTTGTGGAAAGTTGTAAATATCACCGTACTGAAAAACAGATAACTATTATAGTAAATAACCGACAAAGCTATGGTAAATATTAAACTATTAGTTGAACAATAGGTCCTTTCATAGGTCCTAGCAGCCACTAACCCCCAAAACCTCAAAAAAAAAAAAATCTAATCTAGATCATACCATTCCAGATTTAAGCCTTTCAACTAGTTGTTTCTCTATAGCGTTGTCTAGTTGAGCTGCTACCAACGCTTTTTCTTCTCTTCTGCGAATACGTCTTTCTATTTTACGTTGCAGAGGTACCAACTTCTTCCTAAGCAGAAAAAAGATAAAATACCAACTGTGTAGACTTCCATGTATAAAATGTACATGTTTTAATAGAAACATATCTAATTCCTGTGTCCTCTGTCAGATTATCTGTATTGAAATCGTAGTCACCATAAAAAAATTTGAGGTCCAAAATAATGAATTTAAAAGTCTTTACAAAGAAAAAACTAGAAATCTTGGAAACTATAAGTGCTAGGCAGCTGATTTTGTATTGTAGCTAACAAGTTGCACAAAATTAATATAGTAAAACTGTTAACAGTAGTGGAATCATAAGTATAAATCACTGAGTTAAATAACATTGAAGTTTTATATGTAAATAACTCAGAACTTGCTCTTTCTATGATTTCTGTATGTTTCATGCACTGGAAAAACAAAACTGGCAAGTTATGCCTTTTCCTAAATTTACAGGTAATGAATGTTAACAAAAAGTTTACAGATTTTAACTTGTCATCAATTTAAGATTATTGGACTATTCTAATGAAAAAAACAATAATTAATACCAATATATCAAATATGCTTTGACAGCTTCCTACTTTCCAGTAGTAACTTTTATTAGATGAGTTTTAAACCTTATCAATAAAAATAAAAATTGAGTATTGAAAAGACTTGACTTACTGCCTTCTTAAACGAAGTTTGCGCATGCGGATTAAATACTGTGTTATCTTAACAAAGCGTTGCTTGCACTTTGATTTTATAAATCCAGGCCAATATAACAAATTTTCATTAATTTGATAGATTGCTTTTTCAAAGTTGCGAGATAGCTTTACACGTTCCCAAGTTTTTTTCGGAAACATTGCCCTAAAAATTAAAAACATACAGATGTAACTTGTACACTTGTAATGACATTCTTCTATTATTACTTTAAATTAAAATATCAATTAATACTAACATTGTTCATATATTTTTTGACTTTGGGTTAATTAGATCTTTAAAAAGTTACCGTATTTTACAGACTATAAGATGCACCTTAAATTTTATGCAATTTTTTAAAAAATAACTTTTTTACCATTTTTATTACTAGACTGCAAAGACAGACAAAAAAAAATCTTTGTTTATTTTTATTTTTTTCCAATATGAAACTAGCTACTAACAAAAATATTGTACTGTTACCGATAACACAAATCACTTTCAATTCAAGTTCACTGGCACCGTACATTGCAATGACACATTATAGGCTAGACAGTGTTCTGAGTTTGTGAAGGCGGGAGACAGTATTAGCAAGGTTGTGAATCCCTGCAACTCATGTTCATCACATCGGTGCACTGCTGCTGCTAGTGAATCGAATGTTGCCAGATAGAACTATGTTTCCTGCGGCATCAAATATGTGGCCATTATTAAGACTGGTGGGAATTATAAATTAATCACTGGACATTTTTATATTAATTTCGAGTATAAGATGCACCTGAATTTTGGAGGCAATTTTTCAAAGAAAAAAGTGTCTTATACATTTCCAAAGTGTAAAATACATTTCCAAAGTGACTGCAAAAACCGTTAAACAATAAATTATGAAACCATTTTATTAAAACCTCTAGGATTATTTGTCATAAATATCATGTGTTCTTATACTGTTAATAGATTTCCAGGTAATGAAATAAATTGCTAAAACTGGTAAAGATAATAAAGCGGAACCATATGACCAAGAAAATATTATATTACATCCAAGTAACATTATAAAAAACAATTTTAAATATTTCTAAGGGAATAAGTAAAAAAGATTACTGTAGCATTAATACATTAATTTTACTAGCCTGTATGTATTTATGTTAAAATTTCAATACTGTTACATCTAAGGACATTGTATCCAAATTCGACTTTAATTGTAGATTTACATTTTTTCAACTTGTTTATTATTATATCTTAATAACATCTTATAACATTATAACATGTATTAACATTTCTTACAAATTAACTAACCTTTCTGCAGTTTTCATGTACAAGTAAATAATACCTTTCTCTTCTCTAACCGTTGCATATTGGCTGTTAGCAAGGGGGCAAGACGAACGATTGCATAAGCCTGTTAAGTTATACTCATTCCTACAGAACTTTTGAGTTTTTGTACTGCAAACAATTGATAGAATAAACAATAAGTACATTATTTGTAATAAAATGTAGTAATGTAAAATACAACACATTAGACTCATATATATATATTTTTTTTTTTTTTTTTTTTTTTTTTTTTTTTGGTGTTTAACGTCTGACTATTGTGCACACTTGGGCTAATGCAGACGGTGGGATGATTTATAGCGTACGAAAATGCCAAGCCCTTGCCGGGATTCGAACCCGGATCCTCGGGGTGAAAGCCTAGTACGCTATCCAATAGACCACCGAGGCGGCTATATATATATATATATATAAATCAGTTTAAATTATTCTAGTAGTTCTACATACAACTTTATAATGAGATAACATTATTATAATTTTGTAATACGTATCTCAAACTCTTTTAACTAAAATACAATAATACTGATAATTACTACAACAAAATAAATTTTTATATCTAACTCATGACTAGAAAAGCCCACAATGAGGGGTCATAATCATGAGGAGCTGTCATGGTCATGACGTCTCGTTGGATGAGGTGGTTAAGACATTGATCAGTCTGCTGTCTCTGAATTGAGTACCTTCTCAAGGTCGAAACTGAAGTTACTGTCATAAACTTCATCCTTTCTGTTAATGCTGATCAGTCATCCCCATTGTAGACATTAAGCAAAATGTTCATGCCCATTGAAGTCTTTCACTTAAAATCCAGAATGTAACTAATACTACAGTAATATATTATATTATATTAATTACACATGTAATATATTATTATTACATGTGGTAGTAATGTAGTAATATAGTAATAATGTATGTAACTGAATATCAATCTCCAAACAGCATCATGTTTGATTTAAACAGTTGTGGGCATGCATAAACAAAATATACTTACTTTACTTTGAAGGAACAAAATGATTTGTTGATCACACCCCAAACAATCTAAAAAACACAAAGATACAAACAAATAAGCCTAGTTAACAAAAATAAATATTGTAAGGTAAGTTGTTAACAAGCATGGCTAAGTTTTCAAACTCGCAAAATAGACTTGGCAGGATTATAAATGTTTACACTATTTGAATTGTTTTCAGTAATCCACCTGATGTATACAGTACTCAATTACCCCAACTTTTTTAAAGGAAATTAAAGTTACTATTATTATTAATTTTATTGAAATATCATTTTGTGATAATAAAAGCAGAATTTTGCATTACAATGTTATGCTAACACTGTAATTAGAAAATATTAGTTTATATTGAAATACTCATTTTATTTCATCACAAAGTTTTAAGTTAATGATCATTTTTTTAAATATAAATGTTTTATTAACCTTCTCTTTTCCTGAATACCATGATGTTGTGTTCTTTAGCAGCAATAGAGGACATTCTAGACCTCATACCCCTTCACTTAGTGGTAGAGACAAGATGTGAAAAGTGTACATTTTAGAATAGCAAAAACCAGCCTGGGAATAAAACCAGTGAAGATAAACTGGGTACTTTCGGACTCGAACAAAAGAAAGTACAACTTTGAAAAAGAATTTCTTACTGAGCTTAGCATAAAGAGCTTCCATAACTCACTATCGGAAGATATCTTTATATATTACATAGATGGTTTACAGATGGGTCCAAGACACTTTAAGGGAACTGGAGCCAGAGTATTTGAAGCCATTTTGAAGACTTGGAGTCATCTACTTCAAGATAAGCTTAAACAGGAAGAGGAGGCTAGAAGATCTAAACTCTAGAAGGATAAGCGAGATTTAAGGCAGGCCACGGAAAGAGAACTTTGAAAGGAGCAGAGCAAAGATTTTCATCAGTCAGAAGACCAACGAAGTGATCTTTCTGGTTGCCATATTAAGGTATTGTATAAAATAACTCACACCATGTCTGATCAATATTGTAAAACAGTCCTGTTCAATATTGTAGCTCTCCTTATATTTTTTGTTTTATTATCTTGATATTTTAAACATGTCAATCTGTTATTAGCACGAAAAAAAATAGACAACATATTCCAATAAGGAAGAAATTGTTCCATTGCTACATAGTGAATAGTATTCACTTTTTCAATTCCACCTCCAATTTAGGTCATATTTAAATAGTTCGTTACTTATGTGTTAAAAGCTATTTAAGAATTAAATTGAAAGGCCAAAAAATCAATATGAATTCTCAAAAATAAACCTATACCTGAGATGAACCTATAACCTCAAAAATGAGACTTATATTTGAGATAAGTCTCACCTAATCACTATTACTGTGTGGTACATAAAGTGGCATTAAAAGTTACAACCGCCTCTGTGGCCTAGTTGATAGCGTACTAGGCTTTCACCTCGAGGACCCGGGTTCGATTCCCGGCCAGGTCTTGGCATTTTCATACGTTATAAATCATCCCATCATCTGCATTTGCCCAAGAGTGCACAACAGTCGAACGTTAAACACAAAAAAAAAAAATTAAGTTACAATGTTTTTTCTCATAAAACACTTTATTTAATGTCTATACATAATAATTAAAAGTACAAAAACACGTAATTACCAAATTATCAAAAGAAAGAGGAAAAATCATCTTTAAAACCTAACCAATACTACTGTATGAAAAGTCTGTAGTGAATAATTACTGTTAATTTTTGACAGAGAGCATAGTAACTTTTTCACAATAATACTCTCACAAAATTGTATTAGTTATGTTATTAAGGTATGCCTACTTTTGAAAAATTTTGTATTATTTTACACATTAAATAAATCATTTTCACAAGAAAAACAATTTAGCAACTTTTGTGCAGTAATATTTCTTAGGATATGAAATTCTTTTCCAATTTTTGAAGTTAATACTTCTTTACACCCAATATGACAAATCTGTGGTGCAATGAAATAAAACCGAGATTAACGTAACAAAAAAGTGAAGAACAGATGAATAGGAAAAGCAAGAGGAAAAACATATAAGGACCAACATATTAAGTTGTAGGTAGGGGGAAATAGTGCATAATTACCTAGTGAATAATTGCCAAAACTATTATTTGTAATCATTTAGAAATAGGCTACTTAATTTAATATAGACCTAGGCATTACTAACAATATGACGATTTTTATTTTTATTTTTGACAGCCATGAGGTTAGAAATTTGAGGTTATGTTAAACTAAACAAATACTTCAAACAATATTATTCTTAAAAAAACAAAAATACTTACATCGTCTTGCTGCATATTTCAGCTTTAAAAAAACAAAAATACGATGAATATTAAAACCAAATTTCTCGTATTTCCTTAAAATATTGCAATATTATTATGTTTCACACATTCTTTTCCTGCTTTATTATTTACAGACGAATTGGATTACAACAACTGTGTTTCCAACCTCAACTGTAATTAGTACCAACAACCAGACATAAAATTACCCGCAAATTTACAAAAGTCATTTCTTGTAACTAACAATAACAACTTTTTTTTAAAAGGAAAATCACAATAATAACCTAATTAATATAATTTCGTAAAAATGTTATTGTATAAAAGTCCTAAAAAAATTAATAATATATATATATATATATATATAAATGTATACATTATTAATATATAATAATAATTAAACTCCACATACGTATCTTAATCTGTGAATACGTATGTGTTCACAATTTGAACTCTCAAAAATGAACATATACCTGAGATGAACCTATAACCTCAAAAATGAGACTTATATTTGAGATAAGTCTCAAATATAAACTCCACACCTAATCATTAATACTGTATAGTACATAAAGTGGCATTAAAAGTTACAGCCGCCTCAAATTTTAATTGAAAGACATCCCATAAGCGAGATTTATATTGTTGTCCGATCCGAGATTAATATATATTACTGATGTTTTTATATATATATATATATATATATATATATATATATATATATATATACATCAATAATACATATGAACATTTTTGTATGTCAAAGGTAAGAATAAATTTTGTGCATATATATATATATATATATGCACAAAATTTCACACAGAAATAGCACAAAATTCAAGGAAAAAATACTGTGCAGGGGGTGCTCTCCCACAGTACTATCCCAACCCCAACCAAAAATACCGCTATTTCCTCAAGTTAATAAAATCAAAACGAAAAAATTATTTTTTCGCGACTTCAGCAGGGTTATAGGTCTTTACGAGACCTAGAATTTTTCCATAAAAATCATGACCTTGAAAACACACAACCTTTAGAAACTTTTTTTTTTTTTTTTGTAGAAACCTTTAGGAACTGAATATTGTTGTAATTTGATCAATCTATATAGTGTTTGCTTGCTTTTCTTTCTTCTCTACACGTCTACCTGCAATCACAAGTCTGAAAACCTGCCAAAAATCCACACTGGAAATTGGCACCACTGGTTGTTCACGTGGTGGAAATCCGTGCGTTGTAGTGGAGTGTGTACTTTTGAGGTTATGTTTCTATATTGTAATTGTTAGTTTAATCACATAAAAATGTTACTTTAAAAAGAGAAATTTTGCTAATAGTTATGAAGAATGTTAATGAGTAAAAAATATTTTTTTGGAACTTTTTAAATAAAAATAAAACGATAGCAGAAAAAAAGGTATGTATGCAATAAAGAGGCACTTAAGATTGTTTTTAAATGTGTTTTTCTTCTGTACCTATTTCATTATTCAACTGAGAAATACTGACGACCCGTATTAGATTAAATTTCGTATGATAAGTTACGATTTTATGCAATTTTTAATGGAACTATTTTATGATTTCATTGGTAATGCCTTATAATGTGGAGTGTCTATTTTCACTCACAAACAGGGGCTGCTTTGTAGTTTATAACCACCATAACTGTCGGTAATTACAAAATTAGTAATTTTCCTTAATAAAACTGAGTCTCATTAAATAAAATGTTTTCATGAGAAAAAACATGGTAAATTTCGTGCAGTAGTAATGGTTAGGTTTCAGAGGTAGTTTTTTTTAATTTGTCTGTAATTTTTCACTTTTACTGAATATTCCTGAATTTTCTCAGTTTTATATTTTGTATTATTAAAAATGTGTGGGAAATAAATCATTTTGGCAGAAAAAATATGAACATATTCTCATGTCCAGTTAATACATCTTTACAAAAAAAAGTGAAAAAATGGTTTGTTTGTCAGTAATGTATTGGAAATAAACAGAAATATTTATTGGTTAATATTTTATAAATTATAGTTCTTGTAGTTAAATTTGATTATTTGGTGTATTTCAGCATTACAAAATGGAACAAGCAAAACTACAGTTTGATGAACATCTTGGAGGAGAACAGTGTTTACCACAAGACCTTAAAATTATGAAATTTGTTACTGCCAGGTCACAGGAAATTGTTGCTCTTTCAGAAGCAATAGGTAAGAATTTTAAGTTAAGTTAGCACATAACTTAAATATCAGAATGTACTTGATGATTGTTCCGGAAATAATATTTTAACAAGGAAACATTGGAATATATCAAGACTATCTAAAAATATGGTAGCTTATCTACTTATAAAACTAGCCTTATTTTTAAATTTATCATTGTGTTCAAACTTCTGTTTTAATTCATTTTATTATATTATGTGACTAGTACTTACTATGTGGTTAAATAATATAGTGTTATTGGAAATCATGACTAATGATGTCATGTTTTCTTAAAGGTATGGTACATATTTTTCTGAGTTATTAGAGTTGTTTGGACACTTTTTAATTGTGTCTAGCTGGTCACTAGATGGCTGAACTATAGGGAGTATATTGTACATATGAATACTTCAATGTGAAATAGGCCTTAGGCATATGCATTAATAGTCTATATTATTATACTGTTTGGTAGAACTACAGGCCTACAGTACTATGATATTATTTCAGATGATCCTCAACGCACAGGTCTAGTCTTTCAACGAATTCCAAAACATATGCGCAGACGTGTTATGAGTCATAATGTGAAAAGGTTACCAAAAAAATTGCGTGATGCTCAAGAAAACCAAGTAAGTTAACGCTTTTCTGTGAATGTTGATGTTGGTGAAACTGGTAAATTTAAAGGATAGCATGACCAGTGATATTTGAATTTTTAAATTTAAAGCATACATTTTCTTCAGTATGTAGTGGACTGAAAAAGTGATTCCATAATGATTTTTTGAAAATCGATATTTCTGTTATTATATAGGCAGCTGTTCTCAATGATAGTTTTTGTCAAACAAGAAAATTTAGTGAGTTAATTGCACGTTTTATATATAAACGCAATATTTAGGCTTATAATATGTACATGCTCATATATACACACACACACACACACACACACACGCGTGCTCTTTCATACATATCCTCTATAATACAACATTTAGACTGTAAAGTTTTCACTGAAAATTTCACGGTTATTAATGCTAGGAGTGTTTAGAGTGATTTCATGCTATATCGCTTCTGTAAAAAGTTATTTTCCACTAACGTGCAACTTAGAGGATGGGTTAAATTAAATCCAATGGATAGTGCTATCCTTTTGATAATTGGATTTAATTACATTCTAACTTTTATAACATGAAGGAAAGTGACATAATTTCTCCATAAAATACTAACATGAAAAATAAGTTCAAATTATTATATAATTTTTTGTTGTAAAAAATCTTGCCATTGTAATTTTTTATTTCCTCAAAAATATCATAGCAAAGCGTGGGTACACAGCTAATTTTATTACAAATTTAATTAGTGCCTATATATATATATATATATATATATATATATATATATATATATATATATATATATATATATATATATATATATGAGGCTTGCGGCTTCGCCCACAAAACTTAAACTGTTTCAGTAATGTAATAATTTAGAAACATAAAACAATATATTAATAAAAGCGTGATCATCTAAACTCATGATTATTTTACAGTAAATGTGAAAAATTATTATAACCTGAATATGTTGTTTTATTGTCTTCAAAAGTGTGAATTTAAGAAAATCTGATAGAAAATATTTTTCCCCAATACAAACATTTATACCTCTTATACTTTTGTCCTTTTAGGGGATGAATTCGGGGGATGGGGATTCTGAATTATATGTATCATAATTTGTGTTTTAGAATATTTTGTTTACTTTCAAGAAAAGCCGATCAAAAATATTTTTCTCCAATGAAATCACTCTTTTTTCTCCCATTATACGTCTTTTTACATTTTTATTCTTTTAGGAAATGAATTCAGAAAAATGTTGAAATATATGTTTCATTATTTGTGTTTCATAGCATATTTCTATAATATATGATCCAAAATAAATATTTTTTCAATGCAAAATTGTATATCCCTTTTTTGCATTTTCTATGCCTTTTCAATCTCTTTAGGGAATGAGTTTTGGGAAATGTTACGTTTTAAGAAAGTCAGACGAAAAACATTTTTCCAATAAAAATTGTTGTACCTAATTTTTACCTCTTTAAGGGTTGAATACTGGAAAATCGTTTTCAGTGCATTCCTACATGTGGTGGTAATCCTGAAAATTTCAAATCTAGCTATTATAGTCTCGGCTATACATTGATTATTTAAGTTGGACTGGGTAAGTAGTTTAATGGTTAAAACTAGGTAAGTAGTTAAAATCAAATTTTTACAAAATCCTCTCTTAGTGCACCTCAACATTGTTGTAAGAAGATACCCTAAAAACTTCAAGTCTCTAGCTATAATAGTCTTGGCTGTAAGTTGATTATTAAATTTGGACTGCGTAAGTAGTTTAATGGCGTTCAAATCAAATTTTTTCAAAATCCTTTCTTAGTTCACATCGACATTTTGTAAGAAGGTACCCTGAATATTTCAAGTCTGTAGCTATAATAGTTTTGGCTGTACGTTGATTATTAAATTTGGACTGGATAAGTGGTTTAATGGGGTTAAAATCAAATTTTTTCAAAATATTTTCTTAGTGCACCTTTACATTTTTATAAGAAGGTACCCTGAAAATTTCAAATCTCTATTTGTCTATTAGTCTTGGCTATACATCGATTATTAAATTTGGACTGGGTAAGTAGTTTAATGGCGTTAAAATTAAATGTTTGCAAAATCCTTTCTTAGTGCATGTCTATATGGTAACATAAATGTACCTTGAAAATTTCAAGTCGCTAACTAAAATAGTTTTGGCTCTGCATTGATTATGAATCAGTCAGTCAGTCAGGATTTCTTCTTTTATATATTAAGATTTTTTTTTGTGTTTAATGTCCAACTATTGTGCACACTTGGGCTAATGCAGACGATGGAATGATTTATAGTGTATGAAAATGCCAAGCCCTGGCCGGGAATCGAACCCGGGTCCTCGGGGTGAAAGCCCAATATGCTATCAAATAGGCCACAGAGGCAGCTTTATATATTAATATATATATATATATATATATATATATATATATATATATATATATATAATTTGAATTTACCTTAATGAATGTGTTAATTTTTTTGTGATGTGTTAGCTAGAAAAATGTGGATCCATGATGGAAAGAACGAAACGACCTAGTAGAAAGTACAGAAGGCGTAAAAACAATCTGCTTCAAGAATATAACAGGCGTCAAAAACTGTTTATTTGGCTGGAAACTCATATATGGCATGCAAAAAGATTTCATATGATAAAAAAATGGGGATATAAAATTGCTAACTTTCCAAATGATAAAAGTTTCCGTGCATGTTATCGAGCAACTTCAAGTCATTGCTTTATTCAGGTATATCCATCCTAATAATGTAATCATTTTATCTTTACCAAACAGCTAATTTTAAACAACAGCTGTTTCCTTCGAATGTTAACTGTAAAGTTATGTTAATTACGTAACTAGGATTCTAACTTTATAGTCGTAGTACAGAAATACAAATACAAATTACCTAGTTTTAAATATAATAGTTTCTATCTAAGGATAGAATTATAATTATAGGGTTAATAATATAACTTTTTTTCTCTAAGTTTCTGCACTGATGTAAATTTACTGAATTGTAGTTATTAACAGTATTTACAGAATATGAAATTGTTTAGATGTTTGTGTTTGTAGCGAAAATACCAAACTTCCAACTGATAGAATGGTGGCATAAGTTGTTAAAATTCTCTGGTTGGGGTACATCACGTTTTTAAACGTTCTTGTGAACTGAACACTTTTGTCAAATTCTTTGAGGTTGGTTATCTGGTGTTATTAGGCTTGCATTTATGCTTCACTAAAATTCTTTTCTTTACAATCATGCTTTTATCCCTTTAAATGTTAAACAGTAACTCTAGATCAACCTAGAGATAACATAACTTTCTGTCGTGTGGCATCTAAATTTGTATTGGACATCTAAGCTTAGAAATTTTGTAACCGTTATGTTAACTTACATGGTTATAAATAGTCGAATTTGGTTATAATGGCGCCAAATATTTTGTCAAAAGTCTAAACAAATGCCTAACTTAAATATTATCCCCTCTATTCCAGTTTTAGCTAGACTAAATATTGTACAGTACTGCTCAATTAAAGTGTAAACAAATTTTTACGTACTTTTTATTCTAAATTTTACGGTACAGTAGAACCTCTTTTATCTGGCTAATGTGTTAAGCCTTAAGGTTTTTAATGCATCTGCATGTGGTGTTTTTGCAGAAGAAAATTTCTCTGATCACTCATGTAGTTCTTATTTTAAGTTACCGTCTATTGCTAACAATAACATAGTAAGGTAAATAGACAGATGTGAAATTCTGCTAATCAGGCATCGCATAACAGAAAAAGTTTGAGTTAAGTAGAAGTTACTATAGTAAATTTGCCAGCTTGCAGATAAGTATCATCAGAATTATTACTGCTGATAAAGACCCAACTTTTGTTATTCTGCTGAAAGAATTACGATGATTGTGTATGAACAGAGATGATTTTGATTGTGTAATCTTTTCGCACCTTTTTTTGATAATTTATTTTAAAATATGTATTATAATTTTTTTGCACAAATACATCAGAAATTGTTTACTTGTGAGCAGTAAAAATTTAACAGTCATTCGTTTGTACTTCATACTGTTAATGTTTAGTATTGATTTTTTTGATAATACATTCCTATATTAAACTAATGAGGACAAGGGATCAACATTAAAAAGTAAGGTTAAAGTAACGTTAGCAGCTGTATCTTCAACCAACAATCTTGAGTTGCGCAGTTGATAATGTAGCAGACTAACCTGTGCTTTAACCACTTCGCGCACTGAGCCCTCAGTGATGTTATAACCAAATTCTGCTGTACATTTTTGAATATAAGAATTTAAAAAACAATATTACAGTTACATAACAAAATAAACAATTTTTCCATTTATAAAATTTAACTGTAAACTAATAATAATTTATAGTTATATATTTAACGTAAACATTAAAGTATTAATTTATAACTATACAGTTGGATTAAATTATTAAAAATTTACATAAAATTTAAAAAATGAATATGAACTTTATGAATTAATGTGATTATTTCATGTTATACCTTGTATTTAGATACAAATGTGTATTTCAGGATATATCTTATTACACTTGTATTGAAATCCGAGGAGTGGAACAAGATATCATTATAGGATTAAATACCCTTACAAGTCCTGATTGCGGCCTGACATTTGCTGCTAAATATACGTTAAGTGGATTACGAGAGGGAAAGTTAACTTTATTCAAAAGCGGAATGTATCCGTATGGAGTAATTGGAGAAGTGACATTTATTTGGAGACCTGAGGTTGTCAAAAATGAGAGAACGTTATGGATTTGGGTCCATCCTGCCAATTATTCTGACATTTTTCAGGAGATAATCAAAGCATTTAGTATGGAACCATGTAAAAGTGATATATCTATGGAAGTAGATAGCGATTTAACGGAAGAAAACGGTGTACACAATAGTAAAATGGAAAAATTGAAGAAGAAAAACTGTTTAATGTCTAAAGCTCCAAAATATAAGAGTAGAATAATGAATATAAGAATGATGTTGTTAGAAAATATTTTAAACAGATTTCGTTTAATAGGTCCTCTTTCACAAGCAGTTATTACGGAGGCCCTGCACTGGGTTGATGTAAACAAATTAAAAAGTGCAAAGAAAAGTCAATCGGACACTCCGTCTACTTGTGATTGGGTGTTAGACTTCTATAGTTCAGAAAAAAATTTGAGATGTTGTAATGAGCAGCAACAGTTTTGGCAGGAAATAAAGGCCGTGACAAGTCCAGATCAGTTGCCTGCGCACATTGTGTTGCCGTTAACGATTGTGGATCCACGTTTGCACATGCCAAGTCAGAAAACCAAAGCAGCAATTAACATTCATGGTGAGTAGAACATTTTATGAGATTTTTCTATTGAAATTATTAATTTGTTTTTACCTTGTGTTTACTGGGTTGTGTGTTAAATTTTAAAACTACAGTAACCACCAGCTATTGCATTCACTGCTTAATCTGATAAGCTTCCAGAAGTATGGATTAAATTTGTAAATTAACATTATTTTTATGGCAGTTATCGTGATCGATATGACGGGTTTCACCGGGTTTGTACTAAGTTCAAAACATTAAACATTTTATCTAAATACGTTTATACATTAAGATAAACTGATTTTTTTTTGTAATTAACTTTGAATAGAATCTCATTGACTAATTACTCTTACATTTCTACAAAGTAGGCAAAGAAGACTATATAGTGATTCAGTGAAGATGAGGTATGTGGCGTGATTAAAGCTGGTTTATTTATTTGGTAATTTTGTTCATGTCTGAAAATGTCTGCAACTGTAATGTGATATTTTTTTGTTGTTATTTTAAGGCGAAAAGCACATTGAGACTATTATCACCTCCCTAAATGTAAGTGTGAGTGTAAAGTGTTAAATTCGCAAGTGTAAGTGTGTGTTAAAATCAGGTACCACAAGGGCCATCTAAATTCTCTCAATTGGTGCAGCTAGTCTGCACCCTCCTGCGGGGCTGTAATATATTAAGTAGTATGGTAATACATAAAATAGGCTAATCATACTTTTTTTGCTTTGCAATGTTACTTTTTGCCTTTCACATTGCCAGTCACTAAGGCATCAGTTTGTTGTTAGCTGATTCATATAGGACACAGTGATCAACATGGCTGACACCAGTCAGTTTGCTGTGTCTCTGAACTGCACACCGTAATACATGCTATTTGTTCAAGACTGCAGTTACTGCTGTAAATTTTATACCCTTTTTGTTAATGTAGATTCCTCATCCTAATCAGTCTAATTGGCGTAAAGTATTGGCTTTGAGGGGGAAAATCACATTGTTTTAAGTTTTATACAGACTGTAACATGTGCAGTGGTTACTAATGATACAGTCAGTGTAGTTCATATTTAAGTATGTTTTTAACTGTGAAAATATCCTTGTGTGTGTATGTATGTATGTATGTATATATATATATATATATATATATATATATATATATATATATATATATATATATATATATGCAGTTTGTACAGTATATATTTTTTTTTAATTTGAATATTATTACTAACAAAGTTTGGATTGTTTTTAAAATTGGATCTACGATTTTGAGCAACTTTAGAAGCCCCCCAAATAAAACATTCTGTTCACTGTGTACAAAAAAAATTCTGGTTTGAAAATTATCGCTGCAATCAGCCTAATTTCTTGAATTTTGATCATATAATATATATTTATAATTCAAATTAGTATTCAAAGTCGTAATTGAAAAATTTAACGGTTCAAGAGTAATTAAAAAAAAAGTACTTTCAAAAATTGTTTTGATTTTGTATGAACCAAAATTTGTGTATAGCTAGTTACAAATAAGATCCTTAAGGACTCCATTTCAGTTCCTTTAAAATAATTTAACCTAATTGAATTTGAAGGAACTGTGCACCATTTATGTTATTCATTTTTTAAATGATTGTTGAATAGAGAATGATACACAAAACAGACTTGAAGTGCCTGATATATTGTCAACTGGTAGCCCTATGTGGGAGCCTGACTGCCGAGATAAAGCAACAATTAACAAACTGTCTACAGCAGAACTAAATAATTTACGCTCTCAAAGTTTAGTGCCTGGAATGAGTGTCGATGAAGAATCTAGATGTGGTCTTGGTAAAGTCTCGTACTTACCAGTTCTATTGATTCAAAGGCCTGGCGTTCAAAACTCTGACAAGAGGAGAGGTTAGTGTATGAAATATTTTGGGGAAAACTTAACTGTAGAACTTTCATTATCAGCAGTAGTAAAAGGGGAGATCAAGATCGTAAATTGGTCTAACACATGTTTGAAAGCATGTATGGAGAGTCCTTGACACAGTGTTTCAAATATAAATTATATATTAACAAGAACTTTCATTATCAGCAGTAGTAAAGGGGAGATCAAGATCATAAATTGGTCTAACACATGTTTGAAAGCACGTATGGAGAGTCCTTGACACAATGTTTCAAATGTAAATTGTATATTAACAAGAATGGGTAAAGTAACTCCTGTTTATCCTGCACTGCTGCACTCAGAACACATTGTGCAGACTGTGCAGCTTATAGCGTACAGTTTGTACTCTTTTTATTCTTTTTAATGTCCAAACATAAAATTGAATTTTGAATTGAATTCTGATGAATTCGTTCGAGAACTAATGACAAATTTTCAGTATGTTTCTTTTAAATGTACCGAATGGCCAACTGGAACTGAAGCATAAGTATTGCCATTGTGCAACAAAACAGCCTTTAGACTTTAAGCTTTGATGAGTCTATGAATCGGGTCATATTGTACACCAAATTGACTCATCAGACCAAGAATGTCTTTGCAATAAACAAGATTCTCATCCAGAGCAAAGTGAGGAACAAAACTGATTCACGGTGTCGATACCATGAAAAAGAAGTGCCTGGCTGTAATAAATTTTTGTTTTTAAGGCCGGGGAGCCAAGTAACTGAGCTGCATCTTTTGGAAGTCCAAGATCTCTCACTAAGTCGTTCAACTCCTGTTGAGAAATAAGCTCAGGTTCATCCTCTGAACTGCTTGCTTTGAACTCACTGTGTACTTTATCGCTCTCCGACATACAGGCTTCTCTATTAGCTTCCCTATCTATACTGTCCAAGTCACGAGGGGCTGAGGAACTGTCATTATGTTTGCCCACACTGCAAAGGTCAAAATAGTGTAGTAAAAAAAATCCTCTAAAGTTTTTGATGTATTTTTCGAAAGACACTTTTGTTAAGGGCCATAAATACAAAAATATATAAAATTTTGTAAAATCCTGAAAAACATTTTTTATAGTTTCAATCCAAAGTAGGTTTTTTGAGATTTTTGCAACCTAATTTACTTAAATGAGAAGACTTAAAAACTTTTCCAGAGATCTGGTGGCTCTGTTTAAACTGTTTTTGTACATAAAACTATAAATTTATTTAGAATCAGCATCACGTCTCGTTTCAAATGAAACTACATTGTGATTTATTTAGCACAATGAATATATAAAAATAATGTTACCCTATTGATTTTATCCATTAACTACTCCCAAATATTTTTGCTAACAACCCCTATATTTTTTATGGGTTCAGGCTGCTACAGAAACCATTTACACAAAATTTTATAGTTATCAGTTACGTTAGTGAATATGATATGTGTTTCTCAGATAGGCAGACATGTGAGAATTCATAAGCGTCCTTGAAAACAGGGCTGGGTTCACATTTTTGACTTAAGACTGTTCTAACATCTGTATAATGTTTTATACTTTAATATTAAATAAAAAAAATACTCGTGTTTTTTAAGATATAATGTTAAAATTGTATAGAGTGTTTAGTTTAACTAGCATGACTGCATTACAGTAGATTCGCTTTTGTTCAGTCTTTGGATAGATCAGAAGGCTACCTGAGCATGAGTCACAGTGTTATTACGCTGTGTTGAGCGAAATTTGTTTATCTAATTCTGAGATTTGCTGCTGCATCAGCAACAACTCACCTCTTGCTTGTTTTCTGTGTTCCCTAACACAATAATGGTATGGTGTCAGATTAATTATTTACAATACAGCACTGTATATAGTTGTTAAAGTATATAAATTAAGGTAAATTGACTCAGTGTAACCCCACAGTATAATTAGTAAATAGAAAGAAAAACACTGTTCTGTACTAAGTAGGCCTGGTCATTTTTTTTGCGGTGGTACAATACAGTAAAAAGTTTTAAAGCATTGTGTATAGTCTTAGAACTATTTTTATTTCCTTGTGCAGCCAATTGCTTTTATTTGCTTCATTAAGCTAATTTTTTGTTTGACCTAGGTTCTGGTCCCAAGGTGATATATAAAATTAAAAAAAAATAAACAAATATTATTTATTTAATTGCAATTATAATTTTATTAAGGACATATAAAAAGATTTACATTCATTTTATACATAAAATATTTTCTGGTCTTGGGCAGTGTGATCTTACAGGCAAAGTAATTAGCTTGTTTACAAAAAATGATTTTTTTTTATATATATATATATATATATATATATATATATTTGGTGTTTAACGTCTGACTATTATGCACACTTGGGCTAATGCAGATGATGGGATGATTTATAGCGTATGAAAATGCCAAGCCCTCGCCGGGAATCGAACCCGGGTCCTCGGGGTGAAAGCCTAGTACGCTATCCACTAGGCCACCGAGGCGGCTAAATATATATATAATGATAAATTTCATTTTAAGGCTAATTTATAACATATTTTTTTAATTAAAATTAAAATATAAAAATCTCTCAAAATGTTCTAAAATTTATGTAAAATGGTACATTACAGTATTTTGTTTTTATAGTTATTAATATAGTTATCTGTATTCTTCTTGGTCAATTGATCAGATTAATATTAGTCTTCCTTTTTTTACTTTTATTTATTAAATTATCTTCTGTTGATCATTGCAGTTAAATTTTATTCAAATAACTTAATGCTTCTCGAAATGTACTAGTCTTTGATGGTTCCAACATTGCTTCTTAATACTTGCAAATTCAATTGTGATCTATTGGTTTATCCTTGTCTATATTCTACATTTTTATTGGCTGCATCCGGCGTATTTTACGACCTTTTTACTGATTAGTTCGAACAGCTGTTCTTACTGATATCTATGCCTTCTTCTATGCCTAAACATGATATATACATAGAATATGTATTACAGTGGCCGAACTAGAGGAAATGTACAGTAATTGCTACTAAATTTTGTGTCATGGTTCGCCAGATGTTCAAGTAGGTTATAGAGCTTAAAACTTTCAAAAATATGTTAATTTTTAATAGTTTGAATTCTTATTCAACACATTGTTATAATTAGTCTTTTAAATTATTAATTTTTAGGTTATGGGTGTGGATGGGATGTAATTATTCCAGCTGATTGGGCAATGCCTGTATGGCTAAGTCTAATATTCAGAGGTGCCCGAGCAGGTGGTTTGCGTGAAGCTGAACATATTGCGCTAGAAATGAGTGCAGAATCTCTCCTACCTCCTGACTCCGTGGCAGGACAAACTGAAGAGCTTGCAAGGAAAAGTGATGAATTAAATAAATATTTCAGGTATTGTGCGGGATAATTTGTTTATTTCAATTTAAAATATTTCACATATTTAATTGTTACAGCAACTGATATAAGTTATAAATAAATGTTACAAACTTCACAATCTTTCTCATAAATTCGTAACTATAGAGTAAAGCAAATAATGTTACATAGTTTTAAAATGCATAATAGATTTATTACAATTATTGGTAAAAGTAATTACAATTATTGGTACATTTTATTATTTGACTTAACTTTAAAAAAATATGACTTAGAAGTATTCTTTACAAGCTTAATTCTCTGTTGCAGTCATACAGTAGTCTTTATGACCTCATATACTGGTAATTGTGATATCATATACTGACCATTATGATGTCATATAGTGGTAATTATGACTTTATACACTGGTCATTATGACCTCATATACTGGTCATTACGACCTTATACACTGGTGATTATGGGCTCATACATTGGTCATTATGCCTTCATACACTGGCCATTATGGTCTCATACATTGGTCATTATGGTCTTATACAGTAGTCATTATGCACTGTAGAGTGACTGATGTAGCGTAAGTGATTTCTTGAGAAATTGCATTTTTGTGATTTGTCACTTCAGTGTTGACACTACCTTATATCATAGCTTTCAAGTGCTGTCATAGGAAAAAATTTTGTGCAGTAAGATCTGCCGGTGTGGATGATTACTGAACGTCCGCAAATGTTGAGAGAAGGTTTAAAATTATTAGAATTAATTCTGTACTTTCAAATTTTTATTTTTAGGGATATATATGCAAAAGCATGTATGTTTTTTGTACTAGTTGCACAAGTTAATATAATTTTGTTAAAACAATTTTTTTAGGTATCCACCAAATAAAAGACCAAACTTTATAAAACTAGGAATTGTAGCACCTTTTCATTGCCCATGGGATATGCTTTTAAAAGATTGGTCGAATAATGCAGAAACTAATGACACTAAATACTATGTACTAAGAAGCCGTCAAAAACTTCAGCTGTTTTCATCAATTATGAACACAAAAAAAGAATATGACATAACAGAAGCTTTAAGTAGATTAAATGAATTGTTTATTGATGAAAATAAAAATTGTTGTTTATTACCAGTCAGTGTTAAGCTTTGCTGCAAAGGTACTTTAAGTAAACACGCTTTGATTTGTATTCCCACAAAAACTGATTTAAATATACGCAACAAAGACGAACGGTACAGAGGCCCTGTAGAATATATTCATGAAGATAGTAACGAAGCAAAACGAAAAGAAATGCGTTCTTCACATTTAGCTTTACTGAAAAGGCTTAAGAAGAAAAGAGCACAGTTAAAAAAAGAGAAAATGGAAAAACAAGAAACAATATTTAATTTTAATAAGCATCCTACATTAGAAGTAGTAAATGACCATGCAGACATAATGAAGAATTTGTGGTTACCAAATGAAATTAAATCTGTTAAAGAATCTTCTAGTCGTCATGTTATTGGTTTTGTTACGAATGGTGCATTTACTTTCACAGAATCTGGAGTCCGTGGACAAGGATATGTGGCATGTTCTGCTGTGTTAATGTTTTTAAAACAATTTGTTGATTCTAACAATCTTGTGCTGACAAGGACGGTTGATTCTTTGCAGTATAGTTTTGCAAACATTACAACATGTTTTTAAGAAATTATGAAGCTGTTGTGTAAATAAATCATTCTTTTGTTATATTTGTAAAGGCTTGTTTTATTTCTGATTACTTTTTCAGAAAGCACCCTGTGGTTTTTTTGTTTTACAAAAGTCAATTTGTCACTATGTTCAGTATAATGATCTGCCTTCTCTAGCTTCGTCAATTCTACTTTCGTTGACGCGTTTCGGAGAACCTCCATCTTCAAAAAGTCTATCTATACTCAAGTAGGTAGATATTTGAGTATAGATATAGTTTTTGAAGATTGAGGTTCTCCGAAACGTGTCAATGAAAATAGAATTGACAAAGCTAGGGAAGGCAGATCATTATACTAAACATAGTGACAATAATGCTAGCAGAAAAGAAGAAGAATATAGAAAGAATTTCAATTTGTCAGTTTATTTTTATATTTTGCAATAAATATAATTCATAATATAATGCAACTGACTACATTATTGAAGATCCTAGTTATGTATTCATTTTTTAGTTTTAAATTCAGAAAAACTTACCAGGATTATGCAAGTTAAATAAAGTAATCATATTGGAAAGTGTGTATAGAAATACTGATTAATAATTTTAAGTTTATGGCAAAGGTATTTTTTGTTGTTGTAATTTCATTGTATAATGTGTTACAAAGTAATATTTATTTCTTTTTAATTTTGTGAATAATTTTATTTATTATTGTAAATAAGTTTTTTGTATTTTTGTGCCTTGAAAATAAGTATCTTTGTTTTGGTTGTTAAAGATCTTTTACCTCATATTTTATGCTACTATCATGATGGCAAAACATGAGGAAATTTTCATACAAACATAAAATACTATAGTTCATTTTGTAATAGTACTTAATATTAGAGTACAGAAATTAGTTTTGAAAATGGAAGTATTTCGAAGTGTGTCAGTAAGTATAAAGTGTTTGAAGCTGGGAAAGGCAGAGATATGTACTCTATAAAATTATAACATTTTTAGCAAAAAAAGAAAATTACATTAAGAATTTTTGTAGTTCATTTATCAAATTGAGAGATGAAATCAAAACAAAAAATGCTTGTGTGTCCCATCAATGTCTTCTGAGATTCTTCGATAAACATAGTTTATTTGCAGACAACAGTCATCGTTCAGTATTATTTAGTACCATCGATGTTTCGTATTAGCAAAAACCAAATTCTGTTGCCCATGAAATTCAAAATGAATTACATGTAATTTTCAGCTAAATATTTCATTTAAAAAAATGTAATTAGAAATTTGGAGGTGTTGCCTGATTTTCTGTCCATCTGTGTTCAAAATTCCAGCTCCCTCTGTATTGTAGATTTAGCTATAGTTTGTTTGTGGTCGTCATACAAACATTTCCTTTTATTAATAGATAGTTATGTAGGCTTTGTATATTAACACAGATGTTTGTGGAGCTTCTGTTTGCAGAGTATTAAGAACATATAAAATAAAAAAAAACAATCTTACATTTCTTAAGAAACTAAAACTGAACAAAAATTTTAGATAAAATAGGTAACTTTAACAAAAAGGCTTTTACTAAGTTGGCATATTAGTTACTAAAAACAGTACTGTATATTGTAAAATATCCTTTATTTCATAACAAATATCATATCAATAAAAAGTAGAAACACCATTTGTGAATTGGTCTTCATTCACTTTCGCATGCATGCGGTATTCAGGTTTGTCTCTTGATTTGTTAGTGGTCTATAGGTATTTCTCCTGCTCTGAGCACAGGGTTTTAGGAAATGTGAAAATTGACATAGCCTGATGTCAATTCTAACAAATACCTTTTAGAATTCTTTTTGCTTCATAACTTCATTTACTAACAAATTCAGTCTCATTGGAACGATAAAAGAAACTAACTGAACATTAAAATAGTTCAAGAAATTCAGTATTGAAATGCAATTTCACAGATGTTCCAACTTTCACAACATTTATACCAGATATATGTCAATGCATAATTAAGAATGCCTATTGTTATAAAATATTTATGTACTCAAAGAAATATTTGTGTTGTTATATTTCTTCTCCAATTTAAAAAAAAGTATTGGAAAATACTTAATAATTTTAACTTTCTGACAAAGGTATTTTTGTTGTAATTTCATTGTATAATGTGTTACTATCATTATGCAATGATAATGATAACATAAATCTTACATACTGGATCTTTCATAAATCCAATATTTGGTCATGTAGCAAATTATTAGGTCTGTCCTTAAACAAATTAATGTTTGTTACTTTTATGGGCATAGTTTTATACTTTTAATTAATTTTTTCAACAATAAAATCTGTAACAGTAACTTTATTAAGGTGATACTGTTGTAACATAGTAAGGTATTATAAAAGGGAAAATATATTCCTCCTTACTAGCCATAGTAGAGCTGGTCATAAGCTGTGCTACCTTGATAAGAAATAGGAAAATCCCCACTCTTTGTGAATGCATAGGGGGATTATCATCCTATAAAGACCACTGTTGCTGCTTCAGTATGGCACTTTGAAGCAGTTGCAGTCATTTAGATCATTTCTACCTTTGAGTAGGTACTCCACTACCCCTTAGTGAGTCGCTCTCTGTTACTACAGGTGAGAAGGACCCTATCTTACTGGTAACTACTACAAACCTGTATTGCATACCATATAACAGCACTAACTTTCTATACAATGGTTATAACGTTTTGAATGTATAGTTTGCATTTGAACAATACTTATTGTATTGTATTTGATCTTTTAAGTCTATTTACTTTTTAAATAATGTTTTACGATGAAACACTTGTGTAAAAACGCTTTACTTGTTTATACAAATTTTACAACATTAACAATATTTCGCATTTTAAACATAAAAAATATAGCGCCTTTTTATTCATAAAACTTCAGCGCTTTAATATGTTCAGGCACATATTAAAGATAGTGTATTGAACTATATATGTAAATTGGTTCACAAGTTCAAATTTATTGGTTTTTATTATTTAATCTGGTATTCAATATAAGTTATCAAACTAAATGCATAACTTCTAATCTAACTCTTTTATTGTTTAATCAGTATTTTTCTCTCTGAAATAAATAGCATAAAATAATGTATAATATGTTTTTTAGAGAAATTTAGCGATACTTTAAATAATGGTTTATCTATGATAGCAGCTACTTTTAAAAGTACATATTGTATTCGAGGCAAAACTATTTATTAACTTATCTATGACTTTGAGTATGGTATGTATGTATATAATACCTGTTAATGTTTATAGCAACGATATTTTTGTTTGGAACCACGAATAGTGATGGGCAAAAGCGCTATTTTTGTTAAGCAGCTAATTCTGTTAATGCTAATTAGAATTAGCAGTTTAAAATAACAGGTACAACTGCTAACTGCTAATTTTCTAGACTGCTAACAACGAACTTGGCAGGAAAACGCAGCTTAAATAGTATTGTCACATTACTTCATTCTTTATTCCTTATCTTGGCAGCTGAGATAAGCAAATACAATGAGGATGCAGTTGGCACGTTTTGTCCTACCCTTCCTGCACTATTAATTTGTATATAGGATTTGTGAATAAATCTCTGACGATAATGAGAAATACAATGAACATGCTAAGTTCAAGGATACAATTAATTGTGTTCGGTTTTTCTTTCACGCACTGTCAAGTAATATTAAATATATTTTGTAGCATCCTTTTCTAAATCTATGATACAATATAATTTTAATTTTAAAAAATTTAATTAATTTTAATTTGATAAGTGTCATGTTCGATGTTTTTCAATTATTAAAATGCTATTTAAAAATATTATTGTATTTTAATTAATGTAGGCTATCTATTTAGGCCTATCTTTTTTTAGATTTCTCTTATTTATTAATGTTCCTAATAAATTAAAATGTTCTTGTTAGGTATTATTTCAAGTATTTTATTATGGACTATCATAATGGACTATTATGGACTATTCTGATAATGTTTATTTTTGTTATAATCACATTATTTAAAATAATATTTTCATTTATTATATACTATATTATTGTAATTATAATTGTGTGAAAAATCGAAAAATAAGTGTTTGAAGGACAAATAATTACTTGTTAATCTATAATTCTTGTTTTAAAATATAATTTTAAGCTAAATAAAATGCGGCTTGTCTTACATTTATTATTTATAAAAAATACCCTCATTTAAATTTACAGTTAACAAAGAAAAATATGATATTACTATGCAATCTGAATCTCAGGATAGTAGCCAACAACAATTAATGGAAAGAAACACTGACAATGTGTTTCCTGTTTAGCAGTTACATTAGCAGCTTCAACGTTAAACAGGTGCAGCAGTTAGCAGCAGAGGTTAGCAGTTGACAGGTCGGGAACAGTCGAACAGTGTACATACCATGACTGCTATTAAACAGTTAGATTGGCAGCTTCAACGTTTAACAGGTTCAACAGTTGGCAGTAGACGTTAGCAGTTAGCAGGTCCGAAACAGTGTGCTATGACCCTGCTATTCAACAGTTAGATTAGCAGCTTCAGTGTTTAACAGGTTCAACAGTTGGCAGTAGACGTTCGCAGTTAGCACCGTAGCAAGTCGGAAACAGTGTGCTCTAACCCTTTTATTTAACAGTTTGTTTATTATCTGTTATTTTTAAGTGTGATTAGCAGTCTGCTAATGCTAAAACCATTTAGCAGCTAAAAAAATAACAGATTGTTAAATAGCAACTCATCACTAACCACGAATAATAATGTGTACATTTATCACCTGATGTTGACAATTAATTCGTACTCTTAAGCTCCTCTCCTCCTCCTCCCTATACCTTCCCCTCGATAAGATGTGTCAATTGTCAATTGTTATTAGGTTAGTATTACTTGTGTTATTATATTTTTATTTAGGAATTGTAAAATTTTTTACGATCTCTAATTGTTGATAAAGTTTGTAATAAATAATTAAATGCAATTAACGGTTGGTAAGTTAATATACTTTACCTAAATTAGAGGTGATCAAAATTTCTTTCATAACCTTACATAAAACTTTATTGGAAATTATCATTATAATTATGTAAGGGTTATGTTTTACTACTGTGTATTACTGTTAGTTATATCAGAACTAAAAGTCGTTTTGTTCAAACTGATTATCAAATTCGTTAATGAAAACCATTTTTAGAGGTTAGGTTGTTTACAAAGGAAAGTTTTGATTGTTTTATCAGTAATTCATTGAAATCACTTGTTATTCCTGTAATTTTCTGCAAGAATAAATAGGCAATTATTAATTTCAAACCTGATATCATACTTCTAATATTTTAATTGGGGTTTATCTAATCATTAAAAAAAACCATTATTTTTATTTGATAACAATTGGAGCACTTTAAAACTTTCTAGCAATAGTGATTATAAAAAAGATATTTCTGTACTTGTATGTGATTTACTAAAGAAATGGTTTTTACAGTGTTTTTTTTAATTATGTACTTTATTTTTTAATTAAAAGATTCTCCTGTGGAAGATTAAATTTCTTAACCTTCTTCTTAAATATTGGGTGATACTGTGTTTTCAGGATTTTTCTGTAATTTTTTAACCAAAACGATTTATTATATGCCCATTATTAATAACCCAAAATACATAAATTTTGTGAAACAACAGGAAGTTATAACAAATGAAAATAAAAGTGACAGACATAACCTCCAAATGACTACTATGCAAAAGTAGGAAACATGTTTCCCATTAAATAATTAATTAAATAAGTATTATTAATAATGAAAAGAATACCTTTTTTTTAAATTTTATGAAAAGAACTTCAGAACCAGCGACTTGGTTGTTGGGTGTTTACTTCCAAACCTAACTCGATTTGGCTGTTGGGTGATTAACTCGGTTATAGGAAACATGTTTTTCCATTATAAAAAAAATTAATATGTTATTAATAACAAAACGAATATAAACTTACAAAAACTATTTAAGAACCTAACAACTTGGATGTTGGGTGTTTAACTCTGTTGTTGGTTATATAAGTTGAATTTTGTAAACGCTAATCCTTGCAATGAGTGTTATTGCAGCTGTTGCTGCTTTGTAAAAATGGACATCAGATCATAGTTCCATAATAATTTGTTGTACATTTATTGTAAGAAATTTTAACCTTCCTTGGGTTAATATCTCTCAAGGAAATAATGTAGGACATAATAAAACAAAAAAGTTGTTAAAGTCATTACTTTTGTAAAAATTCTGAAAAGTTAGAAAAAATAAATATTGTGACTTTATTGCCTTTTATACTTTATGGAGCGTTATAGATTTATTATGCCACTGATACGCCCCTTCTCACAATATCATTTGTCATTGTCAGTGCATTCATATATCATTATTAGTGTATTGGTAGTTCTTATAGTGATAAAATTAGAAAACTTAAACAGTGTGACCAATCATAATGTATTTTGTTGAATTTGTTGTATTTTTCTGAAAGTACTAATTTTTTTAAAGTAAAATACTAAATAGATTTGATGCTGTCAAACACTGATGGCTTAGTGATTTTTTTTGAAGATGATATATGCATGATAAGAAAAGGCATTGTTACAAAATATGTGATAAGAAATGGCAATGTACTTTTTTTTAAAGGCTTGCACATCATTTAAATTGCAGATATGTAAATTTACAGCTGCAAACATTGTTAGCTGAGAATGAGTAGGGTAAGTCTCCAAAATAAGGAGTGGTTTCTCCTGATACCTTACTGTCAACTTAGGTTGTAGTATTTTTTTACATAAATTTTTTTGGTGTTTAACGTCCAACTATTGTTTTTACATAATAATGATTAACAGTCTGACTATATTATTTATTATAATGTTTTTTGTGTTGTTACAGTGTTTTTGGACTTTTAGAATAGGGATGATAGTTAGTTGATTTAATATGGAAAAAAATCTAGATTCCACAACTAAACTGACAGAGTTCGCTCCATTAAGTCCTGAACCTGAAGACAATCCTGGATTTGGATATTTATTATCAAAAATCTTCAAGAGAAATAGCGGTGAGCCTAGATTGTAAACATAGGCTAAATAAATCAATCTTAATAATACGTTAAGGGATACCATGGCTTCCAAGTATAAAGTATTGCATTTCATAAACAAATTGTTTACAATTATTATTTTACGATATTGAGGTAATTTAATATTGATACAATATGTTATTATTTCATCTGCGGTTTGACTATAGATTTTTGCATGGATGCAATCTGTCTTGTACAGCTTCCTTGTTTTTAGCGAATTTCATTTGGAAAAATCTTTTGCCAATATAAATTAGTTTCTGTTTTCTTTATTATCTACTTTTATTGTTTTGAAATTGATTGATAATCGGTCACAAAAGTTAATGTTTTTTTAGTACACTCATCTTTTAGTTTGAATTATCTCCACTCAAAGCTTCATAAAAAAAAAAAAAAAGAGATAGAGAGAGAAGGAGAGGGAGAGGGAGTGGGAGTGGGAGTGAGATATGGAAAATTGGTAAATATAGGAAAGGCATACGAGTAAACAATATAATAACATCCTTAGCAGAAATAAAAAAGATTACATCAATAATTTCATAAATGTTAATATATTTTTAATGTCATACCTTTGCTATCAAATTAAATTAGACTTGTCAAAATATGTCAGTACAAAGTGAGTCTTCACATCTGTAATATGGGAAAAATCATTTACAGAAGATCAGTTTTAAAAACGAATTTAAAAAAAAATTTCAGTTAATTGTTAGGTTTTGTGTTAGGTAGCTTGAAGGAAATCAATAATTCATTTAAAAAAAAGATTGGTGTTAAGCATCTTTATAACATAAAATAAACCTATTTTAAAGATTATAAGATGCACTCTTTTCTTCACAAAATTGCCTTCAAAATTCCGGTGCGTCTTATACTGGAAGTTAAAATAAATATGTCCAGTCTTTCATTTAAAATTCCCGCCAGTCTTAAATATGGCCATGTATTAGATGCCGCTGGAAACCTCTCTATCTGGCAACATTGAATTTAACAGCTAATTCATTTACACCCATTAAGTGAGATATTTTGTTGTAGGCAATGACGCAAAGCAGCCGATCCTGTCAACAGATGCAGGAATTTCTGACTCATCGGTTATCGTGGAAACCCATTGGCAAGATACTCCTGAGTTCAAGGTTCTTAAAGTACTAACAAAAAGTTGCAATTTTAGCTTTTTGTTGAATTTGATTGGTGATAAAAAGGTATTAACATGACTTTTCACTGGTCAGCTTACCACATAAATTCAGTTTTTATTTCATCGTCATCATTTCATCTTTGGACTGCCATTACAAGTACTTTAACAATCAATTTGACAGCAAATTAATCATCATTATATCTCTTTGAACAGGCTAGACGTAATTAAGAAAGATATTTCTATTATGTTAATAAGCTGAAATTATTAGTCATAAATAGTAAAAAAATTATACAAACTTTATTGCGTTCTGCTATTTTAAAAAAAAATCTTACAGATAATGTTGGCAAAAATTGTAAATTAGTCTTCTTGAGTTGATCCATCAGGTTTTCTTCAAATTTTGGTCATGAATGAAGATTTGTATATGACATTGTGTGTATTGTGTCACTTTACCAGATTTTAAATAAAAGAAATTTGTGGTTCAAGAATAAATTTACAAAACTGATTTTACATATTTTCAGAACATATTTCTGGATTGTGATTTACTTCTTCTGTAATATTATTTAATTTAAAATTTGATACACTAACTTGATTTGTAAACCTTCATATAAGACCAAAATCTGAAAAAAACAATTCAAAAAATTAGGATGATTTTACAGTTTTTAAATTAAAATGTTTATTAATATAGCAACTCGTATATTTTATCTGGGTAATCATGGGCTGTATCTGAACAAATTTAATCAAAATCATTATAGATGATTTTGAGAAAATTGGTTTTTAACAGTTTCTTTAACCGAAAATAGACTTCAAAAAGTTGTGACAAATTTTTTAAAAATATTTCAAAATATGAACAGATTAAACCTACATAGATCTATTTATTCAAAAGGGGTCAATTAGTTTACGTCCAGCAATGTGCACGAACAGGCGTTTGAGTAAAAACCACTTTCTTAGACAGTTTTAGAGTAATATAGGTTTTTTGTGAACAACATAATTAATATTTTAAGGTAAGAAAATAAAACACATAAATAATTATATAAATAAATTTAGTGCAATGTTATATAAAAATATACAAGAGCACTAAATATAACAAGGAGTGTAACTATATAACTAAATATAACTAAATATATGTGTCTAAATATAACTAAGTTGTAACAAGGAGTGACAGGCTATTGAGACCATAAGGGTGCTGGGAGATCTAGCTAGACTCACTGCACTAGCACAAACAGATAAATCAAGCATTTTGAATGCCTCTTGCTACATTACAAATATGTATAAAAGTTTGATATCGCCTAAAAGCTTGTCACAGTTCTGTATAAAACAGAAAATGTTTTATTGAAATGAGTCAAGCCACTTCTCAGTGAAAAGCTGCCAAAGTAAGCCATTTAATATGATGGACAAAATTCATCTTCCTAGGCCTTGTCATTCTTGAGACACAGTGAGTGAGTGACTTGCTTTTATATAATATAGATTATGATTTTGTTTTGCTGTACATGTAGAAAAGGAATTTAAGAAAATCTGCTTTGATCAGGATTTATCACTTAGTGTTCACATAAGTCAAGTGCCTAAAGTACAGTATTTTTAAATCAGTAATGTAAAGTACCAAAGTATTTATTTGGATTTTTATATTATTCATTTATCTCCATTATTTTAGGAAAAACTACTGAATTGTTTCAGTATTGAAAGTACTAGGTTTAAAATTGAATTTAATGCATTACCAGTTTATCTATTATATTTGCAGATTACAATAGTGATTCGCATGAATTTTGAACTATTTGAATAATTTTTGTAACCATAAAGTTTAATATCAACAGTGCATTGCTAATAATATATAGCAAATGTAGCCTATACAGTCAAGTTCCGATTATCCACAGTAACAAAAATTTTGTTCATGCAATAATACACCAGGAAAAATTGGAATCAACAAACCTATATTTTATCTTTAAAAATAATCTAGGTTTTTGAACATGATAATATTATGTCAGGAATTTAGAATCTGTCTTAACCAGGGTTCTTTAGAGAATTGATGGTTCAAAAATGTCTTTTAATACATATTACTATATTACAATCTTCTTATGTTGTTTTGGCTACTTCTGCGTTCGATAACAACCCAAGAATGAACACTACTGTATAACCCAATCCAAAATCTTTCCCAGAAATAATGTTCCAAAATATTTTCCAGATACTTGTGCCCCAATTTATTTACCCCCCCAAAAAGGAAGAAATGTATGTAAACTGTCTACTTACTCTGTAGACTGCCGATCCGTTGTCCCTCACTGCCTAGCTGGAATATCTTCCTAGAGCACCAGTAATTTCTTAACATACAGTTAGCCTTCAAATGGCCTTCTGGTCCCCCAAGAATAGACTGACCATGAGCTACTTCTTCCCCAAACTTTTATCTAAACTGCTGTTTTACATACCATTTTATATATAACAACAGGCAGTATGTCAGCAGTTTCATATTTTTTTCATCTGTCACTAGTGTGTACTCTTTGGCTGTATTTCTTTACAATCTTTAAAACTATTAATTAAAATTTTAATTTTAATTTCTAACTTTTAAATAAAATTTTGCTAAATAATACACACACTTACTGTTATATACTATTTCTGTACACCTTAACATGTAATTGTTATAGGATTAATTTTGCTGTTCGAGATAAATAAGCAGCATAAGTTTCAGATATATGCTTGCAGATGTTGCATCAAAGAGACAGGTTAATGATAGTTGAAGCAATAAGTAAATAATAGTGTGTTAGGGTTGTTTGTCTTAGCTTGCTAAGCAGATGAGGCAAGGATCTCAGTACAATAAATCATTCTTTTTCATTTAAACTATTATTTTACTCTTCTTCTAATTAATTCGTAAATTATACTGTAGTGTAAAAAGTACATTTCATAATGTAACTGTTGCAAAATAATGTGTTTTTGCTTGTTGTAAAATGTTTTACCAGGATTTTATTGATTTCAAGAACTTTGTAACTAGCACGAGATATTTAATGCTCTGCATATTTTAATTATTTGATAATTAGCAAAGATAATACAGCTCTTGCTTGCTTGTTCAGACTATAACTTATTTAAAGACAATTCCATTTCTTATCTGTTGTTTACTGTCCAGTTATATCACCAATATAAAGAGCCTGTTTGTTGATAGTTCAACAGACTTTTACAGTTTAATGGTGTTGAAACATTTTTGAAATGAAACTTCTTTAGAGGGGCTTAGCAATTTTTTTTATGAGGGAAATATACACTATTTCCCTCATTTATAGGAAACATGTGATAGCACTAGCACATGTAATATGTAAAAAAGCATAAACAAATGTTAGGTATTCCTTAATACAAACATTTGATTTTATAAAACTAATAACCAACAATACCTATTATAAATTAATTAGTAATTTTTTGAAACTAAATTAACTAACATTTATAAATTAATTAGTAAAAAAATTCTGTAAATCATTTCTTACATAACATGGTTAAACAGATTGATAAAGAAAGCATTAACAAAATTATTTATTACAAATATAGTATAAAAAATAACCTCAATGATATTGACATTTTTTTAGTGAATAAAACAGATGTAAAACAGTTGTTTTGTCTTGGTTAGCAATAAAACAACTTGTCAGCTGTTTATGTTTTTTTTCATATCAACAATTATTTAATTAATAGTTAACATATTAGCCTATTTTATGTTTTACTTTTTGAATGTTTATTTTGTGGTGAAGCTCATTTTACTTTATTATTATATTAGCTCATAAATATTACAATGTATTTTACTAATACTAAATTTATATTTATAATTCATTTATTTGCTTGTTATATTTTTAAAAATCCAGTAGAATGTGAAGCACTAGCTCTAACACAAGAAACAATAGATGTAACTTTAGCTTCCAATGAGCTAGTGTTCATAAATTTTTATGCTGACTGGTGTCGTTTTAGTCAAGCATTGACACCTTTATTTGACTTGGTTGCAGACATGGTTAAAGCTGAGTTTCCCCAAATTGGTCAAGTAGTCTTGGGAAAGGTTGATTGTATGGTAGAAAGTTCAATAGCAACACGGTTTCGTATAATAAAGTATCCGACGCTAAAAATTGTACGAAATGGTCTGCTTTTAAAAAGTGAATATCGTGGTCCAAGAACTGTTGGTGCTCTTGTAGAATTTGTGAAAGATCTTTTAAAAAGTCATGTGAAACAATTTAACAAACTTAGTGACCTTACGGAAGTTGATTCTAAGAATAGGCATTTTATAGGGTTTTTTGATCATAAAGATTCTCATGAATACAATGTTTTTAAAAGAGTTGCAGATATTTTTAAATATGATTGCCAGTTTCATGCTGCTTTTGGACTGATAAGTTATAACAATGCAGGAAGTGATAAAACCAAATTAATGGATCACACTTATTATGATAATGAAATTGAAACAGTTCTTCTTCCTTTACCTGGTAAACGTGTGGCTGAAATTTATCCTTCAGGACAACCTCTACTGATGTTTCGACCCGACATCGAACTTTCTGATGAAGATGATGAAATTTGTGATAAACCGTTGCACAATTTTGATGAAGTTAATAAGTGGATTACAGAAAAGTGTATTCCTCTTGTAAGGGAAATTACTTACGAGAATGCAGAAGAAATGACAGAAGAAGACCTTCCATTTTTAGTTTTATTTTATGACTCTAATAGTATTGATGTTGTCAGGAGGTTTAAAAATGTCTGCAAAACTTTTGTACACGAGCGAAAAAATATGAATTTCCTTACAGCGAACGGAGAAAAGTTTGCCCATCCTTTGAAGCACCTTGGGAAAAATCTATCAGATCTACCATTGATTGCTATTGATAGTTTTCACCATATGCATTTATTTGATATTGACGAAATGGAAGTGCCTGGAAAACTTGAACAATTTATAAGCAATTTTCACAGTGGTAAACTCCTTAGAGAGCATCATTTAGGTTCAGATATTGGGACCATACCAGAAATGGGACAACAGGTACAGAAAACAACTACATCTCCTGAATCTGCTTTTAAGAGTTTAACACCATCTGTCCGAAGGTACACGCTGATAAAGGATGAACTTTAAATATATATATGTTTTTATCAAAAGTCATCAGTGTATAATTAAATTATGTTAATAACAACTAGTCCTTTTTATTATAATTTTTATAGTACGTGTATTTGTGTTATAGTAATATTTGTGTTATTATTGTATATTTATAGTAAAACTATAACAGGATCAATTGATGTTATAATGATAGGATTTAATTTTATGATATTCAGTGGCATTGGTACACGACTTCGTCTTTGTATAGCCTAGTTTGTTGTAGAATCAATAAATTTTTGCTGTACTTTGATATAAAAACTGTTTCTATTTTCTCACTATATTATAGAGAGAAAGTATTATAATTATCAAAAATAAATAAGTGGCATATTTCATTACCCCTAAATGTCAAAATAATAGTTTTTAAGTGAATCTCCATCTGTATGTGTGCCACACGTGTCTGAGAGAAAAAAATACTACAATTTAATTTGAATTTCAGTGTTTCTGAATCTTCTGTTGAGGTGTAATTGGAATTAGCTACGTAGCCTCAAAAATTAAGTTGCTGTAATATAGCAAATTTTCTCAAAAATGACTAACAGATTTGATAGAAAAATGTAGCAGCCCAAATAATGTGTAATTTGAACCAACTCTAGAAAAATTCTTATTCAGAAGCAGTAGCCATTTCAGTAGTAAATCAGACTTGTCAGGTCTCTGTATTTTGAACACAATTTTCGATATTCCGTAATTGATATAAGATTTTCCATATTTTTTTTACAGTTTGGACTTTAACAATAAACATCAGTGAGAAAAAAGTAGAAACATTCTTAGGCCAGGTGGCTACCAAATGTGGAGCAGAGTGGAGTTGCTCAGAGTGGAGCGGACAACACATTTAAAACCTAACCTATTGTGTTTAATGTAAGTGTGGTCACTGAAAGTAAAACGGAATCATGCGATGCTGCTTAACTCAGTTTGGCTTTGTTACGCTTTCAGTGGCCACACTTACATTAAAAACAGTAAGCTAGGTTTTGAATACGTAGTCTGATCTGCTTGATGCAATTCTGCTGTGCATTTAATAACCGCCTGACCTTAGTTTGACGCTTGTAGACATTTTCCTCAGCAAATAATTTAGACAATTATTGTGTCATTTGTTATATAAACACTTCATATTTAATGTGGATAGCCATTAAATATGCCAGTACAGTACGCATTATTGAATTACAAGTAGTCTAATCAGCCAACACTTCCTCTCGTTGTTTAAGATAGGCAATCTCTCATTAATCTTGAGTACAAGATTAATGTCAGAATCAGATATTTTTAATAATAAATCAAAATTGGAATCAACTGTGCGGACTTGTTTTGTGTAGTCAGACATCACCAAATCCAGATGTGGTATCTGAATCTGATTCTGAATATTATTTGTATAGGCCTAATTGTATATTTTGAAACAATATAGTCTATATTATATTCATATGTTGGTTTGGCTGTAGCTGATTTTGTTGATAAAGTATAATTATGCTTCGAAAAAAATTGTGTCAGTAAAAATTAAAGCTGGTTCAGAGTTGGCAAGACTGGTAAATAATCGATGAAATTTGTTTTCTAAAAATTGGTTTCACTAGTTTTGCTTTAATTCTATTCTCCACTTCATGCTAAATTCAAAAAAAGAATCAGTGTAAAAGATCTGAAATAATAATTAAGTTTAAAGTTTAAATAAATTCTTTCAAATATTTTGTCATTTTCTTTTTTTATTTTTTCGTAAATTGTAACTTTTTTATTTAAAATTTTGATCACTAGTTTAACTTACATAATATTAAAGTTTGAGTAAAATAATTCAAATTTGTTTTGAGAAATAAAAGTTGTTTACAGTATGTTTTTTTTTAAAATATCTTCTAAACAAAACAATTCAAGATATTACACATGCGACTTATACACAGCCAACATATTTGTATTTCTGAGAAATTGTGTTCTGAGTGAGGTTTGATGTTGTTTGTTTTGCTGTGTTGTGTTTTGTTATGTTTTTTGTTTTGCTCTTGCTTAATTGATTTAATTTAATGAACAACAGATCCAAGTTAAGTGAACAGTAATGTTAAGGATATATCATCCATGATCATAGATGATTATTGATTTTCAGATAAGTTATTGAGATTTGCTTACTATTTATTTGTAAGATTTACACAATACTATTTATTTCTCTTAAAATAATTGAGTCTTACTCTTATTAGGGTTGCAAATAGAAACAACCTTTTGGGCATGCCGACTTTAGAGCAAGCATTATACATCTTTGTGCACTAAAAAATTGTGAAATTTATGCTTTTAGTAATACCATATTTCATTGATTCTAACACACCATCGATTCTAAGACACATTTTAATTTTACGGACTATGTTTTAAGGAATATTACAAAGTAACAAACAATTTAAAAAGTGTCAAATACTAAAATGTACTAAACTAAATTTCGGGATTATGATACCTGATACTAAGACGTTAAGGTTTTGTTGAATATGAAACTACATATTTTAATACAAGTAATATCACTATAACCGGTGAAAAACACTTTTAATGATAATTCTAAGGCTCTTCATTAATTTCACCACTTTCAGACTTAAAAGATTCATCACTACTTGAATAGTCATATCAGGATTTCCCCATTAAATGTCATTTTACAAAGTGTCCTTTGCGTTAGTTATACAACATTTCTTGAATGACCATTTCACTAAATCTACTGATATGATTTCCATTCAGTTCTTGATGCTATACCGCTTCAAAATTAATTACGTAATAATTAATAACCTAACCTAAACTAACGTAACCTAACCTAATCTAACCCAACCTAACCTATTCAACCCATTATAACGTATTCATAAATATAGAAAATTTTATAAAATATGAAGATTTCAGTTTTAATAATGTATATACTATTACAGTTACATTTTATAAAACAGAACTCAGAGGACCACCCGTACACAGTATAGTAGAGTCTCCTGCTAATCCGACCTAGACTGGGTGCGGCTGGGTCGAATTAGCAGGAAAATCGGATTACATGGAGAACTATTAAAAAACGTTTAAAAGTATTGCATTGAATTTATTATATTAAAAAACTTTGAATTACATTTATTATTACTAAATGAAATGTACTAAAACATAAAACAGCAAACAGAATCTCACTACAGTAATAAAGAGTAGTATGTTAAATCATAAAACCTGACGGAAAAGTTTGCAATTGTTTTTTGTTTACCAACTGTTTGACATTTTCTCATCACTACATTTCACCTTTTTTCTTTAAGAAGCCATTACAACACCTTTTAGAAAACAGCAAATTAAAAAAAATACTTGAAATCTTACGAAACACACACAAGCAGAATGCACTCTAAATGTCAACCAGTGGTGTGTGCAGGATTTTGAATTTGTGGATTCCAACACCAAAAATGGTGCCTTTTTTGTTTTCCTAGATAACCTCACATCCACAAAAAAAAAGTTTTTGTGTAGAATTAATTCGTTCAGTATTAATTTCAGATTGATCAGGTGCATCTTCGCACTTCTGAGCGTGAGTAATATTTGTTGAGAGAGCACATTGCGAGAGAATGTATGCCTTGCATTGCTTCTCTGCTAGAGCCTCTCACACGGTGAGCTAGTTTTTTCTTTTTCCTCCTTTTTCCCTTCTTTTTTTTCTGGCATTTCGGCGCCTCTCTTGGGGCATTTTGGGGTACCACAGCACCCACACTGCGCACGCATGTCAACTCTTTCAGGAATCTGAAATGATACTAAAAGATGGAAATGAAAGAACAGAGCAGGTATAAAGGTGGACGACTCCCTCTTTCTTTTGAAGAGAATGTAGGTCATCGGCTGGGTGCGTAAGTGACCCATAAAGGCCTGCTACGTACACATCTCTTAAATTGCTTGAAATATTATTCTTTGAGGCTAGATTGGATTAAATGGAAGGTCGGATAATCAGGACTCTACTGTAGTCAAGTGAAATTTTTTTTCAGTCCTAGTTCACATTCATCAGTGATTATGAATAAAGAAGTTTTCTCAAATAAATTTTGTCAGTCCTTCGGTTATTTCCTATCACAACCCTGCTTCATGTTTAGGCTGTTTCTAATTTCTATTTGTAAATAAAAAACTGTTTATTCATTTTTGGTTTCTTTGTGTAAAACAGGAGATACGAGCAGATACAGGTACCAGTCAACATGATACAGCAGAACAGTACAGAATTGAAAATAATGAAGGTCGTAGTTTACCCAATGTTCTTAAAAGGATCAGTAATCTCCTAGCGCTTACAAATTCTGTAAGTATACTGTTTTGTTCCTTAATATCTTATACTTTAGCCAAGTGTAATAGCTCAACAGTGTAATTATTATGTCTAGGCTGTCAGTTTGAAAATAAACTTTGTATAGATATCGGTAAACACAGCTGATTGACAACAGGCCATTTATTGCCTTTGAAAACTGCTCTTGTGATTATGTTTACACAGACTGATGTTTTGTGCAAGACTAGTACAACTTTAGTGAAAGCAAAGTTATGTGTGTACATAAAATGCGTCAATTGAAACAGTTCAACAAATATTTTTAATTGTTACAAAATGTATTAAAGTCCATAATATTAAAGTCCATAATGCTTATGTATTAAGACACAATAATACAATTTTTATTGTTCTGTTGATAAATTAAATTAAATTCCTCACTTTATTATTTAAACTTATACGAGCTATTGGATCTGTACAGATTAAATATGGAAATTGTTTTTTTCTGAGTGGGGAATATTGTTGCTCCTTCAGCAAATAAACTTTATTGACTCTAGATACTGAAAGTAGTGATTCACAAATATAAATAATTTGTTTACTTCTTTTTCTGATAGAGTTTTACTCTATTGGAACAACTTTAAATTGTTGCAGGGCTGCAAAGATGCAGAATTGAAGCAGTATTGGATGCCTGATTCTGTCAGCAAGGAATGTTATGATTGTGGAGAAAAGTTTACAACGTTCAGAAGAAGGCATCATTGCCGTGTCTGTGGGCAGATATTTTGTTCTCGCTGCTGTAATAGAGAAATTCCAGGAAAGCTTTTGGGTTTTACTCGCATGCAAAGTTAGTTAAAAGCCATTAAAATCTTAAATTTGATTTACTTTGTAATCATAAATATGCATACATTTGTTTTTGTTGAATTTTGCTGGTTTATAAAAAGGCATTCTTTATTTCATTATTTGTGTGTATTCATATGGTTTTGTGTGTGTGTGTGTGTGTGTGTGTGTGTGTGTGCGTGCATGCGTGCATGTGTATGAATAAATAAACATTAATTTATTTATTGAATGTTTTCATTTTTTTAGATAGTCTTCGAGTTTGTACGTATTGCGGAAAAGTAGTGTTGTCATACTTGCAATCAGCTGATATGGGGGCTGACATGACAGCTGATTTACGAGCTCTTCAGGAAGATTTACAAACCAAATTTGGAAACGATTCTGGAAGTTCACTGTCTCTTAATGCTGCTTCACTAGTATCAAGTCAGACCACAAATTTATTGAGTTACTCATCATCCAGTGGAGAACGGGAAGAACCAGTTAAAAGGAAACCATCTGTTGGTTACCAAGAAGAGAAGTTTGTCCAAGGAAGGTAAGAAAAAATAATTTCTTTGTTGGTGACTAAGCTTTACTGTGTTGAAATTTCATGTTATTTGTTTAGGTAGATATTCATATAGATCATGTTATATCTCAAAATTATATTATAATTGTTAGAGCCATTTTTGTTGAAGAAAGAATATTTTTACAAATGTTGATCATTTGTTTTTATTTCACTGCAAAATATGTACTTTAACAATAATTGCTACATTAACTGTCCAGCTTTCAAAGGAAAGCGATTTGTATCCCTAAGCACTGTATGAAAGGGGACAACAGACAGTTAAACAGAGTAACATCATCTAATGCTTCTCCAAAAACTGGGGTTGGATTAGGAAGATTGAATCTGAACGAGGGTACACAATAAGCTGTATAGCTGAGTGGCAAAACAGGATTGTGGAAAATCCCTATGCTCCTGTAAATGCCCTGTGAATAAAATTTTTTCTTATCTTATTTGTTTAATAATTTGATATTCAAGATTATTATACCAGTTGATTAAACATACAAAATAAGTGTCAGCTAACTGAAAGTTATTTGTTCAAATGGTTTTATCATTATCATTTAATTTTATATATAGATAAATGGCAACAATTTCAATTTGTGTAGTACAGTATATCATTTGAAATGTTTTAAAAATTGCTATAATTGAAATACAAGGTTGCTGCAGTGTATTCAAAATGGCCAAAAGAAAAAGATTAAAAAAAATTATGTTGAATAAGGTTTAATCTCTTCAAGCTGTACGTTTATTATAGTCAGAGCTGTATATTTAGTACAATACTGTATTAACAGCAAGCATACAGATGTAAATTACATTACTTTCTTTTTGTGTACTTTATATTCAAATACACACTCTAATCTTCTTGTTTTTTATGCATAAATACTGCATTACTAAATATTTAATTTTTAAACTAATAGTTATATCAGTGCAACGATAATCCTTTTTGCATGTAATTTCTTATAATCTCTTAATTTAATTTTGTTTTGTCACTCAACATAATGTCTTTTTTTTCCTTCAGTTCCACTGTATACATATTCACTGATTGATTCTTTTAGTTCCTTTATTATACAGGATTAGTTGAATATGTCTGGAAACCTCAATAACATTTTATTGGCCAAGAAAAACCAAACTCACGAAATGTTCAAAAAGCATAGAGATTGACTTTTTTAATGTATAGGACTTTTTTAATGTATCTTTGCCAATATATCCAACAAAAATGGTAGCAATTGAAAAAGTTAAACTCCTGGAAAACCCAAAATATGAACTTTAATCTGCAAGTGAGCTCTGAACAGCCTAAACAAATTAAGTATTGAAACCTTATCAGTGGTTGAATATTATTTTCACTTCTTCAGTTTCAGTCTAATATGTACTAAAGTTAAACCTTATTGTCCAATATTAGTCCCCACCAACATGGTGCATTGCTGTGATGATCAAATTCTATTTTATGAGGTGAGAAATGTATTTATTATACAAGGTAATCTTGTATGAAGTTGGGGCAACTTTGCCTCTGCTTCCTTAATTGGAGGTGTAAACATGCCCCGCAGGGGGTGCAGATTAGCTGTACCTGTTGAGAGGATTTAGACGTCCCTCGTGGTATCCGAGTCTAACACACACTTACACTTACAACACTACACTTACGACTTTAACATTTTACTCCCACTTACATTTAGGGAGGTGATAATAGCGTCAATCTGCTTTTTGCCTCAAAAAAAAAACCTCTACCGAATTACACCTTGTTAAGGTCTTTTTAAAAAGAACATTGCAAACGTAGTCTCTATCTCAGTCATGTCAAAAATGGTTGCAATTGAAAAAAGCAAAACTTCTTGGGAAACCCAAAATGTGAACTTTAATCTGTATGTGAACTCTGACCAGTTTAAACAGATTGAATACTGAAACCTTATCAGTGATCGAATATTATTATCACTTCTTCAGTTTCTGGGTAATATTAACCAGAGTTAAACCTTTTTGTCCATTATTATGTATAGTGAAGTTAAATAAATTTATTAATTTATACAAGGCAATCTTTTCGAGTTTATAGTCACACCGTATTTCACGTTGACCGAACACTGTGCCACTGTTTCTTGTAAATATGCTTATGGATCTGTGATAAGTGATTTCAATAGATTTATTATTTAAAGAAATTTCGGTGGAGGCACATTGAGCGGTCTCGATGAAACCAGTGGTTCCAGCCAAGCTTTGAGATCTCTACAGGAAGAACTATTTCATCCTAACAGGGGCATAACTATCGGCACGCATAAACATAAACTTCAGTCGTACCCAAACTGTTTTACTGGCAGTGAATTAGTCGACTGGCTCATGTTACAGAACCGAGTTTCTATCAGGTAAATAGATTAGTATTGTTGTTCTTAATTGTATTTTAGCAAATTACCATACTTGCAGTAATAAAGTAATACACGAGAGATTTGATTATTTGAATTCGATGTGTTCTTTCAGATAAGCAGAACCTCTCTAAAAACCTAATTTTTGAAAACCTATTAATTAAAATAACATTATTTTAAACTGTAATGGATGAGCGTAATTTGAAGGCAAAGACAGTTTATGCCTAGTTCCTGCGTTTTGTCAGAGTAAAGACTATATCAGAAGCATATTTTTAGGTTTATAGTTAAACCTACAACACATAACTTTTATTTAACGTAACTTTTACCTAACAAGATTAAAAAAAAAACCAAGTTGTACAGTATAGTATCCTGTTCTTCAAAATAATACAGTGACAATAACTAATGAGTTTTTAATCATCTCTGTTAAAAATGTAAGCAATTGATTTATAAACAAGTCTGATATTATAAACCATAATTGTGGCCACATTGGTGTGTGATCGTCATGCAACTTTATTGTAACTATACTGTTGTTTTGTTTTACTTGGCATAAATTAATAGATAGTTGATGCAAAGAATGGTAGCAGTATCATCTGGCAATGTTGTGGTAAAAATGTTTATTTACAATTTTGAAATAATTTTAGGCACATTAAGCCTACTTTTGTCATCAAGGAAACAACAAAAAATATATATTTTTTTATTAAATCTAAAATCTCGTTTCACATTAGCTGGAATTTTGGATAAATGTGTTTTAGAAAACTGCATCCCTAGTGCATTCTTAGCAGTAATTAGTAAATCTTCATTCAACAAAGTATACACAGTATATAGTGATTGTAAAAAAAAATAACCTTAAAACTTTAATGAGAAATATCCGCTTTCAGGAATCCTGGATCAAAAAGAGAGGAACCTGGGACATCTTGGGATCATTTTTTGTTTTAAAATCCTTTTTTTGTCAAAAAACCTTTTAAACTTAAAAACATTAAATTTTCTCAAAACTGATTCTAACGACTTAGTTAAAATTTTGCTCAAATGTACTTCATAGGTACACATTCAAAACAAAGGGTTGCTATTTTCTAAAAAAAATGGGCTTTGGGTGCTGGCCTGCCCAGTACAATGCCCTACTACAACTGCTAGGATATTTTAGCCAAAAAGTACTTATGTAACTTTATATTTAAATATAATTATTATGTATAATTTAAAAATCTTAAAAATTCACTTACTGTATATAATGTGTAGGATTTATTAGTGTAGTGATTTTGTGTTTCAATCAAATTTTAATTTAAAAAGGTCAAATTTTTAATTTCTGATTGAAGAAATAGTTTTAAACCATAAAGTTTGAACTACAATAAACCACTTTATTTAATTGAACATTTACTACTGGTATAGTTTTATTCTCTGGCAAATCCTGATCAATTTGTGTATCATAATATTTAACTGAATTACGTTATCATCAACACGAAACACAAACGCATCATGATTGCCAGCTATTTGATTACCTTTACCTAGCAAACAAAGCGAAGGAAAAGGTTATGTCACTCTTATAATAATTTCAACTCTGTAACTCAGAAAAATTTGTAAGTGGCAAAAAAATGAACTAAAATGATCAGTTAATTGAAAATAGTAGTCTTAGACGCTATCTGTTGGATCTACTTTCAATTGTTACTGACTAAAGTATAGCAACAGTAGCTCGATGGACATGTCTCACTAGTAAAGTACAACAACAATAGGTGGTTGCGTTGAAGCCGAAATATTAATAAAAACCAGGAAATTGAACTAATTTTGCATTAGGTTTTACATGAGTACAAAAACTAAAATAAACCTAGACAGCTTTTTTTGTATTTACCAAACTGTAAATTTATTTTTCTGGACTTTTTGTAAATTCATTTGTGTTATAAATCATTATATGACTAAAAATTTAAGCAGTAGCTAATATTTATTTTCCATCCCATTGTCTGCATTAGCCCAAGTGTGCACAATAGTCAAACGTTAAATACAAAAAAAAAAAAAAAAAAACAAACTTTCAATTATAGACAAATTTATCTAATCACCTTAGGACAACATATCATCCGAACCTGGAATTCACTTTAAATAAAGAAAATACCCATAACTTGTTTTCATTCACAGTCTATATTAAATTAAATATCATATTCGTAATAATATTGTAGGTATCATTAATATAGTATCATTTAAAACATAGATAAAATAATATACTTAATGAATGGTCAATGTATAAGAAAAATAAAGAAGAACCGATAGTTTGTTGAGGAATAAGAATAAAAAATGAAAAAAGGAGAAAACCCAACATTAAGGAAGCCATTATTATAAATATTAATTAGTCTAATCCATACACCTGAGAAAGAAGTTCAATTTTTTAAAGAAAGAAATAATTAGGTATCAGTCTAGAACTCATTAGCTGGAATTAATGAGTTAGTCATATAAACTAAATAATAAACCCAAGATTTGTTATACTATAAAATAAAAATAAATAAACCAATAACTTTTGTAATTATACATATATCGTAAGATTGTGTTTATTTATAATTGGTCCACACCAACATGCTGCAATTGAGTTTTTTTTGTAATAATTTATACCAGTTAAACTAATGAGAAGAAGGTATGGGCGTTGTTTAACAAATTAATTGTTAATAATTAACATATCAATCAAACAAATTAAGACATCTACTTGAAACTACATTAAAGAGATAATTAAGCATCAAACACGAAGTAATTAAGCATTAGTCAAACAAATTAAGACATCAACTTGAACTGCACTACAACATCCATTTTATTCAATATTCAGTGAAACTCAGTTTACAAAAAATAAAATAATATATCTGGTAACATAATTGTGAGGTGTACAATTATAAGACTTGGAGAGTGAAATTTTTAAAAATACTAACTTCAGAATTATATCGATGACTTCAATCGTTAAGACTTTAGAACATAATTAGTTAATTGAAAAACTTATATTTTTTTTAATTGGTGAACATTTGTAGACTATTTTAAAACTAACTTAATGTACCATAGCCTAAATTAAATTCATCATTTTATTTTGTTAAATCATCCATAAATCACCCTACATCTTTCACCAGCAAGTCATCAATCTAGTTAAGTGAAATGAAATAATGTAGTTTTTATAATTTCATTGTAAAGAGTTTTTTAATTGTTAAGAGTTAATTTAATTGTAAAGAGTAAAAAGTGTTTTTATAAAGAGTTTGTTTTTTTCGTAAAATTAAGTGTTAATGAATTTGAAAGCTAGCAGACATATAAACTAAACAACAAACCCAAGATTTGTTATACTATAAAATAAAAATAAATATACCAATAACTTTTGTAATTATACATATATCGTAAGATTGAGTTTATTTATAATTGGTCCACACCAACATGCTGCAATTGAGTTTTTTTTGTAATAATTTATACCAGTTAAACTAATGAGAAGAAGGTATGGGCGTTAACGGAAAGGGTAAACCATACAGCAGTAACTTCAGTCCTGAATCTACAACCTTGAGACATACAAGTTCAAATACATAGTTGCGTAAACCTACTAGGATACACCAGCATGTATCTCTGTTGATTTTGAGAAATTAGACAGATTTTTTTGTTTGTTGTTTTTATTGACAACTATATTTTTTGGTAAAATAGTAACATGTGAATTTGTTCTATTTGTTTTTTATATGTTTGTTATTACAGAGCCCAAGGAGCTGCAATTAGCCAGACACTTTTAGAATCAAATTTAATAGAATGTGTAACACAAGAATTTGCCGAGTTTTGTGATGGTTACACTCTGTACAGATTAAGCACGTTAAGGTCACCTTCCAGAACTCCTCCGTCAAGTCTTACGCACAGTGATCAGGAGGAACTGTGGCCACCGAATACTCCGCAGGATTGTACTACTACTGGTAAAGAATTGATGTGATTAATTATACAGTATAATCTCGGTTATTAATGTTTATTCGGCCTATGTAGTATGACTTTTTTTTTAAATACAGTAATCTCCAGTTATAACATGTATTTTTGCTGACAAATCAGGCTTAAATTATAGTGCTAACTGTGATATATTGAATAAAGAACACATAATTCTGTAAATAAGCTTGTAGTGTTATGCAGGATAAACCAAAATGTTTGCATTTATTTGTTAATACTCTCCTCATACAGTACCATTACATGAAATGAACAGTAGAAGTACTGTTGTGGTGTAATAGGTGTAATCTGGCATGTTTACATACCTTGTTATTTATTTATTTCTTTAGACAATACAATTATTGCATCAAATATGTTATAATTACAACTACAGTGGTACCCCTTGTTAATGGTCTTAATTCATTCCAGAACTGAGACTGTTATCTGAGCAGACTGCTGTGCAAGTCAGTGTTTACTATAGAGTCTTATGGAAAACATTTAAATTTGTTACAAAGGAAAAAAATAATTAAGTACTTATCATTAATATGATGAATGAAGAAAATTCACAGAACAGACTTTATTTTAGCTAAATTCATACAAATGTAATTATGTCACATATACACACAGGATAAATCAATACTGTGTACTTTTTTAGTTCACTAGTCAGAGTTTGTCTTTTACTTCCACTGCACTTCTTTTAGGACCCATTTTATTAATATTAAAAAAAAAATAAATAATTGAAAACAGGATTTAAACAACAATTTGAAACTAACATACAAATTTATTTTGTTAAATTTATAATCAAAAGTACTTAACAGGATAATATTATAACTGTTTAAATTTTTTAACAGGCTAACAAATTAAACACATAGTTAATGAGTTGATGACACATTAAATAAAATTAGGTACAATGACAGAAGGGAACAGGAGTAGGCATTCTGAGAACAGATTACTAAGAAATATCGGGTAAGTTATTACTCTACAAAAGTAAAACACTCTTCAATCAAAGGTATGTTTATAACTCAGCACAATGTTTATTTCTGTAACACAGCAGAATATTGCCTCTATATTTACACATCTGCTTAGAAATAATAACAAAATGAAAACACTATTATAATATGTTCAGCCCTTTATCTGAAACCTAAACTCTTATCGGGTCATTTTTCATTCTGTGAATTAGACTATTGTCCAGGTCGACTGTTAGCCCTGGTACCACTGTACTAGAAGCAAAAACAATAAGTCGATAGTTATTGGAAAAGTACAAAATTAAATGAATAATTACAAATAATACAATATAACCATTTTAAATCTATACTATTTCCACAAAAACCAATTATTATTGGCAGTATCTAACATTATCAACTAACAAAGTAAATAAAAAAATTATTTAATTTACTAAAATGACCAGGCCATGCGATGCAAGGAAATGTGCCAATATTCACCATTTACTGCTCACGAACTTCTTCATATAATAACATGAAATAGACAGTAAAAGCTGCTTTAATCGTTTTTTAAAACGTTCATACTCTTAAATGTTTTTCATATTGTCATTGGAAATTTATTTAATTTCATTACCCTGGCTTGAGAGGGTAGTTTTTTTGAACTTAAAAGTCTCCTTTGACCTAATTGTAGATAGCCTCCAAATAGGGTACTATAATCATGTACTCAGCGATGATAACCTGAACGGTTTTTCACCGGGAAAAAAAAAATCATGTACATGTACATGTATTAAGAGTAGTGTGAAACTAATATTTGATATACAAGATTGTTTCCATAATATACAAACTAGGTAGTGTCAATACTCCCAGCTGTCTAAAGGCATTTCTGCAAGTCTCCAACTTGTTTTGAATGTTTTAATAAAACACATTGTTGTTACTGTTTTTTAATGTAGTTTTACTTATTATAATAAAAATTGTGGTACAAAAATTAAAAAAAAATATGCTGAGATGCCCAAAGGGATTGTTTTGAAGGAGACTGTAGAAACTAGAGTTATAGTACTCAGTTTTATTGTTATGGGAAAATTGCACAAAATTTTGGGTAAGACCTCATACATATAAAATTTACAATTGTGTAAAAGTAGCCAGATGTTTTGATGATAGCTTTTGAACCAAATGTTTTTTGGTATTAACAACACATACATTGAGTGCTTAAGTGTTTATCTAACCACTATTGATCAACTTAATCAAATGTAAATACGTTATGTAACATGATTAATGTATTTTAGACTCAGAATCTGAGTGCCTGCCTCCTGAGTCAAACTTACCATCTTCGGCTTCTTTCTACCGATTGGATTTAAACTTTGAAGACAGCAGTGTGCACATCAGCAGACCACCTCAGCCGGCTGCAGCTCCTGCGCCAAGAAAACCAAAATCTGTCGCTCAAAGTAAGTGTTTTTCAATTTATGAAAGGCTGTTGTGACTATTTGATGCAACACAAAAAGGATCACTCTGTTTGACATTAGCATTTGTCTAGCTTTAACTATCTTGTAACAGATTTGTAAAACAGAATATTATGAAACATATTTTCAATGAAGACATAAATAGGTTACAGGTCTAAAAATTGCATACATTGTGTTTCTTTTCGTGTCATATAAAGTGGAACGCATTCTTATACACAACTATGTATTTGTATTCATAAACACTCAATATTCTGGTGACTTAGTGCGAAAAAGTTGACAAATTAAGTGTCCTTTCTTTGCTTTAATTAAGTGACATAACATTCTGAAATACAGTGGATTCTCAACTAATCGTCATTATCGGGACTGTTGGAGTGACGGATAACAGAAATAGATCACCTGTTCTTTCTCTGTTTTTGTAGCACAGAATGTTTTATTATTGTTGGAAAATTTAGTAAAACTTTAAAATTTTCTATTTAACTGTCATTATGTATACAAATTTTGCATACATAGGTCTTTAACACAGTACATTATCCATACATAACCTTTTGACAAGTAAGAGTACTCGTGTAACTGTTACGTAATCAAATTATATGCTGAAATGTCGTAAGTAGTGTGAGAGTATTTATCTTTCAATTAAAACGTTCATGCAATCATTCGGAATTTATTAACACTATTTAATATGTTTATGTCTCATTCCACTAGATGATAGGATCGTTCATTTTTTGATTATCAATATTTGCTTAGGGCAGCAATCGGTGTCAGCTGATGTCACCTATGATATAAGACTTTACAGTTACAGTGTTTTGCTTTTTGTCTAGAAAGTTACTTTTACTATTTATTACAAGTTATTTACTATGG